>JAUMHL010000006.1:14370124-14395438 GCA_032362345.1 Sandelia bainsii | reverse complement strand
CTGTTCGGTTTTGTTTCCCCGTTTGTACTTTTGTTATTAAAGTTTCCTTTGTTTGAACCCTCTCTTGCCCTGGTCTGCGTTTGGGTCTCCATTTTGTATATACCTCTGACACCATCAGATGTTCAGTTTGATCTATTTGGCATAGCTGACCATGCTTTGCATCCTGTCCCTTATCAAGTTAAACTAATGTTACTTTCTTAACCTCTGGAAAAATAGTATTTGCATGCAAGTTGCATAAACATAATGAAAATGGAACCATAGCAGTAGCAGATCAATTAGGTTCAATTTGGTTTATTATAGTGCCAAATCACAACAAAAGTCATGTCAAGGTACTTTTACAATGTAAATTTTAAGACCATAGAGAATATAATATAACTATATATAGAATTATGTAGAACACCCAACTAATCCAGTTTGAGGAAGCACTAGGCGGCATTGGAGAGGAAAAACTATTGCAAGCAATATAAACAACTTCCTAAGAACCAGGGTTGACTGCAGACTTTTTCAAGGTCTGAAACACAAAAAAATGTGTGTGTGTAGGTATACATATATATCAAAATTCCCTTTAGTACCTTTTTGTGTATATATCAGACATTTGTGTGCCAATAACTCTGTTATAACTCTTATTCTTCAAACTGATTAATCTAAAACACAAGGCACAGATCAAAATAGTGATGACTTATCTCCAACTGCTCCAACGGCTGCCAACTTCCAACTTTGCTACTTTAATGATTGTTCTTCTGTTCGGAAAAAAAACAACCAAAAAAGCTTTGGAAGTACTGTAGACAATTTTTCTTTACTCCTGAAGAAACTGTAGACTTAGGAACATGTATAGTTTAAATTACTGTACAGTATTTGCCTGTGGTCATAAGTTCTATTCAGTAAGCAAACATATTCCAAACACTGTAAGAACAGACTCAAACTTTGCTGGTATTTCTCTTCTGTGCATTATTTTTTGTGTGATCTGTCAAGAGTGCACTTTTAAGGTCATTTTATCCACATATTGTAGTAGCAACATGCTTTCAATCGATTTCTAACTTGCAACATAACCTCACCATCCACCTTGCTGTCTTGGTGTGTCTCTTTTCTCTTCTCAGGAAAAAAACAGTCAGCCAAGTGAAAGAAAAGCTTTTTCTGCATGCTGTGAAAGCATGAAGCTAAGTGAAGTAATAGACAAAATAAGGAACAGACAGTGGTGAAAGGACTAGAGAGGTTTGCTTTTCTCTCCCTTGTGGGCCAGACTGAGACTGACATGCATGAAGAGGCAGTCAGCAGGGCAGTGGGGTGAGGAAGTTGCGGGCATGCAGAACCTCTAACATAGACAGACATTTCTCTCTGTGCAGAGGAAAGGCTCTGATGTTTAGTGGTAATGACAGTAGTCTTGCCTTTACAACTATGAGAACATATATTACTCTCCTATCTTGTGTTCTGTCATCAACCTGTTTTCCCTAGTCTTCCACTGCACGTCGTCCTGACCTTTTATTATCTTTCTTTTCCTCATCCTAATTTTCCATTTCCTGTTGACAGATTTGTTCATTCACCTCTGCAAACAGTCAGATGTTGCCTTCTTTGTGTCTTTATGTTGAGTTCAGAGGCGACAGCTTCTTTTTAATTTAACAGGGATGTTAATTACATCAGGTGAGAATTGTATTATTTACCCACTTTAAAGGAGTTTTGCTGCCCTCATTTAATTCAGCCATTCTACATGAAAGTGGAGCTTTTATTACCCTTGACCACTTTTCCCTCTACATCAATCCCTTCTGGATTTACTCCCCATTCCCGTCATCATTCTCCTACCATCTACTTTTTTTTGCCCCTGTTACTTCACTGAAAACAAATTTAAATGCAAACAAGGTAAATCTGCCTAGCATGTCCTCCCACAGGAAAGGCATTAAAAAAAGCAAATGAGACTAAAATCATTGCAATCTCTTCCCCTAGGGCATTGCCTACAAACTTGGAGGAAATCTGCACAAAATCATTTTGGTTCCGATATTGTTTATTACATTAATCACTCACACACTCCCCTGACAAAGAAGATTAACTTTCAGTCAACAATTCCATGTGCAGTTATAAACACATGAATAACCTTGTTAAGATCTGTCCAAACTTCAGCATTAGGAACATCCCTTTTTGCCATTAGGCATAAAAGGAACAAAAGCAATCTCTTAACTATGAGCTTTGTTCACTTCCTTTTTGATTGGTACGGCCAAATAGGTTGCTGCTGCAAATTAGACTCTACACTTCAGACTATGTATTTGCTTTCATCTGGAAATTCAAAAAATTAGAAGTCTCTGAACAGTTGGTTGTCCAAATTACACCCCATTCCCAGGGGCATCTGGATACGTAAATTAAGTTGTAGTGTATTCTAACCATACTTTACATTGCTCCAAACCCTGAAACAAGATTACAACATTTAAGCTCAGACTCTCATCCATGAATAATTGTGAAATGTGATCATCATCACAATCCATGGATGGGTGAAAAAGAGATGGATGAAAAATTCTCATAGGTATGTCAGGATGCATCTGTGTGCACCTCCCACATGTGAAACACTTGTTTGCTGCTTTGTCAATTACACGCTGCTCCCTATCAGGCTGATGGCAAAGAAAATGAAGCAGCCAGCTCTCATACACAGAGACCCAGATTTCCTGGGTCCATGCCAGTGCAATGAATGAGTAGCAATGGCTGGTTATCTGGTCCTCATGCATGGCTGGTTTTCTAGTCCTTCTTTTAAAACCTGAGTGTAAACATAATGTATATAAATTGCTTTCCAGCTCATTACCCTTAAAACAAAACTCTCACATTCTTGAATAAACGCAAACAATGAAACAAACACTAAATTGTGCAAAAGAAATGCCTGAAATCGGGTTTCAGTACACAATTATTCCTGAGGAAGAGCCTGATAACAGCTGTACAGCTAAAAAGGAGTTTATACATTGCTTGTTATTTCTCATGATGCAATGTCATGGCAGAGTGGTGGAACAGGGGTTATTTAATAGGTCAGCCATTTCACAGTTTAAACCTTGTGGGCATTGCCTGTTTAAAAGAAAGCATGGCTTTGACAGCTGTGTGATAACTGTCTGATTACTTTAAAACCCGAGTATAAGCAGCTGAACTGTCACAGTTGCAAATATCTAGAAGTCTGTGTTGAAGGTGATTGAGTTCAGTGTTTAAATTGAATGTGAAATCCCATCATTATCAGAAAAGCTTTGTTCAGACATTTGTAATTCTGCAAAGATCTGTTTTTATGGAAAAGGTTTTGAGTAGACTATAGCTGAGTAACTTTCTTATTCATCAGAAGTCATTTTAATAGAAACTGTCACCAACATTTCTAGAAAATGTTAAACAGTAAGTGTTTTTTTCTGTGCCTACGCTAATACATTAACTTCGATTCCATGCTGGCTAATTCTTTGTGTAGATTGATTTGATTTAAAGGTTTCCGGTCTAATTTAAACATAATGCCACAGCAACCACAATTAAAATGATCCCATTTTCCAGGCTGCTCATTGCACAGATTTATTCAGAATAGGCCTCAATTACGTAGTGCAGTTGTTGGAGCATACATTTTAACAAGCTGAAGCAAAGATTTTACTAGTTAATGATCCAAAACTTGAGCAATAGTAATTCTTTGCAAGGTCTATTAACCATGTACTTTCTCAAATTGACTACAGTACATGACGGGATATTTATCTGCAAAAAGCATGAAAGCAAGTAAAATGAAACACTCATGCAACCAGAGCAGGAAGAGACATGAGACAACTGTAAGATGTTTAATACAATCAGAAAACATAACATAAAAGTAAGAAAGTGTTTTGTTGTGCATATGAAGTCTATGATGGTGAAGTCTAAATAATGACTTGCACTCTCAAAACTCTTCCCTCTGAAGACTTCTGTAGCTTCAAGGTGAGATTATAGCATAGGCAGATTGATCTTTTATTGCTCTCTGTTTATTATATACCTCTATGTGCATATGTTTGTGTGTCCTTCCTCTTCCATGCTTTGTGTCTTTTGTCGTTTGCTGATTTACAAAACATGTGGTGGCATATTAATGATGAATATCAGTCTGTTCAGATTAATTTTGGCATTGTTTGAGGACCCTGAGAAGTAAATAATTTCCCCTATCATTGTTCATTCTTAAATTGGTGAGTGCATTGATGAGTCCTGGTAGTCAGGTCAAACTTGTAATTGGTCCAATTCAGCTCTTTGATTATTATCTGAATACTGGCAAAATGAATAACAAAAATTCTGGTTTGGCTTGTCCCAGTGTGAAATAAGACACTTGTTGGAAAGTGCTTTGACTCTTACATTTGTTAAGTTGTAGACTACAGTGGCCTTAAGAGCATACTGAAACAGTACTTTTCAGTATTTGGATGTATTTTCTGTAATTTGCAGCTTGTTTCTGTATAAGGTTTCCCCCCTTTGCAACATTTGTTGTGTGTTGTCAAATTGGCCACTATGTTTTCTTTGTTCGGTTTGGACAATTTGCATTTGCAAAGTGCAGTCCATTGAGTTCTCAGGCCCACCATGTATGAACATTATACACTCTAAAACGGTAAAATACAGGAATTTAGTGGAATCAGCTAAGCTATTCTTGTCAACTTATTTCAAATATACTTATTTCAAGTTCATTCAACTTAGAATGTCTAGTATACATTTTTAGACTTATTTACAACTTATAAACTTGAGTTATTGAGTTATTCTGACTTTTTGAAATTGAAAGTTCTCAAGTTTTTCAACTTGAAATGATAGGTTGAATGAACAAATTGGTGAGACTTCACTCAACTCATTAAAGTTTTAAAGAAACAAAATGACGTTTTAAAGAAACAAAACTCAGACTTCTAAGCAAGCATTGTCTGAGTTAAAACTCTTCATAGATGCATATTTTTGTAGTTTGGAAAGTATATGTATGTCTTGAATAATATATAAATATAATCTTTGTTTTCATAATAACAAAAGTATGCTAAACATAATTAAGGTCTGTGATAAATTCAGCCCCTAGCCACAGACACCTGGAATCTAACAAAATTACTGCACTATAAACAAAAACAAATGTTTGGGCTCAAGTCAGTGCAACAGTTTGCATTAAGCTTTTTAAGTTATGACAACATCTGGGGAAATTAAGTTGAACCAACAAACAATATACCTCATACTTAATTAGTTTTTAAGTTGACTGCTCATAAATATTAAATTGCACCAATTAGTTTTTCTAGTATTTAGACGAAACTTTTAAGAGGGGATTGCATCGGTGGATTGCAATGGTGGATTTTGAGAGCTTCACCCCTGCTCTGTGGTTGTTTAGACAAACAATATGGGCTTGAATTAGTTGATCTCTCGAGTTTATGTCCCTATAGCTTAGCAGATTTAAAGAATTGCCCTTTGTCATTCTTATCCACATCGGTTTAGACTGGTAAATATAACTAGCACTATGTATAGGAGGACATCAGATTCCATCAAGTTACGTTTTAGCCAGTGTGGCCTTCTGATTCAGTCGATCAGTGTATATATGGAGCATGTATACATAATTATTCTCACCTTGAAAATATCTTTTGTATCTCTGTGTCATATTCAGCCTCCAGGTCCTCTAACTGTCCCAACTGTCTGTCATGACTGTTAATACCACACCATATCTATTCGGTTGTGTTCTAGGCTCTGCCTGGACCACTCCAAAAGTCCGATTTTGTGTCTCAAAAGGCATTCTTTAGTAGATTTACTTGAATGTTTAGGATCATTGTCCTGCAGCATCACCCAACTTCTGTTGAGCTTCATCTTTCGGACAGCTGCCCTGACATTATTCTTTAGGATACCTTGATAAACTTAGGAATTAATTTTCCCTTACATGATGGTAAGCCATCCAGGGCCAGGTGCAGTAAAGGAGCCCCAGATCATGATGCTTCCTTCACCATACCTCATCTATGGGATGATGTTTTGATGTTGGTCCACAGTTCCGATCAATTCATCAATCCACAAATATTTTTAGCCAGAAGTGTTGTGGAGTGTCAAGATGATGTATGGCAAACTTCAGGGGCACTGCAATGTTTTGGGGAGAGCATATGCAACACTACATATGGCATGAAAAGGTGTATGTGCATAATGTACTGTACTGTTTTAACATGATTTAAATAGATAGAATATACAAGATGTGGAGACACCCCACCCCCCCCCCCCACCCCCACCCCCCACACACACACACACACACCTTCATGATCTACCATTCCCACCATTAATGTCTCAATTCTATATTTATCTTCCAGATAAATACAGGAGCAATCAGTAGTTCTTTGTGCAGTGTGAGTGTAAATGCTGCCCTGCAGATCACCTGGAGGCATATGTAGGCGAAACACAAGGTGAGCCACAGATGAGAGACCTAGAAGATGTAACAGTAAGACCTGTCAATTTTTTGCCCGATTTTATCTGGAATTACTTTTCCAATATTTATCTGTGTTGTTCTTGAAAAACAAACAGAAACCTTTGCCTCCAAGTATGACCTGCTCAATCAGAGACATGTGTTTCAAATGATCATTTATGGCACATGATTATACAGTTAAATTCAGTGAAAAGGGCTCTGCTTTTTGAGTTCTCAAAAGGTCTGAGCAGCAAGAACAGAAAATGTCTCTCTGGAAGAACTAATGCCCCAGATGAAATTTGGATATTAGTAAAGTCATTTAGGTTATGATTACCATTTTATACACGTGTGTGAATGATGAGTTAATAAAAACTGGTAATCAAGTGAATTACTCAGTAATGGTGAAGTATGAATGCAGCAACTGATGGCAATTAGCAAATGCAACAGCAATTACATTGCTTTGCCTAAACTAAAGCAGTTCTTTATGTAATGTAGATTTGTAGACCATAGACCACTCATTAGTCCCTTTTATTCTGCCAATACACTGCCTCACTGTGCTGTATAAAACGTACCAGCCGGCTTGCGTCTGTGCTGTCCCTCCTTTAAGCCACCTCAAGTGTCAGAGGTGAGGCAAGTTCACCCCACCATTTGTTTAAAAGAACCAAGGCGGTGTTGGGTGTTAGGGGGAACGGCTGTGAAATTTTGGTGATGAGACTAGCTACTGGGGTTGTTTATCCTGGGAGACTCCCCCATGTACACTAGTGGAGAAACGGCATGTATGACATGTTTCAACCTCAAGTATAGTTGTCATACATTGTGTTCAGTATGTTAATGCTTACTGTTACATTCAACTTCATTTGAGCAATGTGTTTAAGCGATCAGATATAAGGTATGGTTTCTGTATAAAAGGGGCTTTTGATTTATGTTGTGAATCAGCTAAATGAAAAAGGACCTGTGTGTGCAAGTGTCACAGAAGCTAAGGTCCTGCGTCTTCCTGCTTGTCCTTCTACTCTGTCAAAGTGGCCAGTGGAGAATGGCAGAGCAACTGTGCCATTCCTGATAAAACTTTGTCATGGGTGAGGCACTCAGCTTCAGTGCAGAGGCTAGATACCTTTGGTGTGTAATCTCAACTCACTCTGCCATCAATCACACCAAGCTGGATATGCTTAGATAGGCTCCTAGCACACTGAAAATGACATCCCAAAAAATTGTCTAGTGTTTGCCCAATTAGAACAATGCTCAGCACAAAACAATGCGATGTAAACTGCATTTTCTGATTACTTAACTCAAGTTAGGTCAATGTCAAACAGAATCACTGAATTGAGAAATGTCTCCCAATCCAATTTAAGTTGTATTATTGTAGGTATGAGCAAAATGTGCATGTGTTTAGGACATACCTCTGCACTGCAACAACACAGGTGAATACTGAATGGAAACTGACATTATACTTACGTTATGTGAGCCTTAAAGAGCAGGTAAACTGCAAGCTAAATACAGTAAATAAATATGCAAATCACCTGAGCACTTTAAGCGTAATATGCTCAAAAGTGGATAAACTCTGCTCATGTTTTCTATTGTACTGAGCCACCAGTACTTATTAGGTTGAATGTACTTATCCATGAGCGCATGCAGGCAAATCCATTGTGTTGAGATGATAAGATGAAGGGTAAAACCATCCCAGCCACATTAGAGGGTGAACCTAGTGCTAATGGAATAGTATAATTATGGTGTCCTCTGGACAATAAAATGTGATTCATCTCATGATCACAGATCAAGATACTGTAAAATATACAGTATTCAAGAGAACTGTCTTGTCTGTTTGTTCTTCCTTTCCAGGGAATGTTTTTGTGGTGAGTTTGGCATTTGCTGACCTTGTTGTAGCCTTCTACCCCTACCCACTCGTTCTCTATGCTCTCTTCCATGATGGATGGGCACTGGGAAACACACAATGCATGGTAAGACCATATGATTTAGAGTATGTTTCAGTTTGCTACCTCTACAACAACAGCAACCCCATTCCCAACAAACTCTAATGCAACTGCTCTCTTTCTTTCTGTTCAGGTCAGTGGTTTCCTTATGGGGCTGAGTGTCATTGGTTCCATTTTCAACATCACAGGGATTGCAGTGAACAGATACTGCTACATTTGTCACTCATTCTCCTACAGTCGGCTGTACAGCTATCGCAACACTCTGCTGTTTGTTGCCTTAATTTGGCTGCTCACAGTAGTGGCCATTGTCCCCAATTTCTTTGTTGGTTCCCTACGCTACGATCCTCGAGTTTACTCTTGCACTTTTGCCCAGAATGTCAGCAGCTCCTACACAGTGGCAGTAGTGGTGATTCACTTCTTGGTTCCCATTGCAGTGGTTACTTTCTGTTACCTCCGGATCTGGATACTTGTAATTCAGGTCAGTCTTACGCCTGTCTTTGTGGTTATTTTGGTTTTTACAGGCATATAGAAAGTAATAGTAAGGGGAGTTTTTCATAGCAATCTAATAAACATGTAAACATGCCATCAGCTTTGAATAATGTAGAAACCATCATGGACAAAGAAATACAATCCATCAGCCTTCCACGGTTCATCCGAATTGGACAAATTTTGACTTTTAACTGTTGACCCCTTTCTAGATGATTCAGTGTATTTTTATGGAATGCAGCACTGACAAAATACATCATCACATCAATGAAAATGTGTTTGTATGTAACATTTGAGCTCAACATGTTGATCTTTGATACCAGTAGGTGTAGATTTAAAATAAACTCTACCAAATATCTGTTGTATTTAAAGTCAGTGCCTGTGATTTCAGCTGAGATATTCCTGCCTTCTGGCATCACTTAGTCTAATTTCTCTCATGTATGTTTTAATTATGTCCAGGTGCGACGTAAAGTGAAGACTGAAGAAAGCCCTCGTCTAAGACCAAGTGACATGCGGAATTTCATTACCATGTTTGTGGTCTTTGTGCTGTTTGCCATATGCTGGGCCCCACTCAACCTGATTGGTTTGGCAGTGGCCATAGATCCATCCCGTGTGGCTCCCCATATCCCTGAGTGGCTTTTTGTGGTCAGCTACTTCATGGCCTACTTCAATAGCTGTCTGAACGCCATCATCTATGGCTTACTCAACAGGAATTTCAGAAATGAGTACAAGCGCATCGTCACCTCTGTCTGGGTGACTCGGCTTTTTGTGACAGAGACTTCACGAGCCGCCACGGACGGCAGAAGCATGAAGAGCAAGCAATCACCACCACCACCACTCAACAACAACGAGTCAGCCAGAGAACGCGTGAACAAAGAATGAAATCTGAATCCTTGAGCCTGCTACATAGTAATTCCTGTGATAACTAGATGGTTGCGCAGCTAAAGAGTATCAAGTAACAGATGAAACTAGATACATGGCTAGGTTTTCCTTTTGCAGATATCCTTCTGTGCAAGGTGCAGAGGAACATGTTTACATCTGTGGATTTATTTTCACAAATTTAGAATTTAAATACTTAATATGTTGAGTTCTCAAAAGTGTAGCATTTGAAGGAGACACTCAACAACTTTATTATACTGCTGAATGAGGAGTTTGCAAACTTTCTCTGCGATTTAAGCATAAACAGAGCAGACATATTAGAGATGTTACATGCCGTGAGAACTGAGCCATGCCTTACAGTTTCATGTTGTTCTTACTCAAACACCAATCTGAATGGTACAATAACATTACATTTACAATGTAATATCCTTTAATATTTGCTGCTGTAGACTCTGTCATATTTCACAAAAAAATACATCTCTCTTTGGTAACTTCAGAAGCCTCAAATCAACCTAAATTCTACACAAGAAGATGAGATAATGTTAGCTTATCTGTAATGTACAATATCAAATGAAGTGAAGTGTGACATTAAAGTGGGCAGAACTGCACACTAAAGCCAAATGTGGCAGTATGTATATGTGAAGTATGTGTTGTCTAGTCTGACCTTTTGCACCGCTAAGCCCTAGAAACAAATCTTAGTAATGAGCTTTGATAACTAATTCTGGAAATTATATCACTGAACGACACAAAGCAAGTTGTGTGCAACTCTAGCACTATGTAAGACGTGTCCACTAAAATGAGTTTTCAGCTCTTGAAAGGACTAGAACAAATGGTGCATGTGGTGTAGCAGGTGGAGGATACCTATATATCGACTATTGTTACTGTACTTGACAGTTTAATTTTATTGCAATACTAAGTTATAGGATAGTTTACTACATTAGACATGTAAAGCCATCTTTAATATCATCAATATCATCTTTCAAATAAAAGCTGTTTGTTCAAAAACAATGTGAGAAAAAATAACCAGCCTATTTCTTGAAGGCTAAATGTTGATTTGATATTGCACTATTGATGTTATTCATCAAAGCTTTGTAGGTTTTTCCAAAAAATATTGTACTATATTATATAATACAGTATACCCAGACAAGGAAACTAAATAACTATGAACTCACTGTAAACCTACAGTGGGCGACACATTTTGATTTAGAGATGCCTGGGGTGGAAAGTAACTAATAGGTGCTGTATTTACCTTAGTACAGTACCTAAGTACTTTTTTTTTGTGCTTATACAGTACTTTACTAGTATTTTCATTTTCTCCTACTACTTCAAACATACTCAACTGTTTCTAAAGTAGTTGTCCACATTTGAGTCATTCTTCCGACACTGTGAAGAACATACACAGTGTAACCCAAGTATGGCATTCAGACCTCACACAGTCAGAACTCAACTCCATACACCTGATGTCTACATCAATCACAATACAATAAGCTGAATTTTAATTTCACCAAATTGCAAAGTGCAACAGCACAGATAACTATGCAATTTGAATCAAAACTGTTGTCACAATCAAAGATATTCAACATTAGGTGCGTGTAAAAATCATATCCTTTTAACTGAGGTAGTCCCACACATTAGTGCATCCTTATTTTAACAAGATGTCACAAAAGCAAATGTACTGTTAATTACTAGACCATACAGTAAAAAAGGCTAAGATACACAAAGATGTACCCCTTCCCTCTATATAGAAAGCCTCTATGCCTAGAAAAAAATCAGTGGATAGGTATATTTACTGACTGTGCAGTAAGTAATATAGAATGCACACAGGTTCCTCTGCCTCCTATACCATATGCAATATGTGGCAGTCTTACAATTTTAATTTTAATTCTGAAATACTTATGCAAGATTTCTGTTTTTCATTTCATAGTTATATATATAGATATTTTGTTTTCTTTAAAGAATAAATGCCTTCACTGTGGAAAAAATAACAAATAGTATACATTATACAAAGGTTAGGAGTTGTACTGTCACTTTAATTTGACAGAAGGGTGACTTTCATTGACTCTTAACTGAGTAGTGTTTCAAAAGATCTAGATTGTCGAGAAGCTACAGCTCATATCTGTATTCCCATCTCAGGGTACCTACTGAATATTTTTGTTGTGTTGTCCAAAACATTTGCAGTTCATTAGCTGCAAGATAAGGGAGTCTGAAGACATTTCAAAGGGATATTTTGTAAAATAGTGTCTGTGTGTTTTTAAACTGTGGTATGTTGTTATTGGACATGTATTGAAACTGTGCTTTTTTAATACTTGATGCTTAATAACCCCACACAATTAACAGTTTATTATTGGATGGTTAACGGTTAACATTTGTTCCTATTTACTCTACTACAGTTGAAAAGTGCATCTAAAACAACCTCTTGCTTTATTGGCATATACATTGCATCACAAGAAATACATTTGTTTTTCCGAGAAGATGGAATCAACTTGTACAAGTCAAATATCCAAGAATGGCAAAACAGGTTCATCATAAAATTATTGCTTTTTGTTTGTTTTATTTTTCAGCACTTTACAGGGTAAAAATGTACAAAGCCATAGCTCAAAAATGGTAACAGATGCAAAGTCATACTATAAATATTCATAGGACAGGACATGTGCCAGAGCATTTCAAGCAGAGGAAGGTAATTTTCAAAGCAAACAATGACAGTATTCTGTGATGCAGAATTATCAAGTTATGATATGGGATTTAGATGCTGTCCTGACAACAGATGTTTTGGAAGGTAATGTTATCAGTGGGAAAGCGGGATTGTGTTCAGGTTGGGGAGCCAGGGAGGGGGTGCTGAATCACAACAAAAACTAAAGAAAGTTGTTTTTATGGTACTAAGAAAACTAAAGCTCGAACATCTGGGGAGTGCTTTAGATGCATTTGGGGGGGAAGCAAAGACTTCAATTTAAACCAAAGAAATGGTCATAGCTGAAGAGGCTTATGCGGACATACACTCTGTCAAGATATTGTTTGGGAGAAATCTTTTCAACAACTAGTCCTTTAAGGTCTAACTCTTCATTCAGAAGTACTGCCTTACAGTAAACACGATAGTGTCAAACTTTAAATATTATGGCAAGTTCCATTTTTTCAATTAAAAATGAATTTATTCATCAAACATGCTCTGCCTCTATACTGCTTCTTTTTATGTATTCAGAACAATTGTCTGTAGAATGTTTTCCCTGCAGATTCTCACAGACCTTCACATACAGACCTCAGGCAGAAGAATGAATTGCCAAAATAGAAGAACAAATATTATTATATATTTTTTCCTTTGTGTTTTATTTCTAACCTTAAGGCAGAATTATGTAACTATGTTCATTTGTGTTCCCTGTGCTCACTATCCGTACTCACCAATCACTTAGGCTTATTTCTCCATGCAACCAAATATGATTCCTTACTTGCAAGCTTAAAGGATGAATTCGCAATTTTTCAGTCTCTACAAATGCTATTACTTGCCATTTACAACCTGATATAGCAGCACAATGCCATAACTTTAGTTTTTTAAACTAATTTTTCTGCTTTCAATTCTTACCGGTCCAAAAGGCAAATATTTAGCTCTCCAAATCCTTTGATGAATCTTGTTTCAAAATTAGAAGGCTGTAGTTTTTTTTCTGAAAAAGGGTTGTTTTGGATGTGGACAAAGTTTATAAAACTGATGGAAAGCATAGTTTGAGACATTCTTTCATTCTTTAGTTTACACTCCCATCATAATAACAGCATTATTATGTGTAAGTGTCCTATTTTCAAAGTGAAAAATGCATCCCTTTTTCCTGTGTTTACACCAGGATGGATATGGCAGCAGAGTGTTAAGTTTGTTTCTTAAAAGAACTACTGGTGTGTTTGTGCTTTGTAAGATAATAAGTAAAAAAGAAGTCAAGTCAAAAAACTGTGAACCTATGTTGATTTTCATCAATGAGTGTAAATTGAAAAGGCAACATAAATATTAATGGTGTAAATACAATTCTGCCTTCAAAATAAACACACAACAAAGTAAGCAGTGCAGGTTGTTTTTCACTGGAAGATGAAAGCTAAGGTTTCTATGTGCTGCTAATTTAAATGCTTTTCTTAATGAGTTGACACACACTCTTTCTGCATTATATTGTTGGAGTCTGGAGACTTACACCATCCACATCTGTGCCCAGTATTCATGCAGGGTCAAAATTCTCCTAAAAGAGGATTTCTAAAAGGCTTATATTCAATAATTACTATAGTACTATTACTTTTTTTTTTTTTCACTTTTACTTTTTTAACAGATGTGGTTTGTAATTACAGACCATGGAAAAATAAATTGTGCTGTGAAAAAATATTTGCCCCCTTCCTGATATTTTTTGCATATTTGTCACACTCAAACAAATTTAATTATTAAATTAATTAAATTACACAAAGATAACCCACATAAATACCAAATGCTGTTATTAAATGATTATTTCATTTATTAAGGGAAAAAAGCTGTCCAAACCTGCCTGGCCCTATGTTAAAGAATTCCCACGAAACCACCTAAGAAATGGTTGTGCCACCCTTGGTGGCAACAACTACAATCAAGCGTTTGCAATAGCTGGCAATGAGCCTTTCACATCTCTGTGGAGGAATTTTGGCCCACTCTTTTCTGCAGAATTGCTTTAATTCAGCCACATTGGAAGGTTTTAGAGCATGAATGGCCTGTTCAACGTCATGCCACAGCATCTCAGTCAGTTTTTCAGGACTTTGACTAGGCCACTCCAAAAACTACATTTTGTTTTTCTGAACCATTTAGAGGTGGACTTGCTGGTGTGTTTCAGCTCATTGTCCTGTTGCATAACCCAAGTACACTTGAGCTTGAGGTCACAAACTGATGGACGGACATTCTCCTTTAGGATTTTCTGGTAGAGAGCAGAATTCATGGTTCCATCAATTATGGCAAGTCATCCAGGTCCTGAAGCTGCAAAGCAGCTGGAACGATGTTCTCTTTATGAAATACTGTGTTAGTTTTATGTCAGATGTAACGGGACGCACACCTTCTGAAATGTTCAACTTCAAAAGTTTTGGGGATAATCTAAATGTTTTTGTTTTCATTCCAACTGCTTTTTCACATAGAGCCAGGCAGGTTTGGGCAGCTTTTTTCCCTTAATAAGTTAAATCATCATTTAAAAACTGCATTTTGTGTTTACACGGGTTATCTTTATGTAATATTTTAATTAGTTTGATGATCTGAATCATTTAAGTGTGGCAAAAAAATGAAAAAACTCAGGTAGGGGCAAATATTTTTTCACAGCACTATAAATCAAACCAGAACTAAATACATTGGTAAATTAAATTCACAAACTACATATAGGTTTACATACATAAGTAGATCAGTGTTACCATCTGGAAACCTCATAAGCAGGTACATGAGAGGAATAACTTAGGGGCGTGTGATGGCATAATGGTTAATGCGCATATGTCAATAAATTAATTCCTAGCTGGAGGACCTGTGTTGCATGTCATACTCCTTGTCTGTCAAATAAAGGGAAACTGCCAAAAAAATCAACTAAAATATATAAGGGCAATATAAATATTCTCTGCAAAACCTGTCAACAGTGAGCTACATGCCTGCATAGCACAACCTGTAGTAAATTATGTTGCCTCCTATAGTTTTTAAAGGCCGAGCAACGTAGGCATACCACTTACATGTGCCAACTCTGACTCTGTTGACTTCCTCTATTTTTATCTAGACATACAGCATCTCGCCATACGGTACCCAGTTTTTTCGCCATTGATGGATTATGTAACAGCATGACAACATGAGCTTAAAGCTAAAGACAGAAAAAGATGCAACACTGCAAGGTATCTTTACTACGATGACAATAAAATGATATGCTTTGGGAACATAAGGGAATGCATTTCCAGTATACTGTCATAGGAAATACAGTGATACAGTACACAAATGTGAAACAGTGTATATTCCAAGAAACCAGTCTATATACAGTACATATTTATAATTGTGACTATGAAATATGAAAACATTAAAGAAACAGCTAATAAAATACTTGCAAGCACAAATTCTTTACACTCAGTGGTCACTAAATTAGCTGCTACAGCTTGTGGTCTCCCTGCAGCTTGAAATGTTTCAGGCGAAAATTTTATGATACATTTGAAATGTCAGTTCATGCTGACCTGATGGTGTAACATACTATCCATACAGTGGATGTGGGATTTGTGAACAGAGTTTGCAACTAATTAAATGTAGTAAGTGAGTGTGTATTCTAACTTCACAAATGGCTTTTGTGAAAAAAATTATACTTTTATTATTTTCATTGGTGCAAAGAGGTATGATTTTAAACAAGACAATTAAAGAAATGCCTTTTTAGAACATGTACAAGGTTGAAAATTGGTGGAATTTCAGGCATTTAGTCAGTTGAATACATGTGTCTTGATAAATGTTTTCTGTTCCAGAGACTGCGTGAATGTGCATGCTTGTCTGATGTTATTTAAGACTGATGTTCACTGACATAAATCTGCTAACAGGTGCAGGCCATGGTGCCCAGGATGGTCTGTGTAACACGAACCAAAGGGAAATCTGTGGAATGTAATGGATTTTGACATTTCCACACTTTAAAGGCTTGGGTGTGACACTGAGTCTTATAAAAATGAGCTGTGTAAAATATGCATTATATGTACAGTTCTCCTGAAACATGATGTTACAAAAAATAAACTTGATATATCATCTTTTCATTATCTGTTCTTTCATCCATTTGTGAAGTTTGCACACTCCTGAAGAACAATATGAAATGTTATCTACACTGCCTAAAGACTGTCTAAAAACAGTGTAAATAAGGAAACTTTCTTCCAATATTGTGTTTAATATTTCATGCTTTCAGTGGTATTTCTTTAAAGCACAAATTCACAAAAAAATCAACACATTTATCATTATAGACAAGGATGCCAGACTTTTTAAGATTGTGTTGACTCTAAGTGTTTTGACATACCCTCTTGCAGTTCAAAATTAGGTTAAATTAGAGCCAGAGAGCTTCTGTCAGCTAATACTGCATATTTTATACTCTCAAATGTTACCAGGCCCTGTTGCCTTGCACTCACACAACCTTCTCAACTATTAATTTCTGTGAGTAGGTAAAATGAAAATAGTATAGGCACGTCTTACTGCTGCCTATTAAGGAAGAGGTGAGGATCTGAGCAGCCTGTGGAGTTTAATGTTATGTAAAGCTGGGTTACACATATGCTTGTTGCACTTGTAGAAAGATCAATCTTATTAAATGTGTTTAACTTGTTTATCCATAAAACTTACATTGAATTGACTTTTTAAATTATTTAATTACTTGCAACCTGAAGTTGAAAAAATATACTGTCCACAACAGTGTTTTAGTAGTTGTTTGTATGCTTGCAATGGTTTAAGTGAATTTATAGAAATAAACATAATGCTGTTTTCTTTCATCAATCAGGAGTTTGTGTGAGATCCCACCTGCAGTACATAAATAAGTGATTCAAACAAGTAAACACTGATTGGATTTGAACAGATGGTCAGAAATGGACAAGTAGATGGCACCACCACACCACAGGCAAGGGTGATGATTGAGAAAGGGGGTTGTGGTTAAGAGAAATTACTGCCTGCTCATGATGAATAATTGCAGGAAATCATATTGAGATGGTGGTTTTGACTCATCCTTATAATCAAACGCAGTGCACACATCCTAACTGTAATGTTAGAACAGTCATTCACTTCAGGAGCATAAATTCAGCAAGCTCCTACTTTAATGAAACAGTGTCTCCAAATGAAAGATTTTAATAAATGTATACCATAGCTTTCAAAATCATTAAACCTCCATTGCAGAACTTTCACCTGTTGCAAATAAACAAATCAGACAGGAACAATTTAAAAAACACAACTAATGTTAGAAGTGGTTCCTCCAAATTCAACACAAAATGCAACTTTTAATGACTACTGCAGACTCAAAATTATTATATGATCATTTTTGAGGAACCACTTCAAACATTCTGGTTTGTTTTGTTCATACCAAACAGTTAAAAGTGTCAATTAATACACAATATTATACAATTCATTCATTTTGCCTTTACTTTTACAAATTTAGTGGATTTACTTAATGTATCATTGATGCAGATACAGCATTATGAGGTAAGTAAGTACTCAAATGTATTAGGAAGTTTGGTTTACTTTTAATTGAAGGTTTCTTAGGAAATAATTTGCTTTAGAGAGAGATACAGAATCATAGAGAGAATATGCCCCAGTTCTAAGAAAACGTTTGCTCTAAACCCGTGTGCTCTTTTGACATGGACCCCTTCACATTTAAAAAAGAGATAACGTGACACGTGCTTCCCTGCTGAGCAGGACTCAGCAGGATTTTAGAAAGTAATGGAATGAAAGGGCTTTTGGTATTTTAGATTTTGTGTATTTATGTATAAAAAAGAATATTGTTTAAAAACTATTGATGGTTTTGTATTTTATATGTAAGAACACAAATGCTGAAATTACTCTTTCTATACTTATGACATTTGAAGGAAAACTGTTACTTTACTTGTTTTTAGATATAGTTATTTTCATTCAAAAATGATCAAGACAAATGGTCAAGAATATTGAATTAATTTTCTCAGAAAAATGGCTGACGGGTATCACAGTTTGCTTGTTATGATAGATGAATTTACTGTAGATTACTGTATTTGTTTACATATACTGTAAATTGATATGAGAGCATCGTATTTTTAATTTGTTAAGTTTATGTGTGGTGTTATGTGTTTAACATGCACGTCCCTCCAGAAGTATTGGTAAGTCGATGCTAATTCCTTTGTGTTTGCTGCACACTGAAGACTTTTGGGTTTAAGATCCAAAGAGTCAAAAGTTTACAAATGTTGAATCTGAGAAAAGAGGGAAAACAATTAAAGCCATTGAACAAACATTGTGTACAAGACAGTTTAATAATGTGGCATGCTGTGATGGCTGCCACACAACTCATTTGATAATTTTGTGATTTTTCCATTTCTTCACACCTATGTGGCTTAGATTTGGTTACATTGAAGCTTTTCATTCATTTGATTTAAAAAATGATAGATGTGACAGTGAAAATAAAATTGTTTTAAACAGTGCATTTGTATGTAACTTTTACCTTCAAAGGGACCACTGGCTCCTGGGAATCTGTCCCCCTTTTTAAAAAAGTTTTGACACCTGTGTCTTATGCACTGTATTTACAGACAACAAGCATGGCAAAAACATGTCTGAGTGGTTTACAATCTTGTGCTAACAAGAGAAAAATACATAGTTAAATGAAAATGAATTTATTTCTTGTTCCTGGCCTTCTTTATTCCCATGTCCAAATTGCTGTTTGAACTACAAACACATCTGTCAGTCTTTGACCAACAGGGGGGTTTGTGTGCGAATGAAGCCTCAAGAAATTAAGCCAATTGGCTGGAAGGTGTCAAGGCTTCAAGAAGCTTAATCTGGTCATCACTACTAAACACTTTAGTTTACAAAGTTTGATTCATATTTATTTAATTTGCTTTAAATTATGTTAGCTTTAAACACTTAAGTTTGTGTCTGGATCATAGAGAAAAACAGTCTTGTTTTCATTTTATAGACACAGTTAAGTTTGTATGATTGACAGCACATAAGTTATATCTGTAGCGTAGTGATGGGACTTGCCGTGTCGAAGCTTCAGAGCATGTGCCGAGTAATCTAGGAGTTATTTTGCAAAATGCATATCGAGGCTTGTATCGATGACGATGCGATTCGAAATAAATTATAGGGAGAGAGAAACACAATCTCACATTTTCTGGACTTTATTGCACATGTATAAGAATGAATAATATTTGGTCCCTAGTAACATAAGCACATTCACATCACAACCATCTCCCTAATTGTAGTTCTGTTAATATTTATAAGTTCATAATGTATGTTTTGGCATCGCAAACATCATTCATTCATTTATTCAATTCAAAGCTTCATACACCAAAGCCATGGTGTCATAATCAATCTGTTTTACAGTAATTGTCCACTTGATGGCTCAGTGGAGTAAATGAAGCTACGCCCAAAGTAAACCAATTGGATGGAAAGCTAGTGATGGGACTTGTCGTGCCGAGGCTTCGGAGCGTGTGTCAAGTAATCTAGGGAATTTTTGCGAAGCGTGTATCGAAGCTTGCTTCGATAATGTATGTGATGACGTATGAAGCCTCGCTAGTGGGACCTACCACGTGAGTGGTTCAGAAAGTGGTTCGCGATTTAGCGTGCCGTTCAAAATATATAGGAAAGTGAAACGCAATAAAATGAATATACATGTTTTCCCAAGTTACAAACCCACACTCACTCTCCTCACCCCCTCACTCATTATACCCATGTCAAACTGTGGCAAGACAGTTGTAAGAGCATTATACTCTATATAGGTACACTAGGAACACATCTCTCTGTCTTACAGTCTTTGACCAGCAGGGGGTTTGTGTGCACATGAAGCCAGAGATGAAGCCTCGAGAAATGAACCATTTTGCGAACCAATTGGTTGGAAGGCTTCAAAGCTTCACGAAGCTTCATCTGGCCGTCACTAGTTACCAGTGCTGAGGTTGCCACTGCTGGTTCTGCTGCTCCTGGACGGACATCTTGCTGGGCCTGGTCACAGGATGAGCCCCAGGGTGAAGAGCTGTTATATACTGGAAGTGCCTAATCAGACTATACCATTGGTGGCCACCTCAGAGGGGGGGAATTTGCATTTGTACTTTTTGATTTTGCTAATTTATATAGATTATATCAGTTTTTAAGTTTAGTGCTTTGGTTAATTGTTAAATTAATTACAACTAATCAACTTACTACTGTGGTCTGCTGTTTTGAGATTTTCTTAGTAGTATTTTTTTCAGTTGCCCCTGTGTGTTCTCAATGGTCTAATCAGCCATTATATATGTTCCCTGTGTGTTCAGTTAGGTAGGTTTGTTTGTCTTTGTTACGTGGTCTGGTAAGTTGGAATTAACTTTACTAAGTTAACTTTAACTAGTGATGGGAAAATTAAGCCTCATGAAGCTTTGAGGATTTCCTTCTATTTGTGCCGAAGAAGATTCGAAGCTTTGAAGCCTCAGTCCGAGTATGAACAGCGACATCTGGTGGTTAACTGAGGTCAAGGCAAGGTCTCAAGAGTGCAAGTGAAGCAGCGCTCACTGTTTCAGTCTCATGTCACCAGTAAAAGCTCAGTAAAGTCTGTGTTTGTTTCATTCTGTTAACGTCCTTGTCCATTCATACTATTTAACCAGTACACAATTATTAGACATTAAATAATGAATTTGAATGAATTTATTTCTTAGAAGAGACTTTGGCACTGTACCAGAAGTAAGTGGTCTTTGTCAACTCTAAATCAAGAGGATAGTAGTATAATGACAGAGTTAATGTGCAAACACACCACACATTGCGGATTCAAATTATGAAACAGATTTGTGATTTAGAATTAAGAATAAAACAAACAAACAAAAAAACACAATTATCTACTAATCACGACTGGGATGTGAACCTGGAACTTTGTTTTCAAGATGCAACACGTTACCAGCTGAACTAATGGGGATAGCGGTGCATTTTTGTTATGGTGCTTCTCAAAATACTATTGTATAAAATAGAGGTCTGGTTCAAAATACCAGGTCCGATCGCACTTTTTTGTCCCAGTCCGATCCTGGCCATAAAACCGAAGCTGCGGGCCGTATAACATGTGATCTGACTTTGGACGTGTGTGATGTAGAACGTAAGGGGACAACATATTATATCCTTATTCTGTGGTATTAGATCAAAGTGATCCCAAACTTTTAAACGCCATTTTCCACTTTTACTCGCCATTTGTCAAAAAATCTCTCCTCACTTTTAAATGATAATGATAGATCTTATACAGGCTTTCTGTGAATTTAGCGCCAAAGCTGTCAAACCGATGATGTGAAGCACTGATGCCGTCCGAAGCTTCAAACGTCACTGGTCACGTGACAGCAGCGTTTTGATACAAGCTCCGAAACAGTGGTTCGACTCACTAAGCTTCAGATTGACTGACACAAGCTTCGATGCTTCGGTATCATTTTCCCCATCACTAACTTTAACTGAGTTTAGTTCTGTTCTGTTGACCTCTTTTATGAGCCCTGAATATTATTGAATGTTTTGCAAATTGTGGGTTTTTTTCTTCCTTTTTTGGATAAATAAAAAACACTTTCTTTTTTGAAAATCCACCTGTGTTTCTTCTCGCGCGTACATCTATCATGTTATCTCGTGTTTCTTTTAAATTTCCTCTCGCCTGCCTGCTTGGTCTCTGACAAATGTCTTGAAAAAGAAGGAAACCACTAGTGTACTGGAAAACAACAGCAGCTCATATGAAAAAGCATTGTGTGAGCTGTGAAGAAAAACCTCAAAACAACAGTCAGTGACATCACCAACCTCCACAGAGCAGGGGGTGATGTCTCACAATCCACCATTCAGACTTCATGACCAAATACAAAAGCCATACCCATAACCCTTAAGTACAGAGATGAACCACAAAAGTTTTGAAACAAAGTTTTATGAAGTAACAAGACCAGGATTAACCCCTACCAAAGAGATGGAAAGGAAAATGTGTGGATGAAGAAAGGATCACTTACTAATAACAATGAATTCAGAAGTGTACAGAAACACTTTCTCTGCCAATTCACCAACAAATGCATCAAAACTATTGGAATCATGCAGCAACACAACCACCTTTCTATGTGTATGGCATGCAACTAAAGGTATTCCTTTATTCTTTCTATCTGCATCAGACATCAACATAGAATCAAATCATAGACAAATGTGTCCATCTCTATTAAATGAAACAGTAATATCAAATTTTGTATTACTTTTTGGACTTTTTAACAGCATCACTTTTATTACCTTAAAATCCTAATCCAGGTGTTGACTGAAGCTGCTGTAGTTATATGATTCTTCAAACCAAATAAAAATATGTGCACATTTTTTTTCCAGTGAGCTACAGCTAGTTAAGGGTTAAACACTGTTTAACATTTGAACAGACATTTTGAAGTTGACATTTTCTTTACACCAGCAAAAGATGATTATATTTACTGACTTGACCTTGAACAACAAGAGTGAAAATATTTTCTTAGAACCAGACTTCACTCATGGCCAACAGAAAAACACATCCAGAACTATTGACTGTCAACTCCTTTATCCAGATTACAGCTTTTGTCCTGCTGCCAACAAGCTCCTCTTCTGATGTTCAAGAACAGCAATCATGGTCGCATCACCGCTTCACTTCAAACTCTTTAAATTACTGTACTTTGCATCTGGCAGTAGCTGCTGCAGGATTCAGCTGTGTGCACTATGTGCTGAGAACCAAAGGATCCTGAAGACTGCTGAGACTTACACTAGTGCTTTACATGGTTGTCATGATAACAGACAATGTAGTCACCAGTTCATGTCCGGAACAAACCCATAGTGAAACTGTAAAGTCATCTGGCTGAGTGTTCAGTGATAAAAGTTACATATTGTAATCTCCATTTTCTTTCAACCTGTTTTATAACAGAATTATAAATTCATTGGTGTCAGCTTTGATCCAATCAGGTTGAAAACAATGGTACTGTCTCTGTTAATTAAGCTGAAAAGGTTGATCAAGCTTTCACATTTTGGATTATTTGCACTGAAAAATAATTGTAAAATTTAAAAGAAAATAATTTTAATTTGATAATTAACTGCACTTATCAGTGTGAGCTTTCATATTGAATTGTTTAACATTTAACAGTTTTGATCTTTTTTTCCCAGTTTACAGCTCATTAATAAATTATGTGAGTCAAGGCAATTTCTGACTCATGATGAGTGGATTCATTTCTAGAGGAGACTGTCCTATTGTTTTAGCTGTGAAAATGTTCTTTTTTATTAGTTTCTATGCCAAATTCAATTTCTAACACATTTAAATCAGAATAAAGAACTTGTATCCTTCTTAAAACATCGATTCTTCTCGTCTGTTTGTGTGATATTATGGGAAGAGTGCTGCACATTGTTAGGGTATGCATGTTTCCACTGTGTGTGTGTGGGTGCACCAGTTCCCTCCTACAGTCAACTGACATGCAGGTCAGGTGAAATGTGAGCTCTAAATTGTAGGTGTGACTGTGAGTGCGAATGTGTTTACAGTATCTGTGATAGACTGGAAACTATGCACACAGTCTTTGACAGGTTGGGTCCCCTCTTGCCCAGTTGTTATACACAATTGTTACAGACTTCAGCCTCATGAGACCCTGAACAGGAAAGGACAAGTGGTTTAAAGAATGGTTAAATGGCTGTTGTGCAAAGAACAAAACACTGTGATTTCAATAACTGTTCAAACTTTATTCCAAATTACTGGCCAAATCACAACCATAAACACCTCCTACACCTTCGACCTCTCACAAAATATGTACAAAGTAAAATAACTGTTTAAATTTTCACAATGCAATATGCAATTATTTGAAGTAGCTATGAATTCAAATAAGTGACGAGAATCTGTTGCCAAAATTAATTTATTCTCTGCAGATATGACTTTGCTCCTAGGACTTCAAGCGTGCTTCAGTGGTAAGATAAAAATATACATCTTCAAGTATCACTTTTACACCCTCCTTCCCAGTAAAGCAACTCCTCTTCACCTCTCCACACCTAAATTCTCCTTTTTTACTTCCAATACATTTTTAATACAGTAAAGAACGTATATTCTGCCAGTTTTGATATCAGATGTTTTGGTGCTTTATTTTATTTATTATAAGCAGGTCACAGGAGTATGTATTTACATCCAGTGCTACAGTAACACCATGGCCTGATGCTACTGCAGCACTGTTATGATTCTCATTTATTCACGTCTCATTCTCTTGCTGCTGTTTTAATCCCATACACACCATGTTGTCCCTGTGTTTCAGATCCTGTCACCTGGTTCCCATCCACCCCTAATCCACCTGTTGCTCATCTCCTGCAAGCAGGACCTGCACTTACACCTGCTACTTATCTTCAGTGTCTGCCAGATTGTTCCCACTCTCTCCCTAACTTCAAACCAGCATTTGCTTTGGTGTTTTTATAGTTATGGATCTTGCCTTTATCTGCTCGTGTTATTCTGGTTTTGTGGAATTTGCGTATGTTAAACTGTCTCTGAACAGCCTACTGTTTATTTATACCCACCTGAAGATTCCTTTGTTGCTGCTCGATCTACTTTACCTATTACTTATCTACTTACCTGGCTGCTTCAAAATGCTGTGTATCTTTTTGTGAAGGCGTATGCCAAGATTGACTGTGCATGATTAATTAAGTGTCATGTCTAATAACTGTGGGTTATGTCTTAATATGTGGACTGAAAGGTCAATTATTCATTGTAGCCAGGGCTGTTTTAGACGCGTAGGCTACATAGGCTGCAGCCTAGCACCAGCAGGGGGCCTCAGTGAGCTACATGGATTGATAGTTAAGTTTTTTATTTGTCTTAAATTGTATTTAAATTATTTGTACGTATATTTCATGTTCCTTCTATTTTTGTAATCATTATGAGACTACAAAAATATAGCTTTCAGTGGTATCTAGTCATGAAAATGATAAACAATAAATAAGTTTGTGGAGGAACACCCTCAGCAGATACAGCAAATAATCGCACCTGCTGCGATACAGAAGAGGAGCTGGAGGAGCAGTAAACAGCACAGCTCCTTCTCCAAACTCGTCCTCATCAA
>JAUMHL010000006.1:14332673-14350265 GCA_032362345.1 Sandelia bainsii | reverse complement strand
CCGGAGTACCCGGAGAGAACCCACGCAGACACGGGGAGAACATGCAAACTCCACACAGAAAGGCACCCGGCCAACCCTGGGATCGAACCCGGGTCCTTCAAGCTGTGAGGCGACAGTGCTAACCTACAAACAATGTACTACAGAATATGCATTGGGAGTTAACAGAGTGAAATACACAGTAATATGCACAAATTCTTCTATACAGATTATGTGGATGAGTTGTACAGATTAAACAGTTTATATGAAGTATACAGACTGTGTTCAATTAAATTAATAAGGATAAAAAACTATAAACTTATAAAACTAACTAATAAAAAAATATTCTTTTTTTAGTACCTTGGGGGGAGTCCTGCAGACAATTATATGTAACAGTGCAATATAAAGCTGTCAATTATTTAGGAGGGTGATGGAAGGGTACAAGCTGTTCCTGTGTCTGGTAGTGTTTGTTTGAAGGGATCTGTAGCATTTGCCTGAGGGGAGGATTTGGAAGAGACCAGTGCCTGGGTGGGTCGGGTCTTTAATAATGTTTTCTGCTCGCCGCTTGAGTCTTTTTTTGTACAGTTACTCAATGGCAGGCAGAGAAGTTCCTATGATTTTTTATGCAGACCTGGCAGTACGTTGCAGTCTGTGTTTGTCCTGTTTTGAGGCATCTCCACAGTTTTGAGTGTGTTCAGCTCCAAGTTGTTCTCACTGCACCAGTGCAGAAGCCTGTTCACCTACAGCCGATATGCAGATTTGTTGCCATCTTGGATGAGCCCAGTGGGAATTGGGTAATCTGCAAACTTGAGAAGTTTAACAGTTTGGCAGTTTGAAGTCAACAGAAGTGGGGAGAGGACAGAACCCTTGTAGTGCATAACTGCTTACTGTTGTTGCTTCCTATCTTTTAGGAAGCTGACAGTGTTAAGGGGAACGTTCAGGTGGTGAAGCTTGGAGGAGAGGACCTCAGGGATGATGGTACTGAATGCAGAGCTGAAATCCACGAACAGGACCCTTGCATACGTCCCAGGGCAGTCAACATGTTGCAAGATGTAATGCAGCTCCATGTTAACTGCATCCTCCATTGACCTGTTTGCTCGGTCGGCAAACTGCATAGGGTCTAGCACAGGATCTGTTGTGTCCTTCAGGTGAACCAATATTAGTCTTTCAAAGGACTTCATGACCACTGATGTCAGAGTGACAGGCCTGTAGTCAGTCCTTGGTGTCAATGATGAACTGATTAGGTTTTGGTGGTCAAAGGTTATTCTGTTCAATGCTTTGTCTCAGAAACATCTGGAAGTAATTTCATTACATCTGGTACAAACATCCACTTGGACTCATGCAAGTTATTAGAATATGGGTCTGTACAGACATATGTGTAAACTACAACATTATTAGTTAGTGGAGGCATACAACCACAATGTGGTAATTCAATTAATAATATTATCTTCAGCCACCTCTTTTCAACATTAGACATCTTAATATTTAATATCAAACTTAATGCAACCTGTGAATTTGAGGGGATGTTAATAATTGCTCTTTAAAGTTACTGACTCAGAAGATCAGTCAGACTGAGAGGATCATTCAGTCAGAGGGTGCTGAAGTGGAGATAATCATGACAACTAATAGGAGAAGATTGGTGAAGAAGTCAAACTGAAATTAGCCATGAGGATAATGAGTCATGTCTCAAAGTGGTGTCACATCAGCATAGCAGCACGTTATGCGTCACTTCCATAAAACTGGCCCACAGAATGCTTATACTGCAGTTTCTTCATTACAAAAAGGGTGGTATGATTTGTCATCAGGTTTGTAAAAACTGACCTTTATTTGTCTTGAAGTGAAATTTGGGGAATTTTTTCGAGATTTTTCTGACACAGAATCCATATTAAACAGTAGTTAATTGTATGGGTATAACATTGGTATAAAATGAGTGAGTGGAAAATTCTTGACCCGCAGTTGCTGACATACTGTCTAGTATATGATCAAAACAGAATTTATATGGTTATAGTTATTCAAATTGTAAAAATTAAATCTTGTTACCAATTGAAAGCTTAAATAATTTGTATTAGATAATCCCCTTTTGTTAAGGTTGCTGTGTCGGGTGGGGTAGTTTATCACTTCATGATAGCTATTCCTCACTTAAACTGCATGTGTTGTGTTACCGTGAGCCATAACTTTTAGCATGTTTGAAATGCTGTATACCTGACATTATAATAAATGTTTTTTTCATGCATGTAGACTAAATTAGCTAAATGCCAGTAAAACCCAGGACCTTTAATATGCATTATGTGGACTGATGTTATAAAAGTATTTTCCTCAGCAAGGTTACAGATAACTTCTTGAAAAAATGCCAGAATCTCAGTCCTTGAAGCTAATAATGCTCCCTAATACTGAGACATGATCTCACACATTTCAGAGTTTTTGACAACTTGTCTAGGATCTCTGTGAACATGCATTGTGGTTCAAGATTAGCTGAGAAGGGTGCATTGATTCCCACCATATTAATGGGCTAGTGCCAAAAATGAAATGTAGTTTTCTTAGCAAGTTAGCATAATAGTATAAAAGAAAGTATATTAAGTATGTGTGTGTGTGTGTGTGTGTGTGTGTGTGTGTGTGTGTGTGTCTGTCTGTCTGTCTGTGTGTTTTTGGGGCAATGGAGAAGTAATCAGCTATTCTCCATTTTTTCACTCCAAACCAATCTAATCAAGAGGAAGTATTTGTACGGCCACGTTGGTGCTCCCATTGTGTGCTAATTACATGTGATTGTCTCTTGATATGCCCCAGTTGTTATTCAGTGTGTAGTGGCATTAGCAACAGTATGTGTTTTAGCAGTGTACTGTAATAACTGAGGAGAGGAGAGCAGCAACACTTTTTACACAGAATAAAACAACAAAATAACAAAACCAACAGTTCTTTAAAACATTTCTCAAATAATACTGTTGATGAACATGTCTATTGTCTATACGTAGCCTACTCTTAGTACACAGTCCTTTTTAAGCCACTTCCGTGCTAGATAGAAGTACAAAGACAAGCACACACTCTTGTGATGTTAGTGCTGCAAGCACAGACACAGCATGGTTTGTCACACTGATTCCATGCAAGACTTCTTGTAATGTCATGTTAAATGTCATCTTTACCAATTGATGAGTTTCTATAAAGCTGTTTACTTCTAAAAAAAAAACACAAACATATGTACAGTACTCTGTCTATGGTTAGTTCTGATGGGAATCAATTGAACTAACTTGCACAAAGCTAATTTACTATATGTTAGTCATCCATTTTGATTGGTTCATACACTTAACAGGACAAGCTAGCAGAACTCCACAATAGCCCAATCACTTGGTTAGGTTACTGGCTGGAGGTACAGTAATAGCATGCTTGTACAAACAGGAACTTACCTTTTACCCATCCTACAGATACAATGTCTCTCTAAAGCTCCTCCTGAAGGAGCAGCTCAAACAGGCAAAAGACATTTCCAGGTTCAATTATGATAAATTATGACTACAAAGGAATTCCAAGTGTGGTAGAACAGTCTCCAGTGTTGTGTGATGTGCAGATGCAGATGTGCATTTAATTCTGATCAGCGCCTGATTTTCAAGAGACACAAAGACACTGCTGAAGGAAAATACATGGAAAAGTACAACCTGGAGTAAGGGATCAAAAAGTGTCACCCGGGAGACTCAGGGAGTAACGGAAATAAAAAGAATTAAGATACGCCTCTAACAAAGAGGAAATATATCTCTAAGCTTTGTTTGATACCAATATTTTATTCATATCCAGGGGATAATTGGGAATTATCAACTCTAAGCTGGAATTTTGATAGCTTTTAAAAAAACACTGGTTTGCTCTGAGACAATAGATAATTTCTAAGTTTAGTTATATTATATTTATATTGAGTATTACATTGGACTTTTTAATTTTTTGGGTTTTCTAGTACTTTGTAGCACTATATAGGCTACTGCAGGTTCTGATTGTGCAGAGTATTGTAATCCTGTGTCTGTATATTGAGTCACCTTCTGTTGCTCTTTCTAAAGGTTCTTCCATTTCTTTTTATTTTCTGTTTATTCTGAGTGAATCAAAGGTTAAGTGTTGATATATGATAGTTTTTTTAAATTTAACTTTTATTTTCCCAGGACAGCCTCACTGAGATAAAAACATTTATTATGCAATAGCAAAAGTTCTGGTCACACAGCAAATTCACTGGGGTCAAAATTCAAGCATTGGGTCATTTTAGAGTGAAGTATTGAGGTTCTGGTGTTGGTTAGATAAAATGAGAAAACACAATGGTGTTGGCGTAACATTACAGAGTTAATGGTATTTAACACAAAATACTTTTTCTTTAAACTTTCAGGCATTTGGGCAGGTGCACTTCAAGATTTGTGACAGCTGCTATTTTGTTCAGTATGCCTCTATGAAAAGGAGACACTGGTGAGTTTAATATAAATAATGCTCCTCGTATTCTAGGGATTTTTGTCATTATGATGTACGTATGTTGACTTGTTTCAAATGTTAGCATTTATGATGAAAACCTGTAGCATTACTAACAAATTTTCGCTGCATTTGCTTGCTGGTAAGTAAATATACATGGAGAATAAAGACATCATTAGCTAACTAATGAATAGTGAAGTTATTTTAAAGACGTGTTTGCAGTTTTGCTTTAATGAAAAGAGACTACTTAGGCAAAAGTAGATATAAAAAAATATTTTTTATATTTTGTCATTAGTGTATGTGGAAAAAACATTGTAAGATATAAGGTTACCAGTGCTGATTTAAATTGACTTTCAAATTACAACTTGAACTCATTTCTGAAAGCAAGTTCCAATTGTTTAATGACTAATTAGTAATTCAGACAAAGTGTAGGCCATACAGTGTGTTCATTTAAACATTGTTTTGCTGTCTAAGTACCAGTCGAGGCTCGTCAATAGAGGGCGATGGGGCGCCACCCCACCTGTCTCACATGAAGAAGAAGAAGAAGAAGAAGAAGAAGATAGGAATCACATAAAATAATTTTTAAAAAACATGAAAATTTAAATAAACGATCTATACATTATACAGACCGTGAATACTGTGTATAATCTGCATTCAAGTGTAGTTTAAAATATTATATATATATATACGGTCGTGTGACGTATTTCCTGTTCCTTTGGGGAGCAAAAATCTTTACCATAGACCTACGCTATAATTAGTGCATGCGCACTGGAACCCCCTTCAATATAATATAATATTCAAAATATAGGAGAAACTTGGGGCGCAAAATTTTGCGCCCAAAGCCCGCTCACAAGACTGACGTCTCAGCTCCAGACCCGGAAATTCACCGCGGAGCTTGTGTTTTGTTTACAGCCAGCTGGAGGAGCGTTTTTTCGTCATGGATAATACAAATTCAGTTGCTGAAAACTGAATGGTTCCACAGAAGAACCCCACAGGAAAAGCTTTGGCTTAAACAGCTTGGACCCAAACAGCAGGACATCACAATCACTCGGTCTTTCTCCAGAAACTGGTCTGAGAAGAAGTCCTGGTGCATCTCAATCACAGTAGGAACAGTGACACTGAAACATCAAATTAGACAAATTAGACAGTCAAATTAGAAGGGATGAAGAGACATAGAGTTCTTCAGCCAAAGATGTTTAGAATCAGTTCTCTAAATATAGATTGTATAGATCATATCAAAACTGTTACTGTTGTCATCTTTCTGATTAGTTACATGCAGTTGCAGGTGTGAAAAGCGCACAACTGTCACAACACAGACCCATGTTTGACTCTAGAGTCTTATCTGTTGTAAGGATTAGATAACAAAAGCACTTTGCTTAAGGTAAGGGAAAGGTTATGGCTGTTTACCAGTTACGCTTGAAAGTTCAAGCTTCAAAGTGGGTGATTGAATGAGTAATGAATGACTTGTTAAATGTTACTTTTTTCTGTCCCATCTTACACCCCAATACCATACTCACAATCTTTAACCATTCATTTCGTTTTGTGTACAGTGCTGGCACACGGTTATAAAATTCATTTTATCCACTGAAATTGCTCTCTCAATTTGTCTGTCCCTCACTCACCCACAGTTTCTCTCCCAGCAATCTCCAAAACGTCATACTTTCAGAACGTTTAAAGTTGTCCAGAGTTTGAAGTTGCTCATGATTATCACATAATAGGAACAATTGAGTAAGGGTGAACGAGGAGCAAAAAATCACTATAAATGTGTCATTTTCTAGATGTTTCCTTCCTACAAAATAAGGACAGTTAACAAAAAGACCCCAAAGTCTTGTGTTATGTCCTCAGTCCTGCTGTTTTCTCCAACCCTTTAACACATGGCTTGATTTTAAATCATCTCTCACAGTCTGGCGTAAGGATGGTGATGTTGGCCGGCCTGCTTATCATTCCTGCTTTCTTTTAGTTTCTCCATCAAGATACCAGCTCAGTACGCACAGGCGTACCTGTATGGTTCACAGAACATGATTTTGATAATCTCCCTGAAATCTTGTGTAGCATCGATGGTCAAAATGTGTGAGTGTTCAAAGTAAAAATGTTTCTTATGCACACTAGCAGCCTAGCTCTAGGGATTTCAGTGTTCAGGTCAGGTGGTCACACAGTGACATTTTGTACAGACCTTTATGACTCCCTGATGATGTCTGCTGGTTGCTATAGGGTTCCCTCCAGCCTCCTAATCCTAACTGTAACAGACCTCTACTCCTAATCAGAATTTGACACATATATATATCACAATTTTATGATACAGTAATGATCATATATTAACTTGTACTTACCCCGCAACTCTTAAGTGGACAAGCGATTAGGAAAACGGATGGATGGACTTACATTACTTACTCTCTTTGCCATATGTTTTTTCCTCTCCACTGTCCCCTAGTGCTGCTCAAGTGGGACTGTTGGGTTTTCTATATAGTTCTGTATATATACTTATATTTTGCAAGGTCCTAAACCTTGCTATGTAAAGTGCCTTGAGATGACCTTTGTTATGATTTGGCACTATACAAATAAAGTTGAATTGAATTGAATTGAATATGTCTTCCTCTTCTTATCTTAGAGAAATTCATATTTATTAAGGTTACCAAATAGAAACCCCTTTAAAGTTACATAAGACCACTTTTAGCTCCATTTCAAATGGTAGCATTATTAATACACTGAAAGAGTTCATTATCTTTTATCACTGTGTTATATGTAGCAGCAGTACAATAAATTTAATCTCTCAGGGCTCTGACTGGTTTGTAGTCAGACAATTTCTACAACATGCCCAGATTTCAATAACACACTGCCTCTAAAAATCACACTCGTTCATAGAGAAAACACTGTGCTCATAGCAAAACTGGGCAGTGAATGTATTATATACCTCACAGACACATATATACATATATCCACAGAGTTGACAATTAGTCTTCTATTGCAATATGCTTCTAAGAATGCAATTTGCTTTAGGTCACAGGGGTATCCAGTGGCCCTAGAGATGTTCAGAGCAGGCATGACCTCAGTGTGGAAATGTTAGAGTGTGAGGGAGGGGCAGGGTGCACTAGCAGGTCACAGCACTGTCTTCTCATCTTATCACACTGAGGGAAGCAGAAGGCAGAGTCTGCCATGACCAGTCATTCATTTTCTCCATTATTGTTCAGTCGTGAATGTTGAATGGTTCCCACTGAACTTTTCCGTCTGGAACTTTAGACAGTAATTAGAGTATAAAATCATGCCTATTAGCTAAATCCCTTACATTTTGTTATCACCATTCTTCTTGGACCTCTGAATGAAGTAGTCACAGTGATGTTATGGTCTGTCAGAAATCTTTCAGATTTCTATGAATCCCCTGAGGAAGTGATGCTGCTCTTATCAAATGGAACAATGCAGCTTTCACCGTGATAAGACACTGACAGAATACTGATAGAAATCTCCCACTGGAAAGTAGTCAATTATCTGAGTTTAAGTTATAAAGGTCATACACAGAATGACTGTAAAATTGTGTATCATTTAAATGCACTGCATGGTCTATAGGTAGTGTTCATAATAAATAAAGGGAGAACTCATAATATGTGCAGGAGTGATATAAAATGAAAGTTGTTTGGATAACAGCAAAGTTAAAATTGCTTTTTTATGATTAGCTAATGAAATTAGATCCTGAAAAAACACCCATTCATCAAACAGCATCAACAAATTATATCTTCAATGTCTGAACAACATTTTACAAAACATTTACCATGTTATCAGCTTTGTCTTAGCATGGGCTCTCTATTAGATGTGCACAAAGCATGGTCTTTGGTAAGTCAATTCAAACTGATTCCACAGTTTATTCTTCTGATCTGTGCCAATTGGCTATGATTATATGAATCCATCTCTCTCAAAGCTGCAGACAAATGATTCATCAAGAATTAATTTATGCATTAGATATCCAGTGTTGTGACATAATGTCTTGAAATGTACTTGTCTCTAAAGGATAGGATAAACAAATTATTTAATTGGAATAATAAAATCACATTTGCCAGAATTGCTCAGTATTCATGTCATATTTCCTTTGAGCTCTTTATCCAAATGCAAGTGTGACAAGCCTTATGGTTTAGTTCTGCTCTGAGACATTAACAAGTACAGAGGACAAAGCAAGGCTGTGATGTGACCAACAGATGGAGCCAAGAGAAATGTACAGTTAGGTTCATAAATAATGGAATGATGAGAAGTTTTTTGGCATTTGTCTTCTGTACACCACCACACTGAATTTGAAATGAAACGCTCAAGATGTTAGTGAAGTCTGCCATTACCATCCAGGGATATGTCTCCCCATCTGTAAAGAGAATGAGGTGCCAGTGACGAACCTGCCAATTCTGCTGCCAGTGCCGGTTGAGCTGCACTTTGCTGGGCTGTGAGCACAGGTCGCATTAGAGGACATCAGGTTCTCATGGCAACCACATGGAGTCTGTTTATGTTTGGTCAGAAACGTGCACACCAGCAGCTTGTTGGAAGTGATATTGCAGGGCTCTTGCAGTGCTCCTCCTGTTCCTCCTTGCACATAGGAACAGATACGTCCTGGATGCTGGGTTTTTGCCCTTTCACGGCCCTATCCAGTTCATTTGCACCAAAGCAGGTGAAACTGACTCACAACCACTTCCTAAATGGACAGATTGATACCCCTGAAGTTTAACTAACTTTGTGTTGAAATGTTCCTTTAATTTTTTGGAGCAGTATACATTTCACATATTTATATAAATACCCTCGGGTAATTGTTAAACTTCTGCATGTTTTGTATTAATTGATAATGTTTATTTAAAAGAAATAGTTTCAGTTTTTTGCATTTGTGTCTTTGTGTTTTTGTCTTCACTCAATATCTTTTTTTTCCTGGATGATTTTGATCATCAATGATGTTATCTAAAATCAAATGAATCTGTTGTCTGCATGTTGTTAGTAAGTACTGACTAGAGGAATAAATAATGTTAAGCACTGCAGTGATCTGCTCTGCACCAGAGGTTTTCACCACAAAGCAACAGCGTTTCATCTATGACTCACTCTTCTGTGCAGCTTCCTGTGAAGATAGGTCATCCTGTTCTCTGTCTCACAGTCTCTACCCCACTCTTTAACCTCAGTTGACAGTCTATTGCTTCTCTCTTTTCTGAATCCCTCACTGAATTCAGTCTGATTGGTCGTAATGAGTTTAGGGAGCTCAAACATGTCTGGAAATACACTGGGAACGGCATTCTCTCTCCTGTTCATTGCCTCTATTACACAAGGTAATCCTGGACCACATGTTGCTCATATATTGTAACAGTAAAGACGAGATATTCACCATGGGTTTGAACTGTATGTTGGCTTCTGGCGTGACAAGCTGCCTCAACATAATTCTCTGATTTTTTCAGCCTGCTTCCCAGCAGACTGCATTCTGTTTTATCAACTTCTCATAGTGTAAGTCATTTGTCTCCTCACTTTTCTTGCTTCTAATACTATGTCTGTGTTTGACAGGGCTCAATGATGTTGAGATGCCCCGTAAAGAAGTCATTGAAACGGTAGTGGGCCAGAATGTTGTCTTACCTTGTACTATAAACAGCAGAACTGATTACAAGATTGTCAGTATTGAATGGAGTAAGAAAAATGAAAAAAACACAAAGCTTTCTCTGTACAGCCCTCGACATGGACTTCATCAATTTTGGCCAAATGTCACTCTAGAGATAGGGAATGATGCAGACAAGTCAAACAGCTTCCCTCTACACCTTTCTGCAGTGAATAAATGGGACAGTGGTATCTATATTTGCCACATATCAGCTTTCCCTCTTGGCTCCCTCAGTTTTGAAACAGAGCTAAAAATCAAAGGTAAGAACATGCTGAGCCATACTATCTACATACCATACTTTAATCCTGAGCGGGATTAAATATTTAAATGTACAATACATTTTCTTATCTATTTTATTGTCTATTTTATATATTTCATGTTACTCCTGATTACATCAGGACATTGCTTCTCTGACAATCTCAGCAGTTATTTCCTTCTGAACAAACTTATGTAATAATTGCAAGAAAACATGAGAGCTGCACTCACCATGACACATTTTTTTCATCTCCCTATCTGAAACATTTTTTTCTTCATCAGTCATGTAGTTGTCATGTTTCAGTCAGCTGAAGGGAACTATTGCAGAAGGTGTTGTTTACACTACGTGTATTGCATCTGAAACCACATTAGCCACTAATGTTTAGATGATATCATCATTTGTAGCCATTTGCTGGACTCATTTTACATATGCAAATGTTTCCCAATGTTTTGTTGACTGATTTAAATTTCTCATTCTTTCTATTAGATGTTGATAAAATAATATGTGATGTGAATAGCACTGTTGAGGCCCAAAGTGGAGAAAATTTAACAATTCACTGCAGAACGCTTCCTAATGCTCAGTACACGTGGATCAAGGTATCAAACGACTTTTGTCATTCCAGTGATTTTCACTTAATTCATATTAAGTCATAAGTCATATTAAAATCAATCCCCAGAACGAGAACCTGGTGTCAAAGAAGGAATCTCTGGAGCTCTGGCAGGTGACTGATGCCCATGCAGGGGTGTATACACTGACTGTCAACACAGGAAGTAAAACTCTGCATAAAGAGTTTAGTGTCACCGTGCTAACAGTGACCACACGTTTAAGGACAGGTGAGTTTATTAATTTCTTTGCTCCTATTTCTCTCTTTGTGTCAGTCAATTTCAGCATTTCCTCAGGGCTGGATTAACAATCTAGTGAAGGGCCCAAGAGACTGAACGACTTAATAAAGTACACTGGACCAGAGCACTGATACTTGACTTTTGTTATTATACTGTAGCTCACTCAATTTTAATTTTTAATTAGCTTAAAGGAAAGCAAGAGATTCAAAGGATTTTGCAACTGCCAGCCATGTGATGAGAAAGTGCCAGCAACTGTGAATAAATTGAGAACTACAAAACTTAATAAAACCTCTCAATTACTTGCTGCAAACCAATTACCTCATGGGATTAAGATGAATATTGAACTAAGCTGAATTAAAATAGTATTCTCTTTTTAAATTACAAAACAACCTAGCTGCATTTCATGTTCTTGGTATTAAAGCTGTGATTGGGCTGTGCTTTAAGTAGGAAGAATAATTCCTGGTTGTCTGCTTTCTCTTCCTGTATACATATTTCTCATGAGAATACAAATATGTAACAAAAGAAAAAAACTGAAACCACACAGATGTCAGAAGTCACTTCTCGTTCTTCCTTTCTATCTACCAAACCACACAAACAAATCCCCTTAAGTGGAGTCTCTACAGCGTCTCTAAATCGTGACATGGGGTGAGAGCACATTCTGTTGGACAGATTGGAGTAGTACAGCCATTCTAACAAAGGTTTAAAAGAAATACTGAGAAGAGCTACTGTAAGACAGTGTAATTAAACTACATTTTATCACACTGTTGGATTGCATTTAATATGCTAATAAATGTGCAAAATTTTCCAGAATTTTACTGTCTCAGATGTGTCTCATAGGGGATGTAAACTGAGACTAATAATGTAACTATCCAGGTTTATACATGGGAGTACACATGATAGACAAATACACCTTACACACACTGCTAAATTTGAAATCCATGCCCACACTTTTGCCCCAGGTTGTCCAGGTTGTTGGATGAGCTCTTTGCCTTATTTTACCTATTGATTATGCACAGCGTGTTGATAAATGCCAACCCAGCCAATGTTTTAATGATGTCTTACTGTGCACTGGGTATTATAAAGTTTTGTAGTGCATTACTTACAGTTCATACTCTATATACAACTTTCCAATATCAAATTAATCATTAAAGGAATATTTCAACATTTTGGGAACTGCATAAAGGACAACTCACTGTTTCATTGGAGATTATGTGTCGGGCAGTTTCTTGGGAAGCAGCAACAAGAAGATACTGCTTCTTGTATCTTGTTGAAACAAGATGTAATATACATTGTTGCTGACATCATGTTTACTATCCTTCGCTATTCACCTACCTAAATTGTTCTTCTACTTACAGGTCTTGTGACAGTGTCACCACAGCCTATAGTTACCAGTGAGGGTTTGATCAGCTCAACAGAAAACAGCCTCACCACGTCACCTACCACTCGGCAATTGACCACTGACACCAGTGTTACTTTGACTGTGAGCATGAGCACTGATGTGACAGACCATACTACAAACCCCAGCAATGTTACAATCACAGCTGAGGAGCGGATAACCCCTTTTGCCAATGATACACACATGAGTGTTACATCACCCACTGCCTCGCAAACTGACCCCTATCACTTACTTAACTCTACTAGATTAAATTATAGTAGTGCAGTGTTCAGCCCAACACAGGATGTGGCCAGTGATGAGATGAGGAATGAGTCCACAACACATATATTGAATCCAGGCAACGTTTTCTCGCTGATGCCAGAGGAGTCCAGCACCTTGGAAAACATTACAGAAAACTATCAAAATAATTCTACAAACCAGAAAACTAAAAGTGGAACGGTAGTTGAAGGTAAAATTTACTTAATATTTCACAAATAATTTGTGATTGCATGATAATGATTGTGTTGTATTCACCACTCTTTGTGACTTATGTACGGTTTACAAAATCCAGTTTTCTCAGCCTCAGGCTAGATGACTTTTTAATGTAACAAACTCATTAACAGGACGGTCAGCTTCTAGGGTTGGTATGACCTGCTGTGAGGGAGAACTGCAAGACACATTTTTCAGCCTCAAGGCAATATATTTCACAGTGTAGTTTTACATTTATTGTCAATATTCATTTGGAGTCTTCTGGATTTCACCAGAGAAAACTGATCAATATCTTTGAAACCTGTGTAGATGTTGCTGTACTCCAAAATGACATTTTTTCCCTATCTGAATCTAAATCTTAGATGACAACCATCTGTTGGTGTTAATAATTGTTCCAGTCCTGCTATTGATCGCTGTCATTGGCTTTCTCTACTGGAGACACATAATAAAACAAAGGTAAAACGCTGCTTGGTTTTGGTAAATGCTCTGGCTGACCTTGAAAGACATGAAAAGTATTTATATCTCTCTTGTTTTCTGAAAATTAGACATGAAAAACATCTGAATGCTGCTAAATTTCTAGCAACACCCCTAAGTCAATATTTGTGATCTCACTTTCTCTCGCTGTAGGATGGATCTACCACCGCCATTCAAACCCCCTCCTCCTCCAATCAAATATACAACTGCAAGACGCATTGAGATTTCAGCAAACTCTTTCCCCATTGCAAGGTGTAACTCAATAACAGAACTTATGATATGACTTTTATGTGATATATTCGCAGAATTACGAAACATATGACTTTCAGTTGTGGTCATTTTCAACCTGCAGTTACCGTCACAGGCAACTATGAAAACATGGGCCATGTGTATGTATGCAGTGAGGTCTATGCTATTGTGTATAAAAAGCTTTTCTTGTTTGCTTGTTGCTTACAGTAAAAAATATTTTTGATGTTTGATGATGATTTATGGTAAGAAATGTACATAATGTTTGTAACATTTGAAACGCGTCACTGTGAATGGACTCTGAACTATTACGTGAACTATAAGTGCTTGTGTTTTTCTGTTATGACATAATTATTATTATACTGTATTCATAAATAAACATCACTGTACAAAATCTATGCAGCTGATTTCCTCACCACTGATTCTGCTGTACACCTGTTTATCTGTTTTCCATCTGTTAAACCTGTGAATTAAGACTTCCTGCCCAGATGCCCAGTGACTTCCTTCAATGCAGCAGTTTATGGCTGAAGCTGCAATTTGATTGAAGGCTTTGAATCAAAGGCCATGTCGTCCACAGGTACCACAGAGTGACACTTGAGTTTACAAAGTGGGGCTTAAACCGCAAGCCACATGGGCTAAATGGCTAACATATATAAAAACCACTAAATGCCATAATACACACACTGTAAGAAATAGATGTTGGAAATATTTAAAATATAGTTTTTCATATTTTTGTGCAGTTATTAGTTTTATTTTTTATTGCTGTTCTGATAATTCCTTCTAATGTATTTAAAATATTTTTTTGCAGACTAAATTGAGTGGACCCTGCTTTATTATGGTTATGGTTTCTCTGTAACATTTTGTTCATGTACACTTCGTACACACACATTCACGCAGACACTTTCTTAAAGTAGGTGTTCTACGACACCTTCCACAACTGCATTTTTTTTCTTCTCATTTTCCAACCACAGCAGCAGCAAAACCACAATGTACTGTGTGTTTGCAGTATATAAAATCTTGATATCCACATCGCATCCACAGATGACTTGTGCACACAGACAACACATCAATACATAGAATTTATTAATGTTTTTTGTGTTGTGCTAAAATATATGATATATGTACCTGTCATTCATAGAACTGCAGGGACTCACTTGCTATCTGGAAACTGAAAAATTTTCCTTTAAATGTGCCCATACACATTTACCTATTTATCTATTGTTAAGAGTTGTTTCAGGGTCAAGCTCACAAATTTAGGGCTTGGATTGGGGGTTAATTTAAAAGTCCAATTGGAAATAATACATTTATATATTTCTTTATATTTATGAATTTTATATCCTAAAATATATTTTATAATTATTTGTAAATAAGGTTAAATGTGAATTTTCAGATTTTTGAGGGTTAGGTGTTTTTTCTGTGTTGACGTTTTAAATGTTCACAACAATATTTACTAAGTTACTAACGTTTGTCTAGAAACCATTTTTTTGTTTAAATAGTAATATGGTGTTCTATTTTGACATCGTATTGTGTCTCACAATGGGAGTGAGTGTGCCTCAGAATGAGGTTACATTGTTTCCTGTTTGTAACTGAAGAACAGCCAGTTTTCAAAGCAACACGATAAGAGAGAAGTAACTACGACAAGTAAAAATAGACTACAGTGTAGTACACCTCACTGACTAAACACAGTGATGCCCTGTAGCCTGAGAGCTGTCGTGTCAGATTCACAATCTGTTTTGTTCATGACGGCTGAGTACGATGGCAGGGGAAGGTAGGATCAAAACAACTTTGGGAACTTCTGAAATTATATTTAACTTGTCAAACTTGTACCTAATATTTATGTACTGTATATTGTAAACATTTGTAAACATTCTATGTATCGCGCTGTATGTATAATTCTGTAAGATATCACAAAAACAGTACATTTCTAAAGCACATGTCACAGAAATGGCAGAACTAAAGGTGAAAGTGAAGATTACAGGATTACAACAAATGAACCGAGTTACTAATCATACAGTGTATGTATTTAAGAGTATATTGGTCGATCCGTTGTTCAATATCCACATATAACATTGTTTTGTCAGTGTCACAGTGTGTACATTTATCATGCCATATGCGGCACACTTGATTTTTGAAAGGCGTTTCAGACAAATTGTTTGTTTTATTTACTTAAAATTATTATATATTTACAAACAAAGCTGTGGTTACAGAACACAGAATGAGTTTCCTGTGAAATTTGTCAGTTTTGTTAAGTTAAAACTCTGACTGGTTAAGTATTTCCTTCAAGAAAATAATGGTTATTTAAAGGCTAAATGGGGATTTCTATTCAATTCAATTCAACTTTACTTATATAGCGCCAAATCACAACATAAGTCATCTCGAGGCACTTTACAGTGTAAGGTTGAAGACCTTACACATTATATAAATATATACAGAATATTGTAGAAATATTCTACACAATTTATTTGGAAAAAAAATTCTATACACAGCAGCACAACAGCATACACTTGTAGTACTACAAGTGTATCTACATGAGGTACAGTTTTATACTTACACTTAGAATGGCCTAAACACTATTCAATGGCACTACGTTCTCTGTTTTTTCTCAGTTTACTCCTCTCAAAGGCCAGAAGCGAAATATCATTGAAGCAACTATTAGCACTTCTGCACATGTGTCACCAGTGCAAAAATGTTGATGCATTTTAAAAATGTTTAATCTCTCTGGTTGCTTTTGAGAAGTACATGGAGAATTTCTAAATGTTAGTGATAATAGCTGATAAAGATTTAAGTCTGAAATTCTACATGTTAATATTTTGGTTCCCACAGATTGATATTCAAAGATTTGCAGTTTTAATTGTCACTTTGTGTTTTGTCTTTTAGAATGCTACACTCAATTAATAGGTCTGGTGTCGTTATCTTTGGCATTGTTGATCTCCATGTGTCTCAATGTCATATTCTGCATCAGACAAAGAACCAATTTGTGCAAAGGTATGAAAATATGTAAAGTCAAACTTTATAGCCTATTATTTTACTTTTTAAAGTCATCACCATTTATTTCAAACCGCTTTCAGGCAGGACACGGGGCATTAAATAAATTCCTTAATATTTTGTTCATACAGACACAGATGACTGCTGCTCTTCACACAATTTTAAAAGAGAAGGGTATGTTTTTTAATGAATTTTTACGTGTACACCAGCCCATTACTATTTCGCGCAACACATCTTAATAGTTATTCCAATTTTCCCATTTGTACTCAAATACACAAATAACATCCAGTTGTTGAAATAAACGGTTACATTTTTCCTCCATATCTTCATGAAGCCTGACAGAGGAAGAAGGGCATTATTTTCATGACCTCAATCATGATGAGCAGCAGGAAAATCCCCACAATCATCGTGAGCAACAGGAAAATCCAATCTATGGTAACATCAGCATAGAAAGAAGAGGTGAGCGCAGGCCTGCATTCTGTCACCTTTTACAAAAAACAATGACTTCACTGTATTTTTCTCAACTTGTTTTTGTCTAAATTATTGTTATAAGTGTGTTTTGTTTGCCTATACAATTTGTTAATTAAAATATGCAAGTTTCATTTGTCTGTATTTGTAGATATAGGTTATATTTTTTCTTAGAAACATTCAAACTCTGTATTGAAACAATCGAACAATGAATGTGTATCAATCCCATCCACATGTACATGTTAGATTCTAAACAAATTAACCTATAAAATATTATACAGATTTCCTTTTCACCTTGTGTTCAAATTCTTTTAAATCCACAATAATTAGATATATTTATGTGCATTGGTTTTAGTAATTTAGTCAGTAAAAGCACCATTAAATTACCTAGTCTTGATTCATTTTTATTACTTATTTTTGTTCTGTAAATTGAGTATTTAGTATTTGTGTTGGT
>JAUMHL010000006.1:14315014-14327023 GCA_032362345.1 Sandelia bainsii | reverse complement strand
GAAGTCAGCATCTACCACAGTGGACACAGGTAAGCTGATAATGTGAAATTTCAGTTGGGTTTGTATATTTTCAGTTTACTAGCACCACAGAGACAAAAGGAATCTTATTTTTGTGTTCACAATGTCAAGAAACAACATTTTAAAAAGTGTAAATGCCTGTCTAACCAGTCTTCTAGTTTATTGGGAAAACTATTTTCCTCACCCTGATAAGAAGCAGAATCTGAGTTTATTTGTGTGATGGTTAAAAAGAAAATTTCATACCATTGGAGACTACAATTGTGTTACCCCTGTGTGTCTCATTTTTAGAGCGCAGCACTTCACAACAAAGTGCAGAGCCTACAAATGATGGCAGGACTAAAAGGAAGGCAAGCCCTGAGAAGAATACCCTACAAAATAAGAGAAGGGTCTCTGAGATGCCCAAATCCTGTGACATTCCCGTCAGAAAGGGGAAAGGAAAAGGCACAGAGGATAAACCGGGGCTGTCAGAGAAGACAAAGAAAAGGAGAAAACGCCTCCTTAACAACTATAACAAGAAGTCAGCATCTACCACAGTGGACACAGGTAAGCTGATAATGTGAAATTTCAGTTGGGTTTGTATATTTTCAGTTTGCAATTCACATCAAGTTCGGATTTTATGGAGTAATTATTAGAGAAAGCACAGAAAGGTTGAACATATCGGCATGTTGAGATATTGACTTGTTGAGACTTTTAGATTTAGTGACATCTAGTGGTAAAAAGACTTGCTATCCACCACCCCTCGCTTTCCAAGCAAGTGGCCTTTAGGTTGCATGTAATTGTCAGCAACACCATTGAGTAGCCAGTGTCCATTCTGGCCAAATGTAGAAACATGGCAGCTCCCTATGTGGATATAAAAGGCTCATTCAAAGCTAAAGAAACTGAAATGATTCTTACTTTCAACTGATTACACACTAATGAAAACATCATTATGAATACTTCATTCAATTTCAAACAGATCCCTCTAACTCTCACACACTGCACCTTTAACATAGATTTACATAGCGGCAGCCATTCAAAAACTATGAATATGTGTCAGATCATTTTTAGAAAGCAGTAAATCACAGGCTTTTTGAAAAGTAAGTTGGAGGACTTATTTTTTTCTTATCTAGAGCACAGCAGCAACCCTTTACAAGACTGTAGCAGATCTATGAATGGTGTGAACAAGAGATGCAGTAAGAGGAAAGCCAGCACTGATGGTGAAGGGCCAAGCAGCAAGAAAGAGAGGGGCCCAGACCAGAAAGAGGCCCCGTCAGTAGATGCCCAAAGAGGTAAGTAGGTCATGATTAATGTAAGGTTTGATTTTCTATTAAGATCTGTGAAAATGTGAATTTATGGGTATTCAAGTGGAGGGATTAGTATTTGAGCTTAGCTAAATGTATTGATGTCTAGTATAACTGAAAACATGGTTGTGTGTCTGCTTAGTTGAATTTGAGGCCAAATACACACAGCAGGAACAGCTAGGCCAAGGAGGTTGTGGATGTGTGTTTGCTGGTTATCGCAATGCCGATAATTTACCAGTAAGTGTTACACATGTTCTTATACACACACACAGACACACAAACAAACACCATGGTCAGATAGTGCTCATTAAAGTCCTGTTTGTGTGTTGTAGGTAGCAATCAAACACATACCAAAAGACAAAGTGTACTGCAAAGCAGTGGTAAGTAAACGACACATTAATCACTGCACTGAGTACCTGAATGTATTATGGATGAATAATGTGTGCAGCTTCTCTCCCTCACTCTCTTGCTATGACGTTTCAGGATCGAAAAGGCAGGGAGCTCTCTGTCGAAGTGGCCATCATGTTAAAACTTGCTGCTGGAAAAGCTGGATCAGTGGGGACGTCCGCACCTGTCTCCCTACTGGACTGGTATGACCTGGGCCAGGAGCTGATCCTGGTGCTGGAGAGACCAGTCCCCTGTGAAGACCTTCTCAACTACACAGAGATTAAGGGAGGCTCTCTACAGGAAGAGGAAGCTAAGGTAAGCTGCTGGAGGATCCATGTGAATGTGTGTGTGACTTACCTGCAGCAGCTATAGCCACTGTCTAGTTCTGGCTTTGTTTCCGCTGTCCTCCCCCTGCTTTGGGGACATGTCCCTGACACTAAATTTCAGCACTGTTCAAAATGCGGACGTATATCCAGACTCCAGGAGCCACACTTGAACAAAAGAATTATTACTTCCTTAGAATTTGTCTCTGACTTCTGATCCCTCATCTCTCTTTCACTTTCTCAGATCATAATAAAACAGCTGGTTGATGCAACAGTAGAACTTCAGAATAAGCGCATCTTTCACCGGGACATCAAAGTGGAAAATATCCTGATAGAGACTGGCTCAGATGTCCCACGTGTTCGCCTAATTGACTTTGGGCTGAGCTGCTTTTTCAAGAAAACATCATCTTACCGTGTTTTCTATGGTAAGATATCAGTGTCTTTTACATTTAATCAAAGATTCTCCATCTCATCACCCTCACTTATCTTATTATTTCTTCATATTCTAGGTACCCTTGCTCATGTCCCTCCAGAGTGGCACAGTTGTGGTACCTACAGAGCTGGCCCCACCACAGTGTGGCAGCTGGGTGTGGTCCTGTTTGAAACGCTCCACGCAGGAGCACAATTTGAGACCACAGAGTTCCTTCAAAACAAGCTGGAAATCAGCAATGAGCTGTCTACAAGTAAGAAAACCACTCGTCAGTGGGCACACATCTGCTCATTTCAATTCACAGTCTCATGAATCTGTAAAACGTTGCCTTCTACTTCTCCTTTCTCTCCAGGTTGCAAGGATTTTTTGCAAATGTGTTTGACCAAAGTCCACGAGCAGCGCCCCACTCTGGAGCAGGTCCAGCTGCACCCATGGCTCAGATGAACCAAAGCCACACATACAGAGACAAAGATGCACTTCAAATCCAAACCTCCTGCCATACATGACAAATTGTCATATACCACATACTTCTGCTCAGTCTTGCAGGATGCTTATATTAGACGTTTTTCCACCTGCAGTTCCTGTTGCATCCCTGTCCATCCGAAGAGCGTCCATCCCCCTTTGAATTGCTCTTCTCAAGGTTTCTTCCCATTTCCCTTCTGGTCTCAGAATTTTCAGGAGTGTTTCTTGGTCCCTGTAGTGAGCTTGACCTGGGTCAAGAGCTGATTGACAAACAAAATCTCCAAACTAAGGCAGCAAAATAAACTTTCACTAAAATGAAACCTAATTAATTCATCTTTTATTTAAACCACAGACTCATCATACTGATGCTCTTGCTTTATTCTGAATGTAATCTTTAGTCCCTTGTCTCCATCATAATAAAAGACATACAAAACAGGTGATGAACTTCATGCAACATGTCAGGTTTGGGAAAAAATTTTTTTTACAGTTGCAGAAATAGAAAAAAATATTATTTCTACTCCTTGTTGTCTAAGCTGAAGAACTTAATTTAGGATTTTACGTGTGATAAAGCAAGGCTGTAGCAGAAGCTGACAGAGTCTAGGGATGTAGCAGTGCAATGACAACTAAACCCTCTTAAAACTCCCATAAAGCACTACACAGTGCATCTGCATTTTTTTTGTTGAACTGACTAAATGCATTTTTATGGGCATGGTGAACTTCATTTCCTGGAGCCCACATAGTCTAGCATTGCCACTGTAAAGACTAATTTAAAAAGAGATTAATTTAGCTTAAAAATGATGTCTTTATTATTATAGCTCCACTAAAAATAAATGCAAGCAAAGAACCCTTGTTTAAGGAATTTGTTCTTTCAGTGGCCACTGCTGGAGTGATCTAAAGTACAGTAAATTAACTCCCAATTTCCAGTATAAACTGAAGAAACAATTAAAGACAACCTGTTTTTCTTTAAGTTTAAATAGACAGTTGTGACTTTAAGAATCTACATCATCACTAACCACCAATGAGGAGAGATGTTGAGTTGCCTAGCAACCCTACAACAACTGTGCTCTTTGAAAACAACTTAAATAATGTGCTCATTTATAGGGGCTTTTATTTTCTTACAGGTCAAGCCTATTATAAAGTTAATTTGTTCTTAACATCTGTTTCTAATTGTTACCTTGCTGTCCTTCCTGTGATGGCTAAAGTCATGATGTGTGAGCCATTTGAGCTCTACAATCTCCTCAACCAGTGCTATTGTGTGTCAAGGCTGGCAGAGATCAACTACCTCTGCTTGGTTGGTAAGAGTTGGGATCAACTCGGCTAATAATTAGAAGTGGCACAAATCTCTGTGACCACTTGATATGAGCTGTATTTACTTCATTGCTCTACTTTAATTCAGTTTAACGTTATTTGTAACGTATCTGTGTACTGTATGTCTCTTTTCTAGATGCTCGAGAAACCCAAGAATACAACACAAGTCACATCATAACAGCTAAAAATGTCAAAATGGTATTAATGTCACTGTATTTGCAGCTTTGTGATTAATTTCTATCTCTACCATAGGTTGTGTATTTTGTTTTTCAACTATTAAAACTCTATGAATGATACTTTTCAGGATTCAGAAGGCACGTTCCTCCTGCCAGAGGGTGTGGAGTTTGACACTATGCAGCACATGGTGGTCTATGACAGTAACACTAGCTGTTTAGAGGACCAAGGTAATTAGCTGAAGTGTTATACTTCAATCAGCTCTGGTAAAGACTGAAGCTAAATGTTTAGACTATATAAGGAGACAGTTTACCCTTTTGTTCAGTAGGTATATTACAATTGCTCTAGCAGATAAAAGTAGTAGCTCCTTGCAGGCCATAAGCATTTTAGCCACAAATGCCTGCACACTGTTGACTGTTGTTTATCACTTGGTTTCTGACTTTGATTGCAGGTAGAGCGATTAAATGTGCTCAGGCCCTGGCTCAAGTTAGCCTCTATCCGGTCTACATAGTGAGGGGGGGCTTTGAGAGGTTCTCAGCTCTATACACGTTCTTAAGGACTGAGAAAATCATCTACACCATCACAGTAAGACAAACACACCTGCTTTTAATAATCCAGACATTATTCTATATTATATAACAATGTTATATCACACTGTTACATATTTCAATTTTTTATGTGATGTCTGGTATATTAACATGAATATATTTTGTATTTCCTTTTATTAACAGGCTGTGGAGTTTTTTGCCCGTGATAGAAAAATAAGTTATTTTGCTTTCTTTTTTTTTTTTCCTTTTGTGTCCCCTTTATAATCTCACAGTCCAGATTCCTCTTATGAACTTTTGCAGGAGGCCTGGCCCATCAGTTGGGAACCACTTGCTCAGATTCACAAGCAGTTAATAAAGTAACTAAACTAACTAACTAGCTCCTCCTCAATATCAGTATTAATAATCCAATACCATATACAAATAATATATCTTTTGCTACTTTACACACATTTTGCTGATAATATGTACTACACCGATATACAATACTGACATCATCCCCTTCTATAAAACAATCTATCAATATTCAATATTATTAAAAACTGAATTGCCATAAATTCTCAATCATCTCTGTGACATGCTCAACAAAGTTGAACAACATAAGCCTCATCAAGGAAACATTTATAATAAGACAGTTCTATTGGTTTTAAGATCATACAGATGTTCATGGATGAAACTGCAGCACTTTATGTAAATACCCTGTCTGTAGAACAATAAAGTTGATCAAACTAAATTGTGGCAGAAGACTCTTTTAAAAGACATCATAAGAATCAAGCAATAATTCAGCATTTCCTGTTGCTGGTGTTGAATTTTAGTGACACAAATTCCCTAAACAATTTTTTTTCTGACTTTAAAAAAAACAAGACCAAGTCATATACAGTTACAGAGAGATTTGGGAAACCCTAAGGCAGTTGCTCAGTTTGCTTGGTTGGTAGCTGAGCCTCACAGGGCTAAACAACCAATATGACATTATTGTTGTTTTTATCTTTTCTTTTCTTTAAAAAACTAGAAATTCAAAAAGTGATAATAATATATTTCTGGATTATCCCAGGAGCTGGAAAATGCTAAGACTTATCCGGTGGAGATCACAGAAGGGCTGCTATATATGGGTGACCAGAAACAAGGCATGGACACCAGTATTCTCAAAGACCTGAAAATCTGTGCTATCGTCAACATCTCACTGAGTGACACTCTGGAGTAAGGCATGACTGGATATATGAAATATCATTAGAGACATTTCTGAACAGCATGTGCCACTGTTGTTGAGTATGTTCTGAATTTCTTTTGAATTCTTTTAGATGTAACCCGATGAAGGGAAACCAGACCATCCTTAACATCCCTGTGGCTGATTCCGTGCTGTCTGATATACATTCAAGCTTTGAGAGGATTTGTAGTTTTATTGGTAAGTCATGTTCATATTTGACTTAATAAACTGTTTCAAATCCTTGCAAATCTTTTTTTTTAATATGAGAGTAAACTAATTTTTTTTAATGTTTTTTTTCCAAACATTTGTCATAGATAGAGTTCTTGTTAGATATAATGTCGTATACAGGTTTTTGTTCACTGTCTTCTGTTTTTAGATTCACACATCAACATGGGCTCTCGGGTCCTGATTGTTTCCAGTCTGGGAAGAAGCCGCTGCAGTGCTGTAACCATTGCCTTTCTCATGCACCACCATAAATACACTCTGGAGGCAAGTGGGGTTTATTCAGTTGGGTTTCAGGAAGTGCAGAACTCAAGTTTGTGCTGTACAAAGTGTAGCCTAAACCTAGTTTTAGTTGGAGAACTTGAATTCTGAACAGAATCCGGCCAGTTTCCTGACTTTATGCTACGCTAGCCTAACCACACCCTGACTCCAGCACTGTACTTACTCAGAAATACATTTATTTGTAGCTAGTACCAACATTAAAACTACAATGTGTTGGTTTTACATATACAATATAGTAAAATGAAACAGATGTACAATACATCATACAGTATATTTATGTATGTTGTATCATGCAGATGTTGTTCCTTTGGACAAAGCAAGTCTACCTGCTTGCTCCTGTGAAATATAAGATTCTAATTCAATTGATTTGCCTTTTTTCAGGATGCATGGAAGTACATGCTCAAATGTAAACCCAATATGAGACCAAACACAGGATTTTTACAGCAGCTGTCTGACTGGGAGATTCACACCACAGGAGCAAAAGTGACTGACATCTCTGAATCTCATTTTTAACAAAATAACCAACAGCTATGACAATGAAAATGCTAATTCATACGCACTTCATGCAATAAAGACTTCAGATTGATGATGGATTATTGTGTAAATGCAGTAGTAACAGAGCTAATGACATAATCCAAGAGCATGTGTGGTCATTTTTAATACAGCTCACAATGTACAGAGTCATTGTATTGTGTGAATAAGGCACAAATAAAATACTTGTTCCTGCTGGTACTCAAATGTAGTTTAAATGTTGGCACAGTGGAAGAAAACAAGACTAGAAAAGAACTTGGCATTTTAGAAGAAAGGAATAATACATATATAGAAAACTACTCTTTATTTCAAATACTGGTCACCTACCTATCAGTTTTGGAATTGAATATAGATGTTTGGGAAATAAGTTGTTAACAACCTTGTTCATACAGGGGGAGAAGGGGCACATGTTATATTACAGTGAGTCATACCCAGGTAAAATGCATGTAGCGGCTTTGATCACTAATAAACGCTATTGCAGTGTGTATGAGAAAATGCAACATAGGAAAGTGTGGTTGTAACCATGCTACATTTGGAATAAGGGAAGGTCTATATACTTTAGAAAATGTGTTCCTAGCAGTCCTGTTTAAAAAGCATTGCAGCAGCTCATGTCAAGCATGTAGAAGAAGAAAACATACTGTACCCTTTTCAACCGCAAAACTAAGAAATATTTATTGTCAGTACAGTACAGTACAGAGTTTAATGAGGAACCTAGTAATTATTATTTTAATAAATGACATAGTATGGAAAAGGTATGTGGTCTGTAACAAAATGTGACTGTTTGGCTCCCCTATTTCCTCTAATCACACAATAAAAGCGCCAATTTTTACAATTTATAATTGCCACATTTTCCTTTGCTGTATTCACACCCATTATTTACAAAAATCTGGTCTGCATAATTTGTTTCTCTATTACTCTAAAATGTTAAAGTGGACAGTGACACCTAGTGTTTTAGCAACTTTAGTGCACTAAACAAAGTTGTTCATTTCTTTTAAAAGACTGTAGGTGTCAAAAATGTCATAAGTTGTGGTTGAGTCGATGGCTGCCAGAGGTGCTGACCATATTGGAGATCACAGTAGTCCTAGTTCTGTGCACAGAGTTACATAACATCAGCTATAAAAATATAGGCCATATGCCAAGAAGTAATGTACTGCCCAGAAACTTACCTTGCAGAGAACAGAGTCTCTTCTCAATGGAAAACCGAACAATCAGCTTATGTCACTGAAAGTGTTGTTTCCGAAGTGGTGGTAAAGTTCAAAGCTGTAGCTTGGGGTTATGACACGGGTTTAAAACAGCGGTAATGTCGCCTGACATGATTAACCGAGGGCAAACTATTGTATCCTAAATGTGCTGGAGCTGATTGGCTGAGGATCACCAACGGGACCAACCAGCTGCAAATTAGCAAGTCCAACTGCGCGACGCACGCACAAACTGTCGTGGGGCTTTTATGAAATGTCCAGTTGTTAGTCGTGAATAAAACGGATGTGTTAAGTGGCCTGTAAAACAAAAGCACAAAACCTGAGCTGTTGTATTTGGTTGTAAAATGATCCATTTAAATTATTCCGTTTAACTCAGTGCATGAGTTAAATTGATAGTATTTGAATATGGTCATGTTGGTAGTAAGTTCAGCAAGGTAGTACAATACTGTTCACTGTCAAGTAAAATAATTTGTAGACCCTAGTCAACATACTGTAAATGAATGAGAAGATGCATGCTTAAAATGACCTTTATAAATATTATATTTATTATTGTTTATTATGTAATATTTGTTCTTGTAGAATAATACAGCTTAAAAATGTTAATTTGTCTGTGGCACATAAAGGCTCAAACTACAGCATTTTAGTCACTTCTCTGAGCACTCATGTGATCTGCCACTGTCATATAAGAGCAGAAGTGAAGTAGAATGTCTAACACATGTTCACCGCAATTAAAGGTTTAAAATGTGAGGGTCAGGTTTTCTCAAAAACCAGGCGAATTAAGACCTCTCTGGCTTTCCGTAGTATGGGACGCGAACCTCAGCCTCTCCCCAGAACTGTAAACATTAATGGGCTTTTATTTTGAAGGCTCTGACAGGAAGTTGGACTTGGTCGGTTTAGTTTTGACACTGACAGTCAGCGGTCGGTCCAACTGTTGCACAGCGGAGCTTGAATATTACTCAACTGTGTGAGGTTTCCAGATGTCAGAGTAGAAAATGCTGTCCAGTCCAGCGGGTTTAAGTGACTGTTTGCGCGAATGGGATGATTTAGAGAAGGACTACCAACAAATTCAGGTAAATGAAACAGTTTATTACTTCATCCAGCTATGGTCTAACGTTACCTATGGATGTGTAGCCCGCCCGGTACCAGTAGCTAACGTCAACTGTCACGCAGGCGACGCCGGGCTCCGCCCTCCGTTACTGTGGAGAAGCAACGTTAAGTTATTAAGATAAAAACACAATGAAAGTTACAGTAGATTACAGTGTAGACAACTGCTACTCATTTTATCCCAGTGTGACATTGTTTTGACCCTGGTTGCTGCGTCGATGTGGTGTTTAATGGCTTTAACACACACACACACACACACACACACACAACGTTACAGTTAATTACAGTTAATGTATCAACATACTGAACCGGATCATATTCGGGACTTTATATTGACTGCTGTCTAAAATCTTTATTGTCTGATATCTCAGATCTTGTAAGGATTCTTTCCAAAGACAAACTGGCTTCTTTTGTCTTAAAGTTGTATGTTGTATTATGCTTATGATTAATTGATTTAATCATTAAGTCATTTAGATATGTATTCAGTAGCAGTAGTTGTATTATGTCTCATTTACAGTTGAGTCTTGTTGGTTTGCACTTGGTGATAAAGACACCTTTAACGTAGTTCTGATAGCCTTGTTAGTGTTAACATTATTTAAGGTAGTGCTATGAAATGTTATCACATTATAGAAATAAACAAATGTGTCTTGACATTCATTAATTGTTCCTATGGTGGTTTTATAACTGTGCCAATATGAGGCAACATGTGAGTTTTATCAGTCATTAGCTACTGTGTACTGTACATCTAAGACATACTTCACTGTAGCAAACTTGCTGAACTTTAAACTTTACACATCATTTACTGTGGATGCCAAAACATCATCACGATTACGACACAGCTGAATGTGCAGCACTCAAAGCAACTTTCATCATACAGTGCTGTGAAACAGTATTTGCCCCATTTGTGATTTTTTTTTTTTTGCACATTTTTCAGACCTAAATGATTCAGATCAAACAAATTTATTATCACGCAAAGGTAATAATAAAAGAAATTATCATTTAAAAACTGCATTTTGTATTTACTCTGGTTATTTTTCTGTTGTATTAGATTTTTTCTGATGATCTGAATCATTTAAGTGTGACAAGTATGCAAAATGATTTTTATTTTTTTTAATCAGGAATACTTTTTCACAGCACTGGTCATGTGCTTTGTGGAACAATAAGCCTCTGTCTAGCACAGTCACACCTTACAGATATAGTTTATTAGCACAGTTACATCTGTGGGGAACAGGAGGAAGGTTGTTGCCAATATAAATGTTAATACAACATCAAACTTTTTTGCCTTGCAAATTTGTTAATACATCTACATTAAAACTTTACATATCACAACAAAGCTCTACATATCCCTCTTTCGTTTCCTCTTTTAGGACACCCATCGTCTATATAAACAGAAACTTGAGGAAGTGACCAAACTGCAAGACAGCTGCTCTACTGCTATTACACGTCAGAGAAGGAAACTGAAAGAGCTCACAGCGTCACTAGAAGAGTAAGTATTGATCAGGGATTTCTACTCTGGATGTTATGTGTGCAAGAGTGCACCAGATTACCATGTGCTCTCCAGCTAAACATCAATTTACACTTGAACATACAATGTTGAGTATGAAAAGTCTTTTATCTGTAAGAGATTTGGGAGCATGAAACACCCACCACCACAGGGTCATTTTCAATGCAGTGATAGCCCAGCACTGGTAAGTGGTAGTGTCCACATGTAGGGTAAGGGTTTTCAAGCATTTTATCAAATTGTATTCCTTTTGAACCCCTGTAATCCTATTGTATTTACTTTGCAAGTCACTAAAGGCCAAAAAAAAACACAACTCCAAAATGTATTTTACCCTTTTGTTTACTAAGAAAGCAGAGACTCTTTAGTCACAGCCTAATTAGTTTCACAACCACAACAATCTCTGGCTGAAAATAAAGACACCAGCTACAGAGAGCACATTAAAGGATAGCTTCACAATTTTCCAAGTCTCTCTTAAAGGAGTATTTACAGTTGGGGCCCATAAGAACAATGGAAGAGATTGTACTTGCTGCCCTCTTGTTCATACTGGCCATGAGCTGAAAATGTATTCAAATGTGCATCTGTAGCTAATATAAAGCTTAAGTAGTCTGAGACTGTAGAATTGAAGACAGGATTGTGTTGTGTTATAAGCAACTCACAATGTTTTTCCATAATTAGATGCAAAGAAAAGCATCCATCATCAAAGTTAAGCCCAGAGGATCTGGATGCCATTGCTGAAATCGAGGACTCCATGAAAGACAGGACAAATTGTTTCTCTGAGATGGAAGCTTTTCTGCCAAAGAAAAACAGGTTTGTCATTTTAACTACTGTGTGTATATGGATGACAAAAAGGAGCTTCATAATAAGTTGTCAGTATATTTTTTCCTGGCACAGTAAATGTTTAGTAACAGTTTGTTGTTGTGTAACAGAAACAAGAAAATTGTTAATAAATTAAAGATATTAGGATTGTCAATGACTGACAGGTGTTTCTGTTTAGGTTATACCTCACGCTTGTTTTAGGAAACGTCAACGTAACACTCCT
>JAUMHL010000006.1:14263226-14309304 GCA_032362345.1 Sandelia bainsii | reverse complement strand
CCCCCCCCCCCCCCCCCCCCCCCCCCCCCCCCCCCCCCCCCCCCCCCCCCCCCCCCCCCCCCGCCCAGTGCTGATGAACTTCCATCTGGGACAGACTGATTAAAGGAGAGGCAAGGAGAGGAAGTAGCTCTCTGATAGAAGAGGTGATTTTGAAGAAAGAGGCTGGTTCAGGAGGTGCACATAGGGGTTTTTGAAAAGCACAGTGATCCTGAAATGTTTGAATTATGTTATCCTGTATTCTGTGTTGGTTTGTTTGTGGAACTAACATGTATTGAGCACAGCCTTGAAAACTTGTTTTTATACATATATGGGGTTTTAGTACAGCATTTATCAGCAATTTCTCGTTCTTGTCTTTTCACTTCTTTAATGTGTTAGTGCAAGAGTGGTAAATGTAAAATCCTTATTGTGAAAGCTGCTTTCCTTTGAACAAGCTTCCATTGTGTTGTTTGAATAAAGAATCTCACGTGGAAGAGTGTACTGTTTCAATAAAAGGTTTTAGTACTGTAATAACATGGCTGTGTCTCTCTTCAGTTATAAATGTTGGTAAACCATCAACAAATACTTTATCATGTCTGCAGTTATTAATGTTAGAAAGGCAGTAAGAAAGGGTCTTGGGTCCAGATGTTGTGCAGTCCTTTTCTAGATGCAATGTACGTTGTCAATTAGTGCAGTCTTTCTAGTCAATTAAAGAGCTAAAAAGACAAGCTTGAGGAGGATTTTTCACAAACTGAGAACCCGAAGGTATAGCTGATTTACGAAGCATTAGTAAATAGTTTATAAACATTATTAAATCCATTAATTGCAGCTCATTAACTTTTCATGCATGGTGCCATGTCAGAGAGTGGTACCACAAAGGATAAAAGAAATAGTTTTACATTTTAGGAAATGCACTTTTTTGCTCTCTTTTTCTAACAAATCTGGTTTCACAACTATTATATTTAATTATTGTCAGTTAATGTATACAGAAAATATCAATTGTTTGATTACTACACAATACTACACAATCTGTGCTGCAAGAGCACTGCTGCATGTATATTACAAGCTTTAAAATAAAATACAGACAGAGAAGTCAATTAAAAACAGTCAGTTAGAAACATCAGCCACCTGTCATCCTGCAATAAAGAGACTTTCTACCCAAGTTTATTCACATTAGTACATCATGTTGAGTTCAAATGCTACACTAAGTTTATTCTTCAACGACGAACAGTTGTGTTTTTAAGGTTTTCACATCAGCCCATTTAGTTTTGTTGCATACTTCACTTTGAATGACAACATCCTCATCTACCAAAAGGAGGAGTACATTCTTGGAGGTTTGGATGAATCTGAGCAGGTGTGAACATGTCCTCGGGCTTCCACCATTGAACTGAAACAATCTTTGTTTGAATCAGGCCCATCAGCTTTGGCACATGTCCTGCTCTGGCTCTAGAGGAGGGTGGGAATCATAATCCAAAAGCAGCCAACAATCTGTAGGATTTTGGATCAACATCTTTCTTGATATACATGCATATTAATTATATAGCTAATCAGTATGTAAGTAAATGATTCAACAAAATACAGGTCATGTAGAAAACTGTTCTGTGCTCTTACAGCTATGAGATTCAGACCGTTCGCCTTGTCATTCGTAAATTATGTCTCAGAACAGCAGCTCCTTCACCCACTGAAATATGAACTGAGCACCAAATTAAATATGCATATTTAATAGGAGGGGAACATGATTTCAATCACTTTTTAAATGAGAGCATAAGGAATGAGGAAATCTGAAGAAGGGGAGAGATCATGGCCTGCAGAGTGTGAAAGAAAAAAGAGAATTCATCTTTATTTTAACAGCTCTTTGGGAGTAAACCTAGCAGGACTTCCCCCCACTCTGCAGAGCTGATTGCACATATTCTGGCTTTGTGGGGGTTTGGGCTATGGGTTCCTATAGCAACGACGAATAGTAGACAGTAAAGAGTAGACTTGCTTGCCATGCGCCTTAACATTTTTACCCCTTCTTGAACCATCAAACAGCATTTTGGAACAGCTATGTGCTGCCAAGTGTCTATTTCTGCTCAAAATATCTCTGTGTCAGATTGAAGTTAGAAAGTTCAACCAGTGCAGTGCTGATTAGACGAGGATAACGTTTAGTGTATTATTATCCAAGATAATGTGGAGATATAATCATGCTCATATATATGCAACAAGAACATTATTTTTAGATTTATATTTTCAGTATTTTCTATATATAAGGCACTGTCCAAAGTATTGGACAAATGAAGTACCAAGATGAAAATATAGGGGATTATCAAAATCAGTAGGAATCATCCTGTGGGAATCATGAATGTCTGTCTCAGATTTTGAAGTAATCCAACAGTTGTTGAGCTGTTTCAAACTGTACCAAAGTGATGGACCAGCATTGCCATCCACTGAGCTGCACTGCGTTGTTATCATTAAATTGTACTGTAATTTTAGGCAGTGAAACTTAACTTACTCATAGTGGCATCTATCCTTCTGGTTTTATTTGTCCAGGATTTGCGATATCTGTTTTTGAGGCTCAAAGCAGAATCACATTAAAAAAACATGCCATTTTAGAAACAGTGTCTCTAATAGTCTGTGTAATCCACTTACAAAAAATAAGAAAACATAATCTCTATGCTCTCGGTAAGGTCTGTCACAGACTATGAGAAATATGTGAGTCTTAAATTCAGTTTGGAGTTTAGTGGCCCTGAAAAGCAAATACTTGATACTTGTTTCCACATCACTAAAGGACAAGAACGATCTGTTTTCAAAGATAGTTTTTTCACTATCTCACTATCAAGAGATGTGTGACAGTTGTATAGAGTGTCTTCTAAGGTTGAGGTTCAAATCAAAGATCACACCCACCTTCCTGCAACAAATCTAAAAGAACAATTTGAGACTAAAGTGTAATGTAGTCACTCTGCTACTAGATGGTAAGTCTTATAAAACCCAGATCAACAAAATACAAAGATTTAATCAGTAAGTAAAACTGCATTCATACCTGCAGAAAAAATGTTGATTGGCCCTTTCACATGAACATCTGGACAGCTCAGATGGTTTAGTTGACTAGACAGAGCGGTGAAGGCATGTTAACACTTTAATGTTTGACGTGTAGTAGTTTGTGACTGACTGTGGCACACAGTCACGGTCCATGACTGTAATGCTGACTTGCAAATAAAGCAAATCCATTTCTTTGCACAGATGTTAAACTGTTCCTTTAAGAGAGCTGTATTATACCTGAATGACAGGGAATATTTGACCCAAAGGGTCCTGATTTGCTAAATTGTCAAAACCCGTTGAAGAAACTGCATGAAAACCATAAAAATGTATTTGTTACGACTGTGATACGACAGCTCATTATACACTTAAGCGTGTGGGCACGAATAATTGTTGAACTGCCTTGAAGAAAACAAAAACAAATCTAAATTCTACAGTAAACACTTCTTCTGTGTCCGTACATGTAGTCAACATTGACATATAGCATCATACACAACTGTTTCACACCGAGTCCTTGACCCACATATAGGAAATATTCTGCCCTGAGGGGGAAAAAGATGAACAATGAAGTGGGTCAATAGGCCCACTCCCACACACCCTGTGTGTTCGTGTAAGCCAGATGGCCAATTTGGTTTGAGCCAAAAGAAAATGAATCACAACACATTTTGTCCTCCGTCTGATTGAATATAATCACCATGCACCGTGTAGGATAAACACCCCACAGCCTCCTGCAGTGCACAGTCAGCATGTCAGGTGCAGCACATTCACTGAACAAGTACATACACAGTGGTCCATTAAGAAGTGCAGAAGGAAAGACTTGTATTACCAATGTAGCATCAATGTTGTGTTATAGCTGTCACTTTTCTGATGCAATGAAGTGTAATTTACTTTTTTAGTGTACTCGCTTTTCTAACATACGATGTCTGTTACTTTACCATAGCCGGTGATTCCATAAATGAGTATTTTATCACAATTAGTATTTTTAGGTGCAAATAAAGGTACCAATCAATATAAACCAGAACAACCAGAACAGCTTATATGCCTCTTATGTACATTTTACTTTGATGACTTTGACTTCCAATGTCTCCATCATGGGTATGTTTCAGTAGAAAAAGCTACTGTGTATTTATTAATTTAACGCTTCAGTTATGCATTCTTTTTTTTCCCTCATGATAGTCTAAATGTTTGTTCAAAGCATCTTTACCCTGCCAGGAAAATAATTGTTGTGGAGACTTGAATCGCTTTATTAAAATTTAAATCAATTTAATGGTCTTTGCCTAAGGACAATGAAAATTGGAGAAAAAAAAATCACAGACAGCAAAATCTTTTATGTGTGATGTAAACTCTTTCTGAGTTTATTAAACACCCAAATTCCCAGAGACAATACAGAGGACACAACTCTACAAACTTACGTCAGGGCTAGAACCAGTCACACATTAAAAAACTGTGATGTGCATGGGCTGGCTGCTTTCCAGTGCCCTGAATTTGAAAAAAAAAAAAAAGAAGTTGGTCACATACTTGCTGCAGAAGCAAATTTAAGCAAGTACTGAGGGGCTAAAATACTTATATCAGTGATACACAAGCCCTCACTGTGGCAGGTTTAAAATATCCCATTACTGCTTGTGTTGTCTTGTTGAAAAGCATTTTCTTTCCATTGTTCAGTTTATTGCCTTTGTTTCCATCTTCGTTAGCACAGAACTGAATAAAACAGCTTGTAAAGCCCCCATTTGCCTCAACTGTCATTGTTACTTTCACTACAGCTATTGTTGGTGAGCTGGTCACTGCTTTTTTCAGTTTCCCCTGGTTACCATTTCCCTTTTAAATCATGTGCCCCAATGCTGAGCTGAGGTGTAAACAAGCAAATAAAACAAAGCTGCTAATAGTATTTATATGCACATTTGTACCAAAGAATCTAAATAAATCTAAATGATGATCTTTCTACTGTTACACCTGTACAGAGTCACTGTGTAGATGGGGACAAAACAGGAATCACTTTGTAAAAACAAATGGAGTTGTGCCAGTAACATGTAGTTCAAACAACGGATGTCCAGTATCTTCGCTTTCAAAAGATATATATAATTGTCTGCTTTTTCAGTGTTATTAAGGTTGTGTGAAGAGCTCGGGTCAGCTAGGCTCCTTTAGATGGAATGCCCAGGACCTGCCCCTCACCTTCAGAAGTTGTTGACCATCTCCAGAGACAAGTTCTCTGTTCTGTTCTCAGCCGAACAAGTCCTCATTGGTCTTACTCATTAGCATCCCGGTGGCTGAGTGGTTAACATAACATATTTACTCCTGCACTGTACAGAAATGCATTATACATAAAGATACTTCACTTCTACTCCACTGCATCTCAGAGGGAATTGAGAATTGAAGTTTTTGCTCCATTATATTTATTTGATAGTTAAACTTTACAAACATGATCAAACATATACAAAACATAGCATCTTTTTTGTAAAATGCAATACATTGTTCCAGTCTAAGTCTAAGGGACAATCTTATCTAACCTCAACTTTACCTTTTGAGAGAAGTAAAATTGTGCAGATTTGTTCAAATGGGATGCAACATGACACAACATCAACAAATTAAAGCATGTATTTATTATTAATTATTATATAATTAATTATTGGTAAATCCCCATAACTAAATCACCAAACACTAAAAGTTGAAAGATGTGTCACATTATAAAAAAAAAAACTCAACAGCGAAGCAACAAAACAGTGCTGTAACACAACAGCATAATAATATCTGCACTTTGAGGGGAACCTTGTACCATTAAACTGACCTCCACCCAATTTTAAATTGTTGCTATTGTGAACACTGAATACTTGGCACCTTAGGGAAAACTACACACTTGACTTTTTTATGTGATTAGATGATTTAATGGTTTGAGGTTAATGGTTTTATTAGCGACAGCACTTGGGGTTGTCAGTCAAGCTGCAGGGGGCCAATTTCAAGGCACCACTCTTGACCCTTGAACATGCCTTTCAATGCATAAACAAGAAGGAGTTTTGCACATTAGTATGAGAAGTTAAAAAACCTGTCAGAGTGCTTACATTTTGTAAATTCAAATTTTAAGTGCAGGCTTTCAGCTTGTGAGAACTCACCAGAAGAGAAGAGTTAATCTCTTGGTTTTAGACTGTGGAGCTGTAAACAGCTGAAAGGGCTGCCTGCGCAATGTAGATGAGCAGGGAGGAAGGTAAGCTGCCTTATCACAGCTACCTGAAGGTTTTAGCTTTTCAATCCAAGCCCTGTTTTTTCTGAGTTATATTTCACCAGGATTACTGAACACGTGTAAACACAGGAGCTGTTTCATTGATGTTGAACTGTTTATTGATAAAGAGAAATGTTGAGAAAGATTTGAAATGTGTCTGTCTATTGGAGAAAATTTCCCTGGGTTTATATGTTTTAATACATTAACATGTATTAACTAAAATCAGTGTTAATTCTGCATTAAGTCATATTTTTGATAAGAATGCTGAGTCAAACAGCCCCTGTAGCACTGAACCCACATGCAGCTCTGTAGCCTTTGCAGTTTTGACCTGGTTTAGCATCTTTTGGATCATTGTCTCACTTCTGTCATCAAATCCCTCAATACAAAACCTTTTTCCACTGGACTGTAGCACTATCTTGAGTTTACACTTTATGACCTTATTTCCACCTGCACCTGGATATGTGATCTGGATAATGAATATACAATTTGCAGCAGAAAACATGACCACGTTCTTGCCTTTGTCGGTTCATACATTTGTAACTGTGTTTTTAGTTGCTCCAAATGGCTACACTCCTACATATACCTACAAAGGTGGGGATGAGAAGTCATATAGAAAAGAGAAGAGGAAGATGTAAGGGCCAAGTTTTGTGAAGTACTTTGTAAAGTACTTTATAGGTTGTTTGTAACAGCTGCAAAAAATGACTAATATATATGTAGGTATTACCATTTGACTTTGTTTAGCTGCTAAGAACATTACAGTGCCAACAATTTATCCATTAAAGTTTGTCAGGAGGAGGTTGGGGTGGGGAAGTGGCACAGAAAAGCACATGATTTTACTGCAGGAGATCAGAATGTGAGTCCAACATTAAACAACCGTTGCAGTTATTGTAACCAGTCGATGTGACTGGAACATGACTGTCAAAAACATTTTTACTAACCCTAACAATGTCTTCCTGCCTAATCCTATCTAATTATGGGTGTGAATAACTTATTGTTCATTTCCAGGCGTTACTGAAGCGATGTGATAAGCTGTTCAGGTGGAGTATACTGGCTGGTTAACTTAAGCTAGGCACATCCTGTCTCCAGCTCAGATTTGAGAGTGGTATCAGTCTTTTCAGCTTACTTCCAAACGTAATGCAGGACTGAATAATTCTTGTGACTTATGGAATATAAGTTAAAAAAAGTAGCTCAGTGCACACAAAAGTGGCTACAGCCTTTCTATTATAACAGTAGAAAATAGATAATAGAGTCTCAGACGTCTTGTTAATGTAATCACAGAAGAATAAATGTGAGGTGTGCTGTCTACTGATGATTAAGAGCTGCCCTGACCAAATTTTGATTCACTACATTTGGGAACAATTGGCCACCTGGGTCCTTTGGACTGCTTTGACCAAACCCTGTAGTGTGTCTATATGGAGTCCTGACCCCACCTCTTCTCTCCTTCTCTCTGCACCCTCAACGAGACACTGATGTGTCTGAGCCGAGGTGTGCCAGAGTGATTCATTAGTTCATTAAAGCGTCTTGTGGCCATGGCAACAATCTTCCATGGGGTCAACGGTAACATGACAGTCCCCTTCAGGGCAAACTCTGTCACAGGATCTGAGCAATGGAGGGATGTACAATCAGTTATCCCCTCCCCCAAAACCTCCAGAGGTCCCATAACTCGTTTATGCCCCCTGTGTGTATGGCATACACAAATGTGCGATACACACACCTCCGCACAAGTTTAACCAATTCTACAACTATAATCCAATCCAAAATTCTGGGTAGTGTATCTAATGATGCTTTATAATGTTCCAGGAAGCCTCAGCCAAGAAAAATTCAGCACCGCTAATGGAAGGTTGTGTTTCTCAGTATCCATTCTGACAGTACACGCTCACATATGTAGTTGAAAAACTCATGAGTAATGCTGAAATATAAAAATAGAAAGTGTAAAAAAAAGCATTATACATATGGTGTGTATTCATTAATCCAATTTTGAGTCAATACTTTTTTCTAAATGAGTAATTTTGTCTTATTTTCTGAATTCTGTTAATGCAACTAACCATTTTACCACTATTTCCATATAATAGTTCACCCATTGCAAGCTGTGATAGCTTATCTGCCCACATGCTGCTTAAAATGGAGAAGGGGGGAATGAAACAAAATTTGATGATATTAGAGTTTAATGAAGCACTGACAGAACATACAATTGATGTGGTCAGTGTAGAGGAACTTAAATCTTAAACCAAATTAGACTGGGGTGCCCAGGTACCCGGATGGTTACAGCCCAAACCACATAACTGCACCAAACCAGCTGAGAGTCCAGCTGCGGACCTTTGCTGTATGTCATGCCCCTTCACTTCTCCCATGTTTCCAGTCTACCTCTTTACTAGAGTCTGAACAAAACACAGTTGAAATGGAATTAAACAAATTGACTATTATCTAGTTAAGATTGGTACCACTACAACATATGCATGTCATATCCATTTTTCTCTCTGCCCTGATAGCTTGTCTCTCTAAATAAAAAGCTCCTCCCCAAAAATAAAAAGATAATAGTCACAGCTGAAATAGCAGCCTTGCACATACGAGTAAGGAGTCCACCACATAACAAGTCTTTTCTCTTATAATATAATAATAATTATTATTATATTGTTTTATTATTATTATTATTGATACTTTATTGATCCCTTGGGGAAATTGTCTTAGCTATAATCAGTACAGCAATAAATATAAACAACATGGTAATTCACTGTTTAATTAAAGGACAATGTAGTCTTTTTCATTGTTCTCTTCTACCATGTCTGGACTAACATCTTTCAAGGTGATGCACTGATACTACAACATGAACTTTGCAACGGAACTACTACGTAACTGGACTCCCTGACTTCTTTTAATGCAATGCTTTTTTCAGTCTGAATACCCAATTACGTTGTTACTGTAAATACTTAATTAATGCACATAAGAAACCTCTGTCCAGTCCTTCTGTTCCCATTTGGAGGCGTGTTAATGTGATTGCTGTAATTTTCTTTAAGCCATAGACATTCATCTTTTTCCTTGTTCAGCACAAACAAGTTTTTAAAATGTATTTCTCAAGTAGATGGGCATGCCCTCAAAGCCCCCTATCATTTCTCGGTGAATGGCACCTTTTCAAACCATTGGTCCTTGACTTTGTCTGGCACCCCTGTGGTGAAACACTCTGCCCCTAATCTGTGTGAGCAGAGCGGCTAATGCGTGGGCTCATTTCAGGCCACAGAGATATGGAACATGATGGTGAACTTGAGCACAGTGTCCTCACATCAAAGTACTTTTTCTGCAATTGGATGATGACATGAACATATTTCTGCTTCGAGCTACTCAGCTCCACTACAGTTACAATAGTTATGTATGCAGTATGTACATTATGCCCTGAAAAGTGTACAAAGAAAGGCTCTTTCTACATGTAGTTAACTCTGATTTACACAGCTGAACTTCTTTTGTAGCTTAATGTGCATCAAATTTGGCAGTTGTTTTTTTTATTGTCTTTTGGACAAGTCTCCCTTTAGTACTGTGCAATGCTAAATGCTTTGTCATAAATCCTTAAAAATTATGTGTAGTATTACACCCTTTCTCATTTGTCTCACAGGTACAGATGAATGATGATTAAACCTATCTCATGATACCAGTATATGAAGTTACAATCTTTAAGATGTCAGCCCTGCTTCTTTTTGGTGGTTAGTGGTGATAATAACTGCACTTTAATATTACAGATTACAGAATTATGGGGGCTGCAAAGACTCATTGAGTAACTACTTAGTCAGAAATACCGAGAAAGAGCAGATATTGTGTCCTTGTAAATGCAGTCAAATGAACTCATTTTATTTTAATAAACTAGGCCAGTAATTGGCTTTTTTATATGGTAATTCTGTCAGGACATGTTAGAAGGAGTTTGTTTCCTTGCTGAGAAGTTTGAATTATGCATTCAGGCTATTTATTGTGGTCATTTGTCATTGTTTTGTGCCACTTTGTGTCTGGTCACATTTTGTCTTTAATTTTCTCGGCCTTTCAATCAAGCTCTATGATTTACACTGATATTATTAGTCAAATAATGCCAAAAATGATAATCTTACTTTGTAGATGCATTTTTGGACCTTTTGGATTTTTGGATCATTGGACCCTACCACTAACAATTAAAACAACTATAAAGTAAAACACAATGTAAATATTTTGCAGTATCAGTATCAAAACATATAGGATTTTTTCACATTTCATAATTATATCATATTTAAACACAAGGCAAGCACAGGGTAGGGGTTCATTCATGACTTGTTTTATTATAATGGTGAATGAATTTAGTTTGGCTGTTTACACTTGAGCAAAACAACAAAGCTTTATGTCCCTTAATACAGTAATCAGTCCATATCAGGACGAGATATGTAGTAACACATATTTTTGTTTTGATCAATTATTTGCTGATATGCCTTCCAAAGTTGACCCACTGATACCATAGATCTGCTGATGATTTCATCAACATACTGCTGTTTATGTCAGTACATCGACAGGAAAGTGAATAACAATTGTGTCCTGCCAGTTGTGATTATATGTAAGTACGTAACAAGTGTATTTTAACTGAGTCTCACAATTAAATCTTCACTTTGACATCCGTTTTCCTTCCACCCCCTCTGTCTTCTTGTTTGACGATCACACTATGGTGCAATGGCTGGAAAGAAGAGAAAGTAGTAAGAAACAGGGAAGTGATTTAACAAAAAGGGAAGACTGATTTAAAATACATTAGAGGAATGATTTGGCACAGGGGAATTATCTTTTTTTCTGCCCGCCCTCTGCATTACAGAAGGATTTCAGATGAGGTTATGGATATCTGCCCACTTCAAAGACTTTTTATTCAAGTTCTTGACTTTCTTTCCACTTGTATATAAAACAGATTTAATTTCCAAGGTTCAGTCTACTGATATTTGTGTGGCCCAAACTTCATGTCTGTGAGCCAAGAATTAAAGAGACAAATAAATGTACATTTTCAGGAGGTCTGACAGAAGAAGTCCAGTCAAAGTTGAGTTATGAGAGCACATGGTTTGTTGGAGTGCCTGCACAGATGGGGTCTGTAATCTTGAAGGGATAGCATGAACATCCAGCATGTTGTGATCTCCTGGTGAAGTTCCTCTCCGATGGCAGGTGAAAGAAGTGGCTGATACCATCTGTTATGTGCGTAGCACATGCCTGTCCACACCCTTCCCAGGACAACAGTACAGTTAACAGTGAAATTACTTCAGTGCAATGGGAATTGGGTACTTGAAATCTTAGAGACAAATGGTAAAGAAACTCAATACATTTCAGCAATAACCCAGGATTTAGTCACAGCAAATCCTCAGTCAGAGGATTGCAATTTATCATGACCGCAATCATTCTCAACCCTAAGTCATAAACGGGGTGTACAACTGGGTATAACAGTATAACACCTATTAATGTTACGATAACCTGCTTCATGAATATACAAAGGGGTAGAAGGATAGAGTTTGAAGTGAAATTGCTGAAAGACCAGGTGTCGATTGGTGAGTTTTGTGTTTATTCAGAGGCACAAACACACACTCTTCCACAGACATGCTCTACTACCCACTCAGTCAGTACATTAGTTCTCTGTGATGAATAAACACAACCGATCCAGTAGTGAAATTAGCATAAAAGATGCTGAAAATCACTTCACTTTCTCTCTGAATAAACCAGATGTTTAATAACAGGTGTTGCTTCATATTTTCAGTAAAATCATGATTGGCGCAAGGTTTTATAAAAATTGGTAACTAGGACATGCTCAAAGTTAAGGAGGATAGAGGATTGTGTAGTGAGCTACCAGTATTAAAAATATGTGGACCAAACCTTTTTTTAGGAGGAACCTGGTTAACATCATGTCTCTTTAATATGTGAGATGGTTTACTTCAGAGTGGAGCAAACTCCAATCCAAACCAAATATCCCCTGATGTTTAGGTGCAAGATACACTTTTATGCATGTGTGTGATCTGCTGCTGTCCTCTTTTCACCATGATGCTCTTTTCAGCATGAGTTTATTTCGAGACAAAAACGGAGTCAGTCAGACTGCAAAAATCAGTTATATAGTGGTTACCAACCTGTTGTACAAATGAAAGGGATTATACAGAAAAAAATGTACAGAGCAGGTCTACACAAAATAATAAGACAAAACAATATTAAGTCTTACTAGCGTTTGCAGAGGTCTCAGCTGCTTTTCAGAGTCTTTATTAGCATATGAGAATTAAAAAGAATAAACAAACTTTATCCTTTCCATGCCTCAAATCTTACAAATGTATTTAAAAGTTTAAGTGAGTCATGTTCGCCTGTGTGGAGGAATCACAACAAGAGAGTGCCCCTACACCTGCTGTGTTTGGACGCACTTTCTGGTAAACCTATCAGCTATAAAAGTTTTGAAACTACAGATTTCCATCTCCATGTCTAATGCCCGTGTTGTGTCCACGGCTGCAGGCTTATGTGTGATGGGGGCTGGACAGATTAGAGACCAACTCCAGGAAGCTTTTCTGCTGCAGCTGTTAGCGAAGGTGACTCCAGTCAGTGATGAAAACACCAGAAGCCTGCTCACTTTACTGGAAGAAGTCTAATGTATTTGTCCTTTGCTCAGTCCTCATTCTTAACACTGTATTTTGTGCATAATGGCAACAACTCCATATTAATAATGTCCTAGGTGCTTTTCAATATGACATCTACTAATTGCAAATGTGGGCATACTGGAAACAGCTGGAGGTTTTAAAATATCTGACAGTGAAACTGCTGCTAAGGTGTTTTGTTACTGATAAGTGACTAAAGTTATTTCTTTGCTGATTCATAATAGGACTGCAGTTTATACAGTGGCAGGAAGATTCAGTTGTAACAACAACACACTGTCTATATTTAAGTTTATTTATGTTAGAAATGTATAGATTAAATCCTTCACATTAAAAAACAAAATATAAGAATGACAAACAAAACTAAGATAGAAATAAGGAAAACAAAAGTCTTTGTTGATGGGTGTGTACTGCATAAATGTGCTTATACAGGCTCCTCTTTCTACACCCCTTCAAAATGAAATTTCAGCCTCGTGTGTTAAAATGACTTATTACCCTCAGCTACTATGAAAATGCAAAGTGTCCCAGTTAAGCCGAATTCAGCCAACAGGCCGCGTAGTTTAGGCTAAAAGGTGTGGAGCGATGATAAGGTGCTTATTTAGTCATGACCTTGAGGACTTTCTACCAAGACGAAATATACGCTGAGAATTAGGAGAAGCGGTTTGTAGCAGAAGAAAACACTGATAAGTTGTTGCTACCACACGCATAAAGCCCCCACAAAAGGAGGACCCCCCCCCGACACACACACACACACACACACACTGAGACTGGGGGGAGCTCCCTCCTCCTCTCCTCCTCCTCAGTCTCCTCCGGGCTGCTGCTAACTTCTCGTCCACACGCCACCTCACTTCAGTTTCTTTTGGAGCGGATACGACGAGCAGCAAAGGCATGGCTTTCCTCTTCACAACGTCTGTGACCCTGTTTCTTCTTTTCTGTCTCCTCAGCTGCAGCGGTGAGTTAAACCAAACTCAATTCCCTTTTTCTTTCTTTCTTTTCTTTTTTTTTACCATGTTAATGAGTTTAGTGAGGGAGAACAGCTGCCGAGTTTGACTGAGGATGTAACGTGTGGCTTTACTTGGATGCTCCATGCAAATGTGACTCACATTTTCGTAGTTTCCTCGAAAAAGTGTGTTTCATGTTAACCAAACACTCGCTAGGGAATTTCAAAGCCAATTTAAACATAGTAAAATAAGCACATGTTGAACTTTTTCAGTATCTCTGTGGTTATTTTTTTGTTATTTTGTTCAACCTGTCGATGTATAGGTGTAATTAGTTGCTGCGTAATTGACGCCGTTAACGGACCACTACGTAGACACGCTTAAAATCGGTGATTTTTAAATGTCTGTGTCATAAACTGTTGTGCAACACAGTCTGGATAAGTTATTTAGGTTTAACACGACTGTTGTTAACATCTAAAAAACCACAGCAGTTTAAGTAAACCGCAGGACCAAACTTAGCAAAGAGTCCCAGTCGCTAAGGCAGGAGGCGCACGGTCACGGTCATTAAACCAGACGATAAAAAACAAAGTGATGGAAGAGGCTGGATTTACACACAGGACAGAGCAGTGGGATACTGGACAATGTGTGTGTGTGTGTGTGTGTGTGTGTGTGTGCTGGGGTTATTACTAGGGGATATTTTTATTTTCCATTGATTAATTAAGTTCCCCCTTTACTGAGTTACAATGATACATGATGTTGATATTCTGGTGTCTTCCCTTTGCACTATTGCTCTGGGGGAGATGAACCTTCTTGCACTGGTAATTGCTTTGAGATGTCTCACACCTTGGGCAGTCTGGATGCTTAACCACACCTGTCATCACAGAAGCTGTCAGTCTTATTGGGGCACAGGCCCAATGGGTGTGGCATCCATTTTTAAGACTTTTGACCTAAAGAAGATCAAACATTGATCCAAATGTCTTTTTTTTTACTTGGAACCAGTGGTTGAAAGCAGAATCTTTTTCAAAGGTATGTTTTTGTCCAACTAAAACGACAAAACAAAAGAGATTCATGATTGTGTTCATACAACAGAGGCAGTAGCTAGAATCAGTGAATTTTTGCATTTTTACATGACAAATGATTCAGAATAGCGGCTTTTTTTCCACCATCAAACCACTTATCATTTCAGCTCTGATTTGACTAGAAGGTAAAGAAACATCAATTAGGGTTTGAGGCTATTGACGTTATAGTGATTGTTAATCAGAGACAGAAAATAAATTGTGAACTATCTTTTACGCTGCAGTCATTTTTCAAGCAAAAACATCAAGTGACGAGACAGTGTCCCAGTGGTCCAACTTCTCAAATATGACAATTTGCAACACATTGCCAACTGAATATCTTTGTTTAACCATGTTTATTGTTAACGACAATATTGCTGAGTTATCACACGTTTATACAGTGCTGTGAAAAAGTATTTGCCCCCTTTCTGATTTTTTTTTTTTTTTGCATATTTGTCACTTAAATTATTCAGATCATCACACAAAGTTTTAATATTACAAGAAGATAACTCAAGTAAATACAAAATGGATTTTTTAATTCATTTTTTGGAAAGCTGAGTTCAATTTAACTTGCCACATCCAGGCCTGATTACTGCCAGAGCTGCTGAATCAATAAACCACTTAAATATAAGGGGGCAAAAACTTTTTCACAGCACTGTATATGTAAGTTATTCTTTTTTTCCATTTGCTGTTGCTTGTAGCTAAAAAAGGCTAAAAAGACTAAACAGAAAGGGTAAACGAAAAATTCAATAAGGGGCCCATTGGCTGTGGAGCTTAACAAAATTGGGTATTTTTCTATTTTGGAGTCAGATCAAAAATTCAACCAATCTGTCATCATAAAATGATCACAAATCTTGCACCCAAATCTCTTCTTTCTTTAAAGGTGAAGCAGTACATCACTTGGTATTTCAGGGTGCCCTTCAGTTGAGTGAGTTTGATCAGCGTAATGTCATTGTAGACGTCGAGTGAAAGAATAGAATCTTATGTGAATCGAATTTTTTCCCCACTACTACACCAGTTAAAGCAAACATAGAGTTCACTGATGGATTATCTAACTCAAGCAAGCTTTACTGTACTGAATTAAGTGGAAACCTTTCTTCTTCTGAATGTAGCATCTCACAACAGGCCAACACTCACTCTGTTCTGACCCTATCCCTCCTTTTCCCTTAAATCCATGTTTTTTACTCCATCAGCCTTGTCTTAATTGGGTTACCTCTATTTAATCCTCATCTCCCCTCTACCTCCTAAGTAAAGCTGTCTTGTTTTTGGATTAGATTGTTGGCCACTGATGAAGACCCCAGGCCTCTAAATAGCTTCTAAACCAGGCTCTGTCAAAACTGACCTCCTCCCTAATGGGCCTTGAAGGGCACTTACTCGAATACAATTTGTGGCTAAAAGCATTTCTCCTGCATGGAAATAAACCCATCCTAAGTATGAGAAGAAACCCAAACATGTAGCTTGGTAGATGCATTGCTTACCAACCTCTATCGATTTCAGAGAACAGTATTCATCAGCATGATGGTCATGTTGTGTTACAGGAATGAGCAAGTGGTCTGGGCAGTGTGGTTACACAGTAAATCAGGGCAGTGGCAGAGCTTTTATGATGACATTTACAGAACAGAAAGTGGACATGAAGGGCGGGCATACTTAGTTCATCCCATTGTTAAACATTTTTAACCAAACAAAGCTTTATCCCTCAGTGCATTTCAAGGCTTTGAGGGATCCTTAAAAGTTAAAGTCAGTTTTAGTTGGTAACTGTCCTTTAGACAGCTACACAGGCTCTCCCTATTAACTAGATATGAACACAAACATGCTTTCAGTACATATCTGAATGGTTCACACTCCATGATTTGAGCTTACTGTGTACAGAAACTGCAATTCTGCTGCAGTGTAATACCTATATGATAGGATTCAAAGCTTTAACTCATTCATGAATAAAGTGTATTGGGTTAGGGCACTAAATTTAAAAAAAGATTCATCATCAAAGAATAATTTTTATTTCATGCACTCAATCAGAAATACCCAAGAAAAATCATGTATATTGCTGCAACAACATTTGGAAGTAGTGTATCGGAAGTAGTGTTTGCTCATAATGCAAGTGTTACTTTACTTGGATTGACTATTCAGCCCGTACATTTACCACAGGGAGAGCTGAAAAGTTGACAAGTGAAAGTTAAGTTTAAGTTTGATCAATGACTGTGTATCGATGGAGCCCTATTTCTGACTCTTGCATAAGTCTTCCAAACTGTAGTGGCTTGTTTTTCTGCCTGTAGGAAAAATAAACTATCCATACCAGGATACGTGAGACTGACGCCTGACTGACATAGAAACTGAATGTGGTATCATATTGTTTATATTATAATAGACAGACACCATTTAAACAGCTTTGACATTGCTCAGAAACTAATGTTGCACTTATCTGAGATTTTTTGTCATGTTTGTAACAGAACAGAACGTTGTGTCTCCTGTCAGTTACAGCATGTGAAGACATTCTGGCAGATATCCTTAATCGACAGAGCCAAGGGACTTTGTGGCTTACCACTTTGTTCAGTGAAGTCTCTAAGCGACACCTCACTTCCTCTCCTTGATGGAGAACTTTCTGAATGTGACTGAAGTCATTTTAGGTTGTCCTTTTCAAGTGTGTTGAGTGCTTCCCTGTGGAATAAGCTCCATACCTTTACCCAATAAAGTCTGAAAATCTTAGTTGATAGATTTCATGCAGAACTGAAGGGCTTTAACTTTTTTGCACACATGCAATGTAGAGATTATTACTGGGTTTGATTAGTCAAATAATTTGCTGACAGAAAGTTAGCAGCAGTTTGTTTTATTCATTTGTCCTTGATGTCATTTGTCAAGTAAAATGGTAAATGTAATATAGTTATGATAAATGTGTAATTCTGAGTAATTTGTCTATCTCTATCCTCTGACCCCAATATTCACATGTATAACATTGAATATGTTGGTTCAATTGATATGTTGATGCAGACATGAATGTTAGCTTTAAGCACATACTAAGATAGCAGATACAGATTGGCTGCTCAGAAGACCGTCATATGCAGGTGATTTGTCTTCCTGTTTTTGTAGCAAGTAAAATATTAGTAAAGAAGTAAAGAATCCAAAAAGTGAGTCACTAGGTATCGCAATGACTCAGTCTCCTCCTGTAAATAATGGCTGGTCTCCCTGACCTCTTCTTCATCCGTCTTTGTGGCTGAATGCCAGAGAATGCCTCCACTCTGCTGCTGCTCAGCCTGTCTGGATGTAGCAGGAAGTGTGCAGCTGTTGGCTGCAGTTGTTCATGTGGGATTAGTGCATTTGCCTGAGTGATAGCAAGGCATGACAGCCATATAATCTAATGTATTGGCTCATTGTTTTCATTAAAGAGAGTGCACTGTTTGATCCCCGTGGTATTATAATGGTGCCTTGCTATAACATTAGGCATATGTGAGCTAATTCAACTAACATGTATGTCTGCATAGTGAACAAACGAATACCATAGATCATTTTATTGAATTAACTCTTTTCATTACATTGAATGAATATTCAGAAGACCTTCACATTTCTGATTCCTGCATCTGTTCAGTGTACAGTGGTATGTCAAGACTAATTTTATTTAAGAGGCACGCAATGTGCTCTGTCTTTAGACCTTTCCAATTGGATAAGGAAACACTCCTCAAAAAACAGGACAGGACACTCATTTATCACATTCCCATGTCCCATGTGTTTTTTAGGTTAAGACTATTAAAACAGTTACAAAAAAGTCAGTTCTTATCTTGTGCTGTAAGGTCATTTTAACTTGTAAAATACTTTATTTTGAAAATATTTGAGAATTTCTCTTTAAATTTTCTAAATCTTTCTGCTGAGATGCTACAGATTAACAGAAATTTCTCAGAGTCATTTTGATTCCATCTACCTTGTTTATAAATGGCCTGTTTTTAGCATTTGTAGTTTTAGTCTGTGGTTTAAAGCCTGTGCATGCTCTGAAGATCCAACACATGCTTTGGAAAATCTAAGCCAGAGCTGTTTAGCTGGCAGGAGCAGATCTGACATTCACCCCAAACTGAAGTTTTTTTTCAAGAGCCTTGTGTTGCATGTGTAGTGTATCTGCAGTCAGTGGATGGTTGATGTTTGAGTGGGATTTTATATCCAACAGCTGCCTCTGGCGTTTGATCCCTGGCCTTCGGGGAGGGAATTTCTCCTGTATCGACTACCTTTCTGGTGCTGAAGAGCGGCCCAGAACATCCTCGACTGGAGTGTTATTCAAAGCACATCATTGAAACTGTGAATAATCTATACAGTGAACAATCTGCCCTAGAGAAGATAGAGCCTGTTTGTGGAGCTGTAGCCAGTTGTTTAAGCAAACTCAATTAAGAAGAGGGAATGTAGGTAATTACTCATGAGAGGGAGGAACATCCGTGGGCATTCAGGGTGTGAAGAGCTCATCATTAAGTAGTATCACAGCACTGAACTCTGACTGTGTCAGAAACACGAACAGTGCCTCCAGCTCCACACTGAGGTTTTGGGGGGTATTTATTTTTTAAAAGTGCTAAAATTGCTAAAGGGTTCCACGTCAGAGTTTTCATCATGTTGGGAGAGCATTTGAGAGAGATTTGTTCCTCAAAAACCTTTTCAGATATTGGATTTGGCTGCACTACTTGCATTGGATTGAATATTTGTATAAAGTCATGTAAGAGCAGTGTGATGAATGTAGAGGTATGATTTTGTTGACACGTCATCTTTTGGCAGCTTTATTGTGCAGAATTCAGTGGAGGTGATGCTCCAACAATAACACATTTAGTAAACAGGCAGTGGTGGAAGAAGATTTACTTAAGTAGAAGTAGCAGTACCACTATTTGAAAATAGAGAATAGCAAGAAAAACCCCCCAATAGTTTTACACTTTACTTGAATAAAAAATTGGGTTCTGCCAGTGTTAGATTTTGATTTATTATATTATTTGATAATTAGTACTGATGCATTAACATACAAGCAGCACTTGTTGATGATGTAGCTTGGCAGCAGAGTGAGGTTTACGAATTTTATGTGCTGCTGAACGTTTTTATATCCTCATTGTAGGTTGTTAAATCTTTATCTGCTAGTAACTAGTAAGCTGCTGAATAAATGTAGTAGAATAGTAATGAATAGTGCCTTTAAAGCATTTTTAATAAATACTCTAAAATATGAATTAAAAGATATGCACATAACTGGATAGAGTATGAATCAGGTTTTTATCTTTAAATTCTCTAAATTATCTTTATAAGCGTAGTGTATATTATGCATATATACCATATAGTTTCCTCCTTGGTAGCAATAGCAATAAAAGTACATCTGTTGCCATATTTTCTGTAGTGTTACTGTTTTTTTCTTAAGTTAAATATACTACAATTAAATGTACGCATATGTGAGATGTGGGTAAATTTAGATGTGTACATAGATATGGAATATCTATGTTGTCTTTGTTTTGATATCAGACATTTATTAGTAATATTTTATTTTTTAGCAGATCTGACCATTTATTTCTAAACTCTACTCACAAAAAATTGGCCATCTGTACATGATGTCCCTTCATATATAGAAGTCCCATCTGTGGGACACATGGCACTCTCTTGGGCCACAATCCAAGTCTTGGCTGCAATCCCATCTTTGCCAAGGGGAGACAAAAAACCTCCCGTATCGCCTTCATTGAGAAGCTTTTCCTTCCTCCTTTCCCCACTTCTCCCCCTCTTTGGTCTGCAAACAGAGCTTAACCAGCAGCTGCACACACCTGACACCCAATCCATCGGGCAAGGCACATTTATGTATGGGGGCAACAAGCAGGGGTTCACGTTACAGAGAAATTAAACACCATAGTGGTCTTTGCCTCCTTCCCGCTTTTTCTGAGCCGTGTCCCCCATTTTATCTCCCCGCACACACCTCTCTCATGCCCCCTCCTTTGACTTTTTTGTTTTTTTTATTTCTGACTGCAGTAGAAAGAGCCTGGGAATATTTACTTTGCTCTTGTTGTCAACACTCGTGACTAAGACAACAAGAGTACACAGGAAAGAGTTGTATGCAGATAAAGGGGGGGATTAAGTTAATCAGTTCATGATATAGTGCCTCAGCAATAGAGCTCACTATCTTTACTCTGTTTAATTTTTAACTAATGTGATTTTTTTGAGCATCATTAAGTGTAAATTTAAAATACCATCATACAAGCTTTCTTAGTTTATCAGTCTTTGGCATATAAAGCTGGCACTAAAATTTTACACCCACATAGGAAGCCTATTTATCAAGAACAGTTTCTTAGATCCTGGAAGACCATGCTTCCAAAGTGTCCAAACCACAAAAGACAGAAGATCCGGATGCCAAAAACAAAGACATTATAAAAGATGGTGCAACTCAGATTGTTGAAATTTATACATGTATTAAGAAAATGGATAAAGGGAAACATTTTGTTTGTAAACCTAATGATTTTTGTAATTTGCTTATTAAAATTTGGTAGTTTGGGAAATACACTTTGTTCTGAGAATAGAAGAATGTTACCACTCTTGTTTCTGTTTAATAAATATGTAAACAGTTGGAAACAGCTGCTGGTCTGGTAGCTCAATGGGATAAGCATCAGAGTATGATACAGAAGGTGGCAGGATCAAATCCTAGCCCAGACTCCTAGCCCATCCCCCATACCAGGTGTGTCCTTGAGCAAGACACTCAGCTAGCTCCTTGTAAGTTGCTTTGGATAAAAGTGTCTGTAAAGTGAAACAGCTAGCCTAATAAAGGTTAACAAAATGCAGCTGTAAAGCTCAGGAAATAACATATTATATAGACATTGTCTAATCTAGACGAAAAAGCACTATAAAGGTGTCAATCTTCTAATCTAACTCTCAGAAAGAAAACAAATAAGCACCTTTATCTTAAGCTATTCGTTTAAAGAGTTGTGATCAACATATGGATGAATGCTACTGGATGCAGCACTAATTCAAAGGTCCCGTCATAAACTTTCATTATGAACTTTCCTCCTTTCACTGGTAGTTGGAAAGCAGAGTTTCCCCTTTTAAATCCTGAGGGGTTAAGGCGTGTGTGAAATGTGACCGCAGTACTATGTCACTGGTTAGAGGTGTCACTTGTATCTTTAAGTCTGTCCTCCTGTAATGGATATGAGATATGATTCTTCTTGGAACAATGCAGATGCCACTGACTTGTTTTGAGTATTTGCTCAAGGCATCACCTCAGACCATGTCATTGTCCTGAGGAATTCAAGGTGTTACCCGGAGAATGCCTAAAGAGCCTGCAAAAGTATATTAGCTCATCACCTGGATGAAGTTGCAAAGGGTGCATATGACGAAAGTATATACAACACGTAATGTCTGTTTTTTTTCTGTCATTTAGGGGTCAAAGAGTACAGAGGATACATTAACACTTGATGGTGGAAGTGGTTTAGTATGACAGCTCCCAAAAATAATTTCTTTATGTTCAGGGTTCATATTGTTTTCAAGACATCTGAGATATTTTTCCAGTCTTTAGGTTCAGGGATAAGGACATGTGCAGATAAGCCACTTTTATTATTTTTTAAATTAATTTAGAGGACTTTTAGCATTTTAAGTTTTAATTCATCATAATTTATCATAACATAAATTATTTTGCTTACTTTGCTAATTGCTTCAAGTACATTAAACAATATTTTACTTGAAGACTAATTGTACTTTAGATTTTGATTATTTCATGCTATAGGCAAAGCAAAATAATTTCTTTTTACATTACTAACCTTTGTGTGTTTTTTTATTTCCTGCTGTATGTCTGTCCAGACCAACTGATAAAACTCATGATGTCTGGCTCCATGCTTGTCACAACAACTTTCATTCACATCTGCTGTCAAATTAAAATGAAGTCAATTTAAATCCAGACTGACTTTGATGGTGAAAAGACATCTCTTGTGCTTAGTGTGTACATGTGCAGATGAATATTCATGACGACCTCAGGGCTAACCACAGCGTCTTTCATGGAGTTTGCGCCACTCTGCTAATGGGCTATGCCATGCCACAGATATGGCACACATCTGGCATTGTTTTTTTTTCTGATTAGTCTGTTCATTACGAACAGCACAACCAGCTATAGGTTTGGTTTCTAGAAATCATTTGTACAGAATTGCTTTAGTCATTATTATGTGCCTTTATAAAATAAATCTGATAAAGGTAATGATGTCTATTTACTGTAACTATTACAGCCCATTACAGAGTCTTATTGGATGTCAGTGCTGTCTTTAAATGTTATCCCAACGCCTGAGGCTCAACGACTAGTGCAAGGGCAAAGGACAAGGTTTAACTCATATTTAATGCTTTGTTTGGGACTCTCCCTTCCAGCTGATTCATAGTGCAGGCATAATTACCTTTTGCCTTTTCATGTTGTTCAGTTAGTGGTTTCAGGGCATTTGTTTTCCTTATTCCCCAGAGAGGTGAGCTCTTTGTTAAATGTCCTTCAGGAAAACTAAGAGAGGTATAAATCAAACTGGTGGGAGGAAAACCACAAGCAACTGTTGATTGGATTGTGGAATTTATATGGAATATTTCCAGTATATCAGTTTCTCTGCATTAACCTTTTTAGTCTTACACAAGCAGGACTAAAAATATTGATCATTTTCATTATCTGTTCAACTGCAGCTTATTTTCTGGATTCATTTACTAGTCATTTGGTCTAAAAAATGGGCCATCACAATTTTACAGAGCCAAAGATGACAAAATGTTCTGTATATCATTGATGACTAAGAAAACAAATATTCACATTTCAGAAGCTCTAAAAAGTGATATTCTTGGCAATTTTTTTTAAAATTGTGTAAACCACTCTAAATTGTTGTTGATAAAGTTTCTATTAATCTCAAAATTGATTACTGTCTGTCACTGTGCCTAGTATCAAGTTGTTACAAATCAACTGATGTTAATCAAATCATACATTTATTAATCATAAAAAAATACAATGTGCTCATTTCCTCAATCTTTATGCATTTTTACCCTTTTTAAAGCTACCAGAAGTCATACAGGAAACAAGCGGTTGGACTTGACACTGATGCCTGAAAGTCTGAAGTGAGAAAAAGCTAAAAAAAATGTGTTGTTTTCTAACTGTGAAAGTTTTCCTCAGTATGCACATGCATTAAACATGGCATTTTTGGAGAAGTCATTGGCTTTGTTGTAAAATGTCACAGATCTTGACATAGAACGTGGTAACAGGCTGTGTTCACAGATAAGAATCAGACACTGAAGGGTGATGTCCAAGTTAAAGACAGGATTTATTACGAAGCCATGGCACACAGTTGACTTTTGGGGCAATTTAGTTTCTGCCAGACACAGCCAATGTCTTTTGAAGATGTGTTTGGTGAGAGCTGTAATGTGATCCACCACTGCAGCTCAAGTTTAGGGTTTGGAATCTGCCCTGTGGGTCTTCTTCTTCAACTGAGATTTAAGAATAAAGAAGTGTCAAGGCAAAGCCAAGACTACCCCTTGCACCATTAAAACTAGATTGAAGCGTCTGAACTATGATCTGAGCGTTGTGCAAGTTGATTAAGGTAAAGTTTGTGGATGGCTGTTGGAAAGCACTTTCGTGGTTTATGAGCTATGCAGAGTTAAGTATAAAAGTCATCAGTGTAAGCGATGGATGATTTAATGACGCTCACTTTATTTTTCACTGTATTTCCAACATGTAATATTACTATTTTAAACATTGTATTTGTTCTCTAGAATTCATCACAAATACAAAACACACAATCAGACATTTAAAAATAGATATATGATACAGCTACATACAGCCATTTTTGTGAAAATGAATTTGTAGCTGGAAAACACCCAACATCATAAAAACTTGAATTACAACCAAATGAACACATCTTGCCTACAGCAATGGATTATCTAGCTCTGGGGCAGCCAGCATACTGCTAGCAAATTAAAATTGGTGTGCCATGGTATCGGCGACCAAAAGCCCAACACGTGTGTTATTGGTGTGATCTGTGCAGGTTGGCTGGAAGATTCTGTTGAATGTTTTTTTGCTGTAACTTTAAGTAATGCTTTCATTCTGTCTATTTGTATGTTTATGCATCAAACTTCTTAGTGCAGTTCAAAATATATGACGGTTTTTTAAATTTATTTTAGATGTGTAATGTAGATGTTTTGAAAAATTAATATCAAGACTGCCATGAAGTTTGGTGTGAATTTTCAAGAATGAACACTTTGCGTTTTGGACACCTTCTATTCATTCATCTCTTTAATTAGTATAGATGATTTGCATGTTGTGCTGCTTAATTACTGCATGAACTAAACATAAATATACATTTTTGGCCAAGAATGACGATGTGGTGTTTTTCTGCAGGGTGGCTTGTGTGTCTTTTGACTTTGTGGTGCTTACTTGGAGCTAACCACAATAATCTTAGCATTCTGGGAAGTGCTTTGTGCTGTAAATGCACCTCTCAGCTGTGATGTCAGACTGAACAGCAGCAAAATCTCAGCATCTCTCGAGGTGGAGACAAGAACATGAATCTTATCTTAGCTAAAGTCTTACCTTTGTTCATCTGACATCATCAGTGGGGGATAAAGCATAGCCTGGTGAGAAACCGCAGCCTCTCCACATTTAGAGGAGTTATTCAAGGTGGTTAGACCCCCCCCAGTGAAGACTTGAGGAGATGGAGGGTGTCGCTGGGAAACAGACGTATGGGCTACTCTGTTTGTCCTGTTGTGAAAGTGACCCTGACCTGGATAAGTGACTGAAATGGATGGAACTTGAGCTGGAGCTCCTGTAATGCTGAGAAACAGAGCTGCAACAATAAATTGATGAATTTATTAGTCAATCAACAGAAAACTAATCAGTGGTTATTTGTATAGTGATAGTGATAGTTGTGCGATAGTGTCTGTGATAGTTCCGGCATCTCAAATGTGTTTCTGGATGAAAGTAAATTGAATCTAGTTAGATTTTAGTCTGTTAGTTATGTAAAACTGAACTTGGACTCTAAAAAAATAGTTTTCTGATGTTTCTGATCTGTTTTAGATCATATAATCAAGAAAATAACCAGAAATACCAATAATTAATATAATCTTTGATTGCAACCCAACTGGGAACCATTAATATTGCTGACTCTTGAGTGTCATCTTTTCTGATGTGTGTTTTCTATTTTAGTGAAATTACTAAACTAGTTTCTCATTTATTGAATGAGGAACTTATCATTTATTTTCTGATATGACTTTCTGATATAACTAATCAACTTCTTTTACAGTAAACCTGAATTTTATGGTTATTATACCATGCTGTAGCAGAATATACCAAATTTTAAATGCCAAATGTTGTCCTTTGTATTGATTATTTTAGGTTTTACTGCCAACAAAAAGTACTTCTTAACATTGGATTAGCTATATTAGAAGTTGTCATCCATTGCCATATGAATTTCTCTCCAGCTAAGTCTTTATGAAATATCTACAATCATCTCCAAAGATGCAAGTAACTGAGGGATCAGCTTCATATTTAAGTTGCAGCATATGTCACACTTATGTAAAATGCAAACATATTGATAAAACAGACCACATGCTGAGTCACTGTTGATGATGATGATGGCTCCTGAAGTGCTACACATTTATCAACTGTTTGACTCTATTTCTTAAGATATGCTACTGTATGCAGTAGGCCAGCTAACTACTTACACCAAGAAAAGAATTCTTAAGTAACAATGTCCAAAAATACCCAATTAATACTGACAAGCAGCAACGCTGACAGAGAAGTTTCTGACTCTGCAAAGCCCCCTGCAGGGCTGGAGGAGTCATGTCGCCATGGGCTTCCTCCACCTCCAGCCAGCTTGGCATCTGTTGCCCAGCAGAGACCAGGATTGCTGATATCGACAGGCCTGGAAAAACAAAGGTTTACACATGGCAAATAACAATAGAGAAGTAAGAGATGCCTGAAACATTTACTGCTGCAAAATGCACTAATATAAATTATTTAGTTTTATGTTCTTAAGTAGAGTTTCCATCACTAATTCTAACCTTGAACTGGAGAAGAGTGAGAGAGATTATTTAAAAGACAAAAATCATGTTTCAAGTTGCAATACGTCACCTCCTAAAGCAATCCCATAGATTAGTTGCAAAGAAACAAAACCTATGAACTCTATGGGTAAAACTTTCAGTCATTCTCTGTAAATACCACAAAAAATGACTCACAATAATGAATAACTGAATAACTGTATTCAGCTGTGGTTTAATACACATTTTCTGCTCCAGTATTTTCAGCATTAGCGCTTGGTTTGTGGAACTGACTCACAGTAAACTACAGTTGATCCTACACTTCCTATAATGTCTCCCTGACTGGTCCTTCAAACACCTCAAACCCAGTTTGTATCAAAGACTTTAAAATTTGAAGTGTTGAAGCCTAAGCTGAGTCACAGAAGACATTATACAACTGTTTCCACAAGTTAAGATGTAGTCTGCATGGTGAGTCAATTGATTCTTAAGTGTAAAATCAGTGCAGTGTCCCTTTAATAAGAGGCTGTCATGCTGTCCACAGTGCTGACGTGGTTGTAGTTATAGATTTAGCTTCACCTCAGAAAACTCTTAGGTGACCAAAATACTTCATAACTTTCCAAACTTTATTTTCAACTTTAATCATTTCTGATTCAGCATTTTCAGTCATATTACCTCCGTGTTCATCCCCTTGTGCTTTCCTCTGCAGGGAATAACCGTAGTTCAGTGAATTGATCTGTCATAAGCATTTACCAAGCATTTGATCAACTCATAATCTAAATGTTAGCTGACCTGTCCTGTACAGCGGAGCTGAATCAACTCTCAAGCATTTTACAGACAGACATCTTGAGCTTACAAGATGTTGTCTGGCAAAGTAGGCCAAAGTGGTCTATTATCTGTTGATAAGAAAAAAAGTTTTAGATATACGTGAATAAAATATTATCGGTCAAGTATAATTTTTTTTTTTAATTAACTCATTATACATGCTAAAAAGACATAAATGTTGCATGAAGTGTCACCATAACTTTAAGGTACTATGATGGATTTTTAAGATGAAAAACATAATATTGGATCTGATCTAATTTTGGCCTTTTATTTTCAGTGCATTGCATGACTTGGCATCAGTTCACCAGGACATCAGGCTCTGTTTGGCTCTAAATGAACTGGCAGTACTTCATTTACTGACACTGGCACCGTGCTTAAAATTGTGGAGCATCGTATCCTTCACTTCTGTTCATTATAGACAACAAAACCTTTTCATATTTGTCTTTAAAGGTCACACAAACTGAAATGACTTAACACACTGTGGGATGTGAGTATTACTTCTGAGAGGCTGCTTGGGAAACAGTCCTAGTTAAATCAAGTGAATTCAATTAGAAAAAGCTCAAACGTACAATGACCATTTCATTACAGAAAAACACTGATGTAACTAAGCAGGTCAGACCTGAGCACGAGAAACAAACATCAAAAGACTGTTTACAAGCTTTAATATAATCAGAGTTAACAACACGACGTGTACTGTTATGCAACTTGCCACAAAGCTGTGGTCGTCTCTGCTATCTGATCACGGTTAGGAGTTGCTTGGTATGTCTCTAGGTCGTCTTAGCTCACAGATCAAGGCCTCTGGTCTGGATCTTTGAACTTGACATTTCAAAAGGGGGAGGATAAAGTGATGCTTAAATATCAAATCCTCCCCCAACTCCCTGAGCCCTGATATTGGACGCTGTTAAAAGATCAACTGCCTAATCAAAGTCGAGCATTCTGAGCAGAGGATTTTTCTGGTGTGCTTGTGAGTGGAAGTTAATTTATACATGTTTTAGCATAAAATTGGGTTATCTAACTTTTGTCTTATGAGCTCTTGCGAGTAGAGATTCTTGTTACGTACGGTGCTGCTGTATTTGCCACAGACGAGTAACTTGAGAGCATTTTGTTTTGTGTTTCTTGAGAATACAAGTAGTAGTGTTGTTAGAAGCAAACACTGAGCACACAGTTACACAGATAGAGCAGTCATCTCTGACTGGACGCACAAATTGTTGGTTTCTGTTTCCTCTGTGGCTCTGAGGCTTGCAAGCATGGTGGTTATGAACAGTTGTGTTGAACAGTAAAACAGAAAAGTGTTATTGTTTTTTTCATTTATAATTTGAATATAATACTGTTTTTGAAGGGCTAAGGGCAAGTGCAAGATTTATTACAGCTGCACGTGTGTGTTTGAAAGGGAGATCAACAGGCATTTCATTGTGTGTGGTCCTCTGACAAAAAGGTACCCGGCCCCCCCCCCCCCCCCCCCACTCACACACACGCTTATTTGCCCTCTTCCTCGCTTCTCACTGCTCTTACACTCCTTCCCACAAATCAATTGACAAATGGCCTGCCCACAGGTGTTGTCGGAACGCTCCCCCTTCTCCAGCTGCCCATGTCCTCTACAGCAAGGGAATGGGGGCAATGTGCCTATTGTTCACAGCTGCTTGTGTCAAAGTGAGCCTCACCTCCTCCATCCTCCCCAGCTCAGCAGGACATAGTGCCACCCGACGACTGGGAATGCAGTCATAACCACAGCCTTAGCGCAAGGTCTAGGCACACTGTGTCCGAGTGAATAAAACAAGTGGTGGATATTGTCTGCTGAGCCCTGAGAACTGGAGTCTCCGAGTCTAGAGATCAAGATAAAGTAGGCGTAGAGCTGCTCTCTGCTCCCTTATCAAACAATGCTGCTGGTTATGAGTTCTGAGCACAGATATATCATTGTGTTTGACATTGTGTCTGACCAACTGCAGGCATCTGATGAGAAAATAGCAAACGTATTACATCCCCAAGGCAAAGACTGTGTTGTGATGTGAAATCCATGAATTACACAGCAGGTTTGTTGTGAAAATACAGGAGTTTTAGATCTTTGAGACGTGTCAATAAGGCCGCAGAGAAGGTGAACATGTTTTAAACCTTTGGCTCTCACACTGTGTTTACATGCACACAATTTGTGTTATTGGGAGAAAGAAAACATGTCTATATGCATAATTCAAGTCTTAATAAGAACAGTAGTGTGAATAGTGGAGCTGACAAAATTAAGCCATTTTCAGACATGCATTTAAACACTGATCTTATCTAGACATCAGAGGTACTATATGTGAGAACGTAAATGTCTGAAACTGTTGGTCTGGACATTAAATAGACTTCATTGAGTCAGCTCCCTAGTACAAAAACCGTGTAATGTCTGATGAGTGAGTACAGCAGGTAATTGACTGGAGATTTCACATTGAGTGAGTGGGTGTGTTGACAGCATTTCCATCATATAACTGGCGCTGCCTTGATGTGCTCTTAACAAAACACTACAATTTCAATGCGATTTCCACAGCATTATTTTATTTCATGTTATGCCTTCTGCTTGCTCTGCAGACACAGAACGTCTTTTTTCTTAAATCCTGTCTTGTAGTTTTAGAAACTTTTGCACAATGTTTCTAGAAGCCTACAGTTATCCAGTAGAAACTAAAGCCTACATGTGCTTTATTTCCTATCCCCAACAACCTCAGCAAGTTTCCCTCCCCCACCCTATGTCTGCCAGTGTCTGGGTATTGTCCTTCACTCAGCCATAGCTCATACCAACAGATGATTTACTGATTAACTAGACAAAACATTGACATTAAAGCATTTTATCTGAGACTAGAGTCTAGTAAAATCCGTTTTTCTGTGAATCTGTTGTGATCTCCGCTGTGGTGTACCACTTGAAGAGAGGCTGGGTGATTTGGATGATAAGATTCCAGTACATTCAGAGACCCACACATTCATACACAGACCCTCCCATAAATATGCTTATCATCCCAGAAATACTTCAATCATCTCTTCTCTCAAAACAGCTGCTGGCATGCAATCAAGGCTGATCTCTGCTCTGTGAGGCAGAACATGGATATATTAATAAGAGTGATTTTTTCAGAAAGCAGTGTTTCTGCAAACTATTGTTGAAAGGCATAATTTTAGACATTTCTTTTGTGTTGAGATTCTTGGTGTAAAATTGATTTTAGCAACCAGATGCTTCTTGGCTCTTGTGCTGTCTGAATTGTTACCGTAACTATCCTGTAAATGAGAAACTTGTTTTCCTTTATTAGAGTTGAAGAGAAACCTAGTTACATGTTTACCATCCAGTGGAGTAAATCCTAGAAAACATAATGCCCAAATTTATTGCAAGAGTGTGACATTTTCATTTTCGAGGACCAACCACAAAAGTAACATGACTTTAAAAAGCTAGAATTAAACCATACATGGTTTGTGTATGTTTTGGCCATTTCTTGAACATCCCTTAGGCAGGATGACAGTGTTAGAAAGCAAAAATGTAGAACGCAAAAGAAAGTCTCATGTTGAACCCATTATGTACAGTGGTTTCTGTATCTGGGTTGGATCCCAGTCAGAGGTTGTGATAGACCACAAATTATACAATGTTTGATTTAAGAGGTCAATCAGATATCTTAAAGACAATGAAATTGCACAGCCTTGAACCAGAATGCAGTATGTAATGTGATGTAATGTAGTAATGTAGGGCTGTGACTAGGGCTGTGACTAGGGCTGGACCCAAATATCCGGATATCTGAATATTCTTTTGTTAGATAGGTATTTGTTTTTCAGTTTTGGTATTCTGATATTCTTTATTTTTCTAGATTCAAGAGGTCAATCGGGTATCTTAAAGAAAATAAAATACTACAGTTAAAGGTAGCAGACAGGTAGCTGCGTGTCTTAACTGTGCCTGTGTGAGGCTGCTTTCAGACCAACTTTAACCCCTCAAACATTTGAAAGTGACCAGTCCATTGATTTATTGTGGGTGATTTGATTCCTAGTCCCCCCCGATTCCTGGCCACATGTCGAAGTCTGCCTGGACAAGACATTGAACCCCGAACCCTTGGCGCCTTAAGGGGGCTGCCTGTCCGCAAGAATTCGGTTGACAAATAGTTAGATTTTCTTGTACTCGTTAAACAGCCCAGCAGTAGGGCTCACTCACTCTCTCACTCAGGCCCCACATGCTACTCTACTCACTTATTTAGCTTTTTCAACTGAATGTCTGTCACATCCACTATCTGATCCAAGTTTCTGTCACATTCTTCTTCACTCAAAGGACCTGTCTGATTGCTGAAAACACACTGTGGGTCATTTACATTCAGACACAGGAATGTGGAAACAAGAGTTTGTTTGGCACGCTGCCCATTTTCACACCTGGCCTGCCACTGTGTCTTTCTGATGGGTTTTGTTGGTATGGTCGGTCATTGGAATTGAGATTATTATTTAATGCTGTCCAAACAACAGTGGTTTTTAATCATGCAGTGTGTGTGTGTGTGTGTGATGGGGGTTAGTGGGACTGGGTGAAGGGGAGTAGCCTCTCCTCCTCATTAACACAGCAGTGCACCTGTGATCACTCTGATATTCTCTTTGAGAGCATTAAGGTTCTCAGCAGGAGATGTTGGGGGGGTTGGGGATCACCATTTTCATCCCGGTGAATTAGGTGTGGCACACTCGCCCGACAGCTCGCCTCATGTCTGGTAGATGGGATAAAAGGAGAGGGAGTGCACAAACAGACCTTTGTTGTAGGACAAGCATTGCTTGAATGCTAATAACCTATGATACAAACAGGCACAGACCACAGACTACTAAACAATGCAGAAAAGTTCAAACAAATATGATTGCACACAGAAACACATTCAGAGCAATGGATATGTTTGGGATTTCTATGAGGGTGCGTGTCTGTGAGAGAGATAAAGGCGTATTTTATAATTACCATAATAGCTAGGCTAACTGTGTGAGATTTTTATATAAATATGCAGCCAACTAATCAAGTACAATGTGAGGCTGTATCAGAGGACATTCCCACTAAATAGATTCAGCCTGTTAGCATAAATGATTATGAAGACCAAAGGAATTACTCATCCATCCACTTTCTTTCTGCTGCAGTGTAAGAAGTTTTAATTTTTAAAACTGTGCACATACTCAGCACAAGCTGTGCTCTCCTCCCCTTAGGCATTGTTGATGCTACCCAACATTGGAATGGCCACCATTATCTAATGGTGGAGGTTGTGCACAAGGGTTTGTACAGACATGCACAAGAAGCATACAGGCAGCTTAGGGCTGTGACACTTCAAGCCAACGGTCAGCCATCAGCCAATGGCCCACTTTTTGGATAGACAAGCACACAACTGATGTAGGATATTGATACGCATAGTGGGCCAGTCACGACAGTCTACGAAGTGATGTTTTAAAAGCTGCAACCTAACCCCAGACATTATTTGGAACTCAGCTCACTAAAAAACATGGTTATCTTTGAGAATGCACTAAACAGCAGTACTCTCACCTCGTGCATTCACGTCACACATATGGCAAATACCACGTTCGTTTGGGGGCTCCTTCTATCACGGTTGTGGTTATGTCTGAATGAAGTTGTCCCGATCATTAATGAAAAAGTAAAAGAATGACAGAGTGATGAAGCTGTATGTGTCTGAAAAGGACTTTAAAAATATCCTGTAATATCCTCAAGATTGATATGAATATGAATGTTGCTCTTGTAGCTGACGTTTTTATTCAGAGTTCGGCAGAGCTCTTGGTTCCTGGAGATAGAAATTGAAGTGATTATCCCAGGCAAGCGCTTTCTGCTAGATGGTTGAGGAAAAGCTGATTTAGTTTGCACCTAGTTCGTGGCTTTCATTGACATGGATATTCAGCACTGTGATGATGACCACAGAGGTTTGGATAAGAAGGCCTTTGTTAGAGTACAGCGGCAAGTGGGTGTGCTGTCGTCAGAGGTTTGATTAGAAAAAAGGTCTCCTATTTATAGTGTTAGAATAACAACCAAGGCCTCATACCTGACCCTTCTTACCTTAATGTCTCATCTTTCACACGCTTTAATATGAAGAAGGAATCACGACAGTTTTCATACTCCGGCTATCTCAAAATGTCATTCTCTCTAACTTCAGCAACGTGTGGTCACATGACCTCTTGTTGAATAGGTTCATTAAAGGACCAGAGTTACAAAGCTTCATATATTTGTTTGTTTTTAATGCACACATTTCTTGATAGATCAGGAGAGGCTCCACATGTGTGGTTGGTATTATGTCCAAGCATGCCAATCCATTTAGATGAAGGAAATCCAATCATGTATCCTTGAATTGATATTTATGTTTGAAATGGAAACAGAATTATACTTGTCTCCTCTACAGCTGTAGCGTTGTGAAAGGGGTATTTCTTGATAGTGGAGCTGCATTTGCTCTTGTTCCCAGTGATGTGTCTGTAACTGTTACTGTATCCAGGAACTGCCATTCAGGTACTAGTTAATTATATATCACCAGTTGTTATAGTTGGAATGAGCAGTGTTTTAGCTGTGAGGTTGAATTTCTAGGTATGTGCCAGTGCTTAATGAGGAAGGGTTACCCTCTATTTTTTTCCTCATTTGTTTTTGTTCTGCTGGTAGCTAAGGGACCTCCACCCCAAAGTAGATACAGTGTTTAGCCTGTTGACCTTTAATTAGCCATCCTATGGCTGTGGAGCAACCTGCATGCCAGAGCCCAGCAGCTCCGGAGGGAGTGTATTGATGGGTAGTGGATACCGAGGAACAAGCTGCACTCACTGCTGAACATCAGATACAAGCATAAATAAAACATTCATGTTGCTCCTTTAATGAAGGTTCACCCACCGAGTGTGATGATGAAAAATTAATGTAGCTGCTGAAGAAGTTGCAAACCAGCGGGAATGATTAGCAATTCTTTAAAAGTGTTGGTGGACTGTTTGTTGGAAGGTTGGAGATCTAGCAAAACCAGTAACATCAGCAGAGAAACATTCCACCATGGCAACAAGTTTATGTTGAACATGTGCGAATTTGCAGGCTGATAAGAGATATATCAAGGGAATTCTTAACACATTGCTTGAAAACTCAGAAACATAGATTCCATTTTGTTGAAATTTTTGTGCTCGTAGGGAGATCTCTGTCAATCCAACATTTTTCCTACATTTTCCACCAACACAAAAGCTAGATTTGTGATTGTCAGACACAATGTTTTTCATAGAAATTTAAAATATATAATGCAGTATATAAAGCTGTAAGCTAGCTTTGTCTGCCAGCAAAGCTTTAATTGATCAGCGATCGTCCAGCTGGTGAAGTGTTGTCACTGAGCAGGCTTATACTAATAATCTTGAACCAAGTAAAGTGTGGTCTGAGCAGGTAGAAAACTCAAGTGTAATTGTGCAACATTAGTACCACAATTGCTCTGTGCTGTCTGACCTGCTTAAACATAACATTTGTACCACTCCAGCTACCTCAGTCACTACTGCCTGCTAATAAGTTTGCACAGTGCTAAATCTTGGCCATCAAAGGTCAGTATCAGCCTCATACATTTTCAGTCTTGAGCTGAGTGAGTCCACCACATTAATCATAGAGTACTGTGTGCAGGGTCCTCACCTGGAGCTGTGATGTGCCTGCTGCATGGAAGGGGGGATAACTGATGCATAAAGAGGTGCCTTTGAAGAGATTTGCAGCACTTCCTTATCTCTCTATGTGAAAGAATAAAGCCTGGGCCCTTCACTGCCACTCCCTGTCATCCACGGAATAGGCTGCTGGGAGATTTGTGCCAGATGCTGCCTCTGAATGCACAGCCTCATCAGCAGGACAAGGAGCTCTCATCTCCACTGTAGGGCTGCATGCTTTCACTATGTGTGTGTCTCTGTGTGTGCATGCTCTTTGATGTTAGGCAATACACAGTATCCCCCAGGTGTTCAACATCACACCAGAGTTGCGTATTGAGAAATCCTCCTCCCTGTCATCCACACTTACATGCTAGCTTTTTACACCTTGCATCCTCTGAGGGAACCTCAGTGTTCACACACAACCTTAATTCAGGAAGTCTTCGGGTTCTAAAAATGTCTGAAACGTTGATCTGTTCTTACAGTTCCTCATAAGCAGGTTCAAAGAGACTATTTTTCTTTCACAGAATGCATATGTAAAGTAAAATGTGTGAAATTATATGAGCATAATATTATGTGTGTGCTTGTTTTCTGTGGCTAAAGCATTATATCAAAGTAAAACATCCCATATATTGTCTACTCAACTCCCCAGAAAATAGTCTGACATCTCCAGGGAACATGAGGGTATATGGAACAATTATTAATGTTTTTTTTTCAGTGTCATTTCATGGTTCACCAGCCGTGTGAAGGATTAGGTTGAGTAGATGAGGCTGGTTTGTTGTGTCAGAGGTGATTTGGACTCTTATCAGTGGCAGAGCTGCAGATCTGCTGGAGGCCTAAGCTGACAGCCTTAATCAAACGTGGAAGCCAATAATGGTGACCACTTAAGTTAGCGTCTGAGGGTATTGTCTGTGTTAGACACATAATGAGCTACTGTATGCAGGGATTTCCTGGAAGTAGCCCCCTCATTATGTCTGTCGTTTGTCTGATTTGTATTATGAGAGTATTGTGTGAGTCTGCCTCTGATTGTCTTGAATGGAAGGACAAAAATTATCTTTTTTCTCTCTTCATTCTCTTAATTATATTTGTTTCCGTTCTAACATGTCTTTTCTGTATATGTTTAAATAGCTATGTAACAGTATATGGCACTACCAAATCAATATCATAGCAATAATTCTAAAGAAATAAGATAATTCCCAAGATGAAAAATGTGACATGGTGAGATCTTGTCATGCAGTTAGTTGACATACTTTATGACCTGAACAGAGATTGTTTTAGTGCACAATATACTTTAGCATGCAAGTATACAAGCTGCAGCAATGTCTGTGCCTCTCTGTGGAAGATTTGGTATTTTTGGGAGATATTTACTCTTAATTCTGATGAAAGTTGTGTCAGTCAGTGCTGCTTTACTAGAACCTATAAGAAAGCAGATAGGGATGGGATGAAAGATAATAAGAGAAGGAAAAAGAGATTCACATAAATGTGAATATGCTGATGATTAGCAAAGATTGTTCATTATTTCAGTCCAGTTTGTTAGCATACTAGACATTTAATTAAAAAACACAATTGTCAGCAGAACATCAAAGTAGTTGGCTACACCATCTGAGAACCATCGGAGCCAATATGAGAGAATAATAGCCAGAGAATAATAAAAACCTCAACCTGATAAAGCTACAAGAAAAGTTTGGATTACTCAAAATAGCATACTACATCTGGGATTCATGATCTGGGGATTCATGAATATCTGTTAAAAAAAATATGGACCTTTGTCCAGTTTGGCCCAGAAACATATACTGTATATGTACCACAGTGGTGGATTACATGGCAAAAAATGTCAAGCACTGAAAACTGAGATAGAGTGTGTGGTCAGATGTGTGATCTGGTTAAAATAGCTTTTAATCAGAAATCAAAATTTGGCAAGTGTCCTCTTTTAGACATAGTTTTCTTTCTTAAATTTCTTATTTGAGAATTTTGACTTCAAAGTAAGGCAATTTTGCCATATGGCATCAATAACATTTTTTTCTCACAAAGGAGAGAATAATGTAGGGATTGAAATTAAAAGGCATGGAGCACATTGAAAGATTATTATTTGCTATTGATTATCATGACAGTGATCTTCAGTATGGCTTTATTTAAGTGCTCCTATACCGTTACTCTAACAATGATGGAATAATAGATTACGTTGCAGCAGCATTCGTTAAAAATGTACCTCTGGTGGAGAAGTTAATTGTGTTTCGTGTTGAAATGGGAAAGTCTCTCCCTGTTCCCTCCTGTCATTCATCCTTCTGACAGACCAGTCATTTGGGGTCTTGCCCAGTCACAGGTCTGAGTGGTCATGCTGTCAACACATTCAAATATTCTGAAGTGGTGTTTTTTTCTGAATGAATTTGCTCTGTATCAACTAGACACAGACAGCAGACAGCCACAAATGTATGCACACACACCCACAGGCATCAGTTTTGGTTGTCAGGGTCCATAGATCATGGGTCATGTGTATTTGTGCTTTAGTCCATGCAGTATAAAGTCACAACAGGAACAGATAAGAACAGTCCCAGGTTGGCTTTGGAAGCCAAATCCCTAGCAACCCCCCAGTACTAATCGGATTAGCAGAAAACTTAGCAGCACGGCCCCAAAGAGACACAACATTTTTAACACTGACTTTTGTGACATATTTTGCTCTCCAGTCTCCATAATCTGCTTCTGTCTTAAAGCCGTCTATCATCTTTGTCGCTGTAAACAACAACTTACAGGGTACACGGTGAACTGGCTTTAACCTCTGTTTTAGGGATGGAAAAACATCTCTTGGCTGACTGGTGGGTGGGGTGTATGTCTGTGTGTGCGGGGGACTTTGGTCCACCCAGGTGGGAGAACAATGGCGCGCCCGTTGTCTCAAAAGGAATGGTTGGCTGAGCATAGCTGAGGCTGAGGAGGGAGGGACAGAAAGGAAAAAAAAAAAGAGTTGTGAAAATGATTGGTGCTGAAGAGGGGTGACAGGATGGTGATGGGGGAGCAGCCAGCTGAATGAGGGCAGCAGGGTGGCAACTGGACTCTTAAAGCTCTTTTCATGCTTGGGCTGTTTCAGCCAATGCTGAAAACACGTACGAGGACACTGAGTTCCTGGTCTTCCTAATTGTTTTAATGTCTTAAACCTGTAGTAATATAGTAAATAGTAAAATAGTTTTTTGTCCTTCAGTTTTTGGCAGCACTAAATTGCAAGTTTCCAAAAAATACTCTATTCTGTAAAGTAAGCCTAATATTTAAACTACATTAGTATAATTAAACACAATCATTTAAAAATCATATAACTAGCACTGCTTTACTTCTGTACTAAGACAGAACTTACTTCACAATTTCACTCTTTTTTCCTGTTTTGTGTTTTGTAGTATTCAGTTGAAGGAAGCAACATTTTTGGAGTTAAAAACAGTATCAAAATTGCTGCAACTGAACCAGAGATAAGCATTCTTCCTCCTTGTCAAATCCTGGTGCCTACATTACCCACAATGCCCCTCTAAGCTCTGACAGTTCAGTCAGAGCTAGTGTCAGATCTTCAGATCTTCAAGCAAAGGAACTACAAGAAGCCTGACAAGTTCACTCCATTCTATCTGCACACTTTTCCAATTTCAAATGCGTAGTCTTCAGGCCTCTACTTTGTTTACAAAAGGAAATTTAAGAGTTCGTGCAGATCCATTTGGACCCAAAACCTTTGTCTACTTATTCAGTAGAACTCTCCAAGACCTGTAAACAGACTTTGAGTTCTTTATCTTTAATCTACTTTTGAGGAGCTTTACTTGAGTATGTTTATTTTTCTATGGTGTATACACTATTGCATTTTCAGAATTGCAATTTTGTACTTTTATTCCAAAAACAGACACTTGGAAAAGGAGCATTTGCCAAATGTTTATACTTTTCTGTTTCATTAATTGTGGCATGTGCAACATGCTGGGCACTTTTCTTTCTTCTTGTAAAGTATCAGAATACAGTTAACTTGTTAGGGTAGGCATTGCCATGATGATGGCAAATCCAGAGTCAGTTCCTTTTCTTAAAGAAAAGAGGCTGCACTAAAGTAGTAACAACACAGTAAGTAAATCCACTAAAGACATCACACAGTGAGACCTAACAGTGTAATAGGGAGAAGAGAGGAGAAGAGGTCTCCTTTACAAGCTTGCATAACAACTCCAAACCAGATTAAACAGAGAAAATGGGCTTTTTTCTGCCATCTTATTTTCCTTTGTCACTGTGTGAGCTGGCTCCTCTGTAATAGCAGCCAAGTCCAACATGGCTAAGAAAGCACTTGGCTCTCTGAATCACCAGACCAGTGTCAAACTGGCTAACCTTCCCATGCCTGCATTCCCCCGACGATGCCTAGGGAACTGATTTTCTGGCCAAGATGTGGTTTTGTGGTTACAGTCAGCCAAGCAGAAGGAGATGAAAATTATGCCATGTGGACAAGAAGACTTTTCTTCTTTGTTCTGCTAACATGGTAGACTGGCTCCACATTGGCCTGGGAAGACTGTCAGTCATCTGCCAAACACAGTGGAGTTTAGAATTAGATTAAGGAATGGAGGGTCAAAACTAGAATTAGATGTAAGTCAGGAAGAATTAATGCTGGGTCAAGTCACAGTGAAATGCTATTTTTATTTTGACTTTACAAGGTTCATGGCCTTTAATGGCTCATGAATAATAAGGGGCCATGGTTTAGCACCTGCATAAAGCATTTAGTTGATTGTGCATGTCTATGTGTTTTTCAGCATGGGCCAAGGTGGAGCTGACTATGCAGGAGAGTGTTGAGGTGTACATGGGCGACTCGGCTCAGATCCCCTGCCAGTACAGTTTCACTGATGCCAACAGTGAGCCCAACTTTGTCATGATCCAGTGGTTTGTGGTGAGTATTGCTGCACACACAGCAAAAACCAACATAATCTGTAACTATTCAACTGCTCATGTAATAGGCTTGTCCCTTTGAAATCAGTAATTTGCACCATGACTTGTGAAATTAGCTGGTAGTTGAAACATCAGGCTTTTTTAACTGCAACAAAAAACAGGATAAAAGAATATAAGCAATATATATTTAAAATTTCACGGACTTCCAAACCTACCACAGTGCAAGTAATGGCTCCAATCCTCTGTTCATTTTTAGATGGGATTTCCCACTTTCAAATTAACACAGAAGTCATTCTCATCAAATTTCACATCAACATTAATGCATGTCATGATACTGTTTACGAATTAATCATAGTTCATATCGTCAAGACCAGGTACTGTAAGACCTGGAATTGTCATTGCCAGACAAATGTCATAATGTCTGGGGAAAAAAAGGGTAGGAAATGACAAATAGCTCAACCAGTCACAGTAGTCATGGGGATTTGAGAGGGAAAAAGTCATCACTGTTCTGCCAATCAGACCCCAGGCTGAAGTGAGTTTGATACTTACTCATCAAACCCTTTAGGAATCACTGGACAACATCAACAGAGTGTTCCCACTGATTTGACTAGAACACTAATACCCAAGATGTCAGAATTAAGTAAACGGTCGCATGTGTGCTGACTTCATGTCCTCCTCTGTGCAGAGAGATGCTAGCAGTTCACGGATGCGGATCTTCTACGGTGACGGCAGGGATCAGATGGTAGACAACCAGACTGACTACAGTGGTCGTATCGAGGTGACTTTGGACCAGCAGGGAACTCAACTCACCATCCAGAACATCCAACTCTCTGATGAGAGGGAGTTCTTCTGCCAGGTGAATGGACTGGCTGCGGGGAGTGCTGAGGGCAAGACACATCTCAAAGTATTTGGTAAGAAAATACACTCTCAAAGCATTGTTTAAAAGAAGATTCAGAATCTTACGAATGCCTGTAAGATTTTCTTTGTTTCATGATGTAATTTATTATAAAGGACTGATTTTTGTGATTCAGCTCGTCCAGAGGCTCCAGTGATCGAGGGTGTCCTGACTGGAATATCTGTGACCAATGTTTTGCCATCTAAGGTGGGTCTACTTAATTAAAAGTTATTTTCACATATTAACGCTGAACAATATCTGGAGAATCCGGTCCAGACATTGTGCAGAGTTGGAAAATAGTATGTTTGGTCTTGAAGAGGAGTGGTCGCGCAATACAATACCAGAAGCATGGTTAATATTTCCCATAAACACATGGGTGTTGTGCTGAGTGAATTGACTGAAAGGGGACACCCACTCGCTCACTGTGAATTCTCCAAACAGTTGCCTACTAAATTTGCATGGGCTCAATTGGACATTCAGAGTAATTGTATTAGGCAGCTGGTAGTGTAATGTCCATTTAATGTTCGGGCTGTGACTGTCTTGGACATTTGTGGTCCTTCATACAGCTCCTCCGCTCCCCCAGGTAATGTTTAGAGAAGTTCAGGGTGTCTGGTAATGTCTGAAAAAGAATTTAGACACTGAGATCAACCAAAAATGTATCTTCAGGGTTACCATGTTACATATCTCTCTTTTCTATTTATCACTGCTAAAGATTTGCCAATGTGATTCCCCATCCAGGTTGCATCATGTGAGGTTCGGAATGGCTTCCCTAAACCCAACATCACCTGGTACAGGAACAGCATACCTCTCATGTCCTCACCAGGACGTAAGTACAAACAGTAGATGGTTTAAATCCAGGCCATGACATTGCCCCTGATACTGATTCAACACTAGAACCAGGCAAAAAATCTAAAAGTTTCTTAGAAATTGTAGCAAGGAATTGCTAATTCAAAAGAAAACTGGACAATTTTTACTCCCATCTACTTACTCTAGTGAGATTAAATGTGTATTTTGTGACCTCTACCATTAGAAAAAAATAAATTCTAGTGATCCATTGCAACAATATACATCTGCATTGTTTTTCCCATACTGCAGATGTAAACGTGTTGATCCTGGTGACCCGGGAGTCCAGTGGCTTCTATTCTGTCCAGAGCACACTGGAGTACAAGGTGGTGAAGGAGGATAAGGATGCACATTTCTCTTGTGAGGTTAGCTACTTTGTCCCCGGAGCCATCAGGACAATGGAGTCCAACAGCATCAACATTACTATTCACTGTGAGTTAACGCTAAGCCTTTTTTCAAACTATTCTCATTGAACCTTTGCTAATAGAGCAAAACCTGTGTTGGTTGAGATCATTACAGACTTTCTTCTTAACCAATTGCGCTAACAACACCAAGTCAATTTCAAATTTTAAACATGAAGTTGAATTTGTTGTAGTATATAAGTACTATGCATACAGCCTTTAAAAAAAAAGGATCAAAACTATTCTGAAAGCTGAAGGTAAAACCCTAATAATGTTATAAGATCCAGCATTTGGAGCCTGATATGGACTAATGTCTGGATTTCTTTTACTTAAACTGTCTATTCTGAGTCCCCTAAGTGTTGTACCTTGTAATTATCAGTAATAGCATATAATTTTAAATACCATCATCAAAAAAGTCTTATTTCCTCTTTCCATGTATTGTCCATTGTTCTTTGAAACAGTCTTGTAGGGATACTGTGGCAGACAGAGCCAAAGTCAATCTGTGCTGTCAGCGCTGTGGAAATGGCCTTGTAAAATGACTTTAGCAGTTCACTGAATAAGCTTTCTTAATTTGATTTTTTGTGTGTGTGTGTGTTTAGACCCTACCACCATGGTGGAGCTTTGGAAGGACTCGCCCCAGGGCTTGGTCAAAGAGGGAGATACTGTGGAGCTACGTTGCCAGGGTGATGGCAACCCCCCATCGCCCTTCATTTTCACCAGAGAACAAGTAAGAAAAGAAGCCTTTTCCCACCCTTAAAGTCCCCAAGAGAGAATGGGTGACACACAGGAGACATGTAGGGAATGTTTTTGATATGCAGAGCTCACAGGGCCCCATGTAGACATGAGTGTGCAAGGTCTACAAAGTCTCTGTCAGCTCTGACCCCGCAGATCCATGCTGGGGTCTGAGACCGGAGGCCACACTGACAGGGCTCATGCAGAGGACTCATTCCCATGTTAGACACACATCCATTGTATGTGCAGACAATAGAAAACTCAGCTAACTGCCATTTTTAACTTTCCATAATTGGGCAGTCAGGACCATTTAGTCTGTGGTTGTTTTTGACCATGATTTTGGAGGTAAATGCATATTTTCTGCTATTTAAGACAGTGAAGCAAAATGGAGTTTGTTCTTTGTTGTATGTTATTATACAATAGTTTACTCACCCACAAATGTATTGCTGAGTCTTGAGACACAAAGGCACCTACACTGCTTTAACCAGATTTTAAAGTCTCAAGTCTGTAATGTGAATTACAAACCAGAAAACACAAGTGTTGTATGGATGAAAACAAGAGAGATAGGTTTAGTGTCTTTTTTTGGTAATAATCTTTTAGTGGGTCAAAAATGTAAATGATGACTACGGATTCACCTGGAAGAAATGGAGAAATTCTTGTGGACAGGCAGTTACATTTAGGGCATAAAGGGTTTGGGGTTCAGTGTCTTGTCCAGGGACACTTCAACATGTGACCAGGAGTCAAAGAGTCAAACCATTGAGCAGTTCATCTATTGGAGATGATGTATGACTGCAGCCAATTTTATGGCAATCCATCCAGTGACTGCCAAGATATTTCTCTCTGATAGAGACAGTGAAATGGATGGAGCAATAAAAAGTTATCAATCAAACATGTTTCTGTGTAAGTTGTCTGAAATCTACTTTGTGGCTTAGTCTTGACAAAACAAGCTCACTATTGTAGCCTCTAAGTTTCACAATGCAATGCTTCATCTTTACTTTTGAATATGTGGGTTTAGCTGTTTGGCGTCAGACCACCTGTGTGTCTTGTCTTAATGTATTCAGCTGTGTGGGATTGTGACCTTCACAGCTGTATCCTCAAATAACTGGTCAGCAATGTCACCATGCTGGCCCATGATCTGAAATCTACTTCTTCACTAACTCTAATGGTCCCTTGACAGTGAGACTGAGTTATCATCAGCTTTTTATTGGTGAAGTTGAGAGTGATGGATTTAAGTATGTTAGTATATTTTTAACTTGCATTTGATCATTCTTCAGGACTTCAGAGATGACATGTTGCACTACTGAGTGAGTTAAATTCATCACCCGTGTTCCTCCAACAAACTCTGTTTCCTAGCTTAAACTCAGCTTTGCTTTTTTTATGTAAAACTAAAGTTTGCAAATATTCCCACAGGACTAAGCCGTGTGGCACATCAATCACTAATTCCCATTTTTTCCCTTTAGCTTTTTGTCTTTAGCAGGGGTGTGACAATACATTTAGCTCATGTACAGCACTATTTTCGTTCAGTGACTACATATTGTTTGTGTCTGTCACTCTGTCACAGTTTATTGTTTCCATCGGGTACCCAAAATGTTGCCACACAAAGGATTTAAAAGTAGCAGGGGCATCTTCTAATCATTTTCCACACTTTCTGATGCTGGCTGCTGCTCTGGTTTTGTTACATACTGATATCATGAGACAGCTTTTTACCTCGATGAGAAATATCTCCACCTTTTAATATCGCAAAATCTCGTGGCACACCCCTAGTCATTAGATAGTAATACTACATAATGTGGATTACAACTCAGATTAATTGTTGTGCAGGACCAGGATGTGGAGTTGGAGAGCAGCAGTGACGTGTTGATCCTGGCACCAGTGTCACGGAAGGACAGTGGCATCTACCAGTGTCGTCCTCTGGACACTTACGGATACACCGATGTCAAAGGAGAAATGCAGCTCACTGTGCACTGTGAGGAATGATCACACATACACACATACATATATAAAAACACATATACTGGGTGCAAAAACATACAGTACTTGTATAACTTAACATGTATTTGAAATAGGCAAATAGACATTAACAACAAAGGAGATACATCATTACTTAGTAAGCTTTAGTCTTTGTCACTGACAGAGGCAGGCACACTGTTTCTTTTTACCTCCAATCTTCATGCTGAGCTGTGTTAAAAATGACCGACTCCTGCTCCATACTTAATGCACATACTGCATATGAGATAAATACTGATCGTCTTTATTGCAGAAAGAAAGCAAATAACAACCAAACCCTGTGTCTTGTTTTGCTGGTGTTTGTTGTGTTCAGATTTGGACCCAGCTGTTGTGGTACCTGAAGATTATGATGAAATACTTAAAGGACACAATCTGACTGCAACCTGCAATGCTCTGTCCTCCCTGAAAACAAACACTGTTTGGTACAAAGTAGGTACAAACTATATATTAGACACTCTAGACATTATTCATTCACACACATAGACAACTGACAATATCAGGTATTTATATTCACTGATAAAATGTGTGTGTTAACTGTTCATGTGTGTGTAGGATGGGAAGCAAGTGGTTAAGGGGAACACACTGCACCTACTAGGCGCCACCTTTGAAACAGCAGGAGAGTACATATGTGAAGTGACTGTTCCCTCCCTCCCCTCACTGCACACCAGTGGCTCCGTTCACATCGTCGTCCTAGGTCAGTCATCTCCTACATGTCAGGGTTAAACTTTCCAAAAAGATTTATAATAAGAGTAAAGACAATGGTCTTCTGCAACTGCTGAAGTGAAATTTGCATTATTAGGTATAGTTACATACATTTTTTTGTTTGTCCATTTCTAGTTTGTGCACAAAAAGTGTAAAAAAGAATACTGCAAAAATGTTTTACATTTAGTTTAGAAGGAAAAGCTGATATTAAAGTAAGCAAGCATGCAATGAAAGCTAAACGCTTGTTACTTGTACCAGTTCTTGTACTGTGCAGATGTTTTGCATGCAGACTTTGAATGCAAACACTCAAATGGCTTTCTATTTTGATTTTTCTAGTTTGTATTTACTTTACTTTACTTTACTTGGCAGAGGCTTTTATCCAAAGCGACTTACAAGGAGAAGACACAAGCAATTACCATTCGGGTTCTGTAAATTATGAGTTACTAC
>JAUMHL010000006.1:14240881-14263126 GCA_032362345.1 Sandelia bainsii | reverse complement strand
GGTGAGAAGAGGTGTGACATGGGTGTATTTCGGCTGGTTGAAAATGAGGCGGGCTGCCGCATTTTGGACCATCTGGACGGGTTTGATGGTGACTGCAGAAGCTCCAGCCAGGAGAGAGTTACAATAGTCGAGTCTAGAGATGATCATTGCCTGGACGAGGAGCTGTGCAGCCTGTTGAGAGAGAAAAGGTCTAATCTTTCGAATTTGCTGGTTAGATATATTGTACGGACATGTTTTTATTACATGATATTGATGATTATGAATGCCTCTCTAGTGACTTGATTGCCCTGAGAGCTCTAAGTTGAAACACCTGTGCTAGGTGCTATAAATCTCAGACAGGTCACAGTTAAACTTTATTTTGAAGAAGGCAGATCTGTAGAACTTAAAAAAAAGATTGCCTGAGAGTTTTGAGAGTCTGGCTTTCCTCCTTTTTTTTCTCACATTAAAAATCTGCCATGAAAGAGGCAGACTGGGCCCTTTTCATGTCACTGGAGAGCTTTTAATGTGAAACATATGTGCAGGAAGTGTTGAGTTCCATTGACAGTGGATCAGCATCAAATGAGGAGAGCTGACTTCAATTCATTAGTAAGTGAGAGTATTTCTGTTCAAACTCAAAATAATAGAGTAGTGAGGGGGATATGACCTGAATTAATTAAGTCACTATGTAAATATGGAGGTAGAGTTGAGTGTGTATTAAACCCTAAAAAGGGTTTAAAACCTACATAAGCATTTACATAGTTGTGATGGTAAAGATTAAGGTAAGGGGCCAAGGATTTGCATTATGTCAGTCAGTGTCCTCACAAAAATAGAAGTACAAGCATATATTTGTGTGTGTATATCTAGGTAGTCCCCAGCTGATGGGAGTGGGTCAGGAAGTGCAGCTGGAGGAGACAACAGGCAGGATGGTGAACCTGAGCTGCGAGGCTCGGGGCAATCCACTGCCCAACATCTCCTGGAACATCATCGGCAGCCAGGTATCCCAAGAGATTGATCATCACTAAAGATTTGTAAACTTTTAGATGCACTTATGTCATTTTTCTTGTAGTTTGGGTTACTGGCAGTTTTATGCTTTGTTAAATTAACAAAAATCAGACTTTGTTTGTTAAGTATTGTATTAAGTATTGAAAAAAATATGGTAAAATATGTATAGGCAGACCACTGCAGACACTTATAAATATAGCAGTATAGCAGTTCCAGGTCAGAGACTTGTGGGGTTTGCTTTTACTTATTTATTTTTTTAAGCTGAACAGGACTATTTGTAAATATGGTTTTGTTAATATTCAGTGGAAAAGATGTCTGAGTCTTTTAAAACCGAGCTACATTTTGTTGAAAAGTTGACATTTCTTCATGTTTTTCAGGATCTACTGGACATATTTCTTAGCAAAAACCAGTTAAAGGAAAATCTGTCCTATACATTTCAGTGATATTTTACAGGTGGACAAGTATCGTCATCAGCTAGGTGTGTTTGTGTCTCTGCAGGATTGGCATGAGGTGGTGAGCAAGTCAAGCAAGCAAATCACTCAAAGTGTGGTGTCAGTTAAAGTCACCTCAGATGTCAGTGCTTTTTGCAACGCTTCCAATGACATTGGTGCAGCAGTCAAGGTTTTCAGCATTAAAGCCAGTAAGTGTAACTTTCACTGTATGAGTGGATCTTGATTTGGACTAATGGGATGGAAACCAATGTTTGTAAATGTAAACGAAATGTACGACTGGTCATTTTGTAATTATCTCAAATATATAGGATCTCATATAACTGGGTGTTTGAGAGGAAATCCGAAACAAAGTAACATTTGCATTTAAACAGTGCTATTAGAAACTATTAGGACTTTTATTGTAACGATGCACAGCAGGATTTTTCATCGTGTAGTCCATTACCAACCTTTATTCAGACATGACAGGACAATTTCAAGAAAGAATGAAAATGTTTACACTGTTTTTTATTGCTAACAACAGTGGTGAGTTGGGAAAAATGGGATGATGGAAAACAAGTATTCTCAGTTTTTGAATGACCGTTAAAAGTCCCTGGAATGCTCAACCCCACATCTCACAGTGAATTGCCTAATGAAATTTCTCATGAATTTCATCATTTATAAGGTAGCAAATTCCACTGTTTTCCACTGCCTGTTTTATAATGTCTGACACTTCAGTGTCTCACCAAGCACCCGAGTCATGAAGGCAGTCTTATTAATTTGAATCTAGTAACATTTCTGCAACATTTCCAGCGCAGCACATCTGAATTAGATGCCCTCAAAGTGACGTAATGGCTGCAGCAGCATGAGCATTTAATGCTCATTTGTTTTTCCTTAACAAGGGAACTGTAATAAATATGTAGAGCAACAATAAACCAGTAAACACTGTGAATGAGTTGATTAGATTCTTTTCATTTGCAATAAAAAAATGTTGAAAATACTACAACCATGGTCGCTGAAGCAGCCAGAGAATGCTCCTCAACTTCCAAGAGTGCTGCCATCACATGAGCATTGTGATGCCATGAATAAAGCAATAATCAGCATTTTATGAGAAAAAAACATTAGTTTAACAAAGCCAGCTATGTTATCGTTACAGCTTCTGTTACAGTCAGCTATGTTTTCCTTACACCTCCAGGGTAATATAAGATTCTGTGTAAAACACGTGTGTGTTTATGTGTGTGTGTGTATTGGTGTAATGTTGGTTTACTTGGACCGCTGCCAACTCTTAAGTGTTGTTCTACTTGTTCGCAGTTCCCAGAGTCACCACAACTGCTCCCTTCTCTCCGGGTAAGATTGTTGCCCTGACACCTCCTCTTGTTAGACGCCTCTTTCCTTTCACTTAGTCTCTTCCAGCTCAAAGCCTCTCTTCTGTCTCGATGTTCACACTTTATACTAAGTTCTGTGTGTGACAATGAAAGGTTGGAGGATTACATAAATTATTTATGATTTCATACAGGGACTCTTTGGTTTGCTGGCAGATCTTTGGGATGGCCTATAGGCATATTAAAAATTCTGTTTGATATAGAGTGAAAAATCATATCACCAGAAAATTCAAGCATGCCAGCATTTATAATAAGACCAAATGCTCTGCAGTGGTAAAAACACTATTTGTATATCCCAGAATTTTTAAAGAAAACAAAATAAGTTGCAAAACACTAAAAACGAGCGGTGTATAACTTTTACTGACTTTTTCAGACTTTCTCATATTTTATAGTGTATTTCTACATACCAGGAGAAATTGTGCTTAAATATGGAGAGTGCCATTGTTATGAGGCAACTCTCTCCCTTTATCTGAGCAGTCACTTCATACTATTAAAGTCTTCACCAGCCTGTGGGGAATAGAATGGGCACTCATTCAAAACAACACAAAAAAAAATGTGAAGCACATCCAGAGTTGAGCGTTTCTCTCTGCCAGAAATCTCTTCTAGGCATCATAGTTTGACTAAAAACACTTGTACAGTCCCTCAGAGCAAAAGGTTTATACCCATGCCTAGCAGGAAGTTCAAGATCTACTTAAATAATGAATCATATCACTGTTTTATTACACTGTGAACTACAAAATAAATGATGCTGTCTCTCAGCTTTCATGGATTCAGCATATTCTAAAGACTAAAAGGCATAGAAAGGAAATAAAATCCTGGCTGAAATAATGATATGGTAAATTTATGACTAAATTTGTATGAGAAATTGAAGTTGCTCAACTTGGCCAATACACCAAAATTGTTTCAAAGCCTAGCACTGTTCCTGGAGGTTTGTGAGGAATCGAGTTGTGTATATGAATAACAATAAATTTTGTTTGTGTGATATAAAAATAAATATAAGAAACTAGTTTAGCTTTCAGTATAGAGAAGAGAGTATAGTATAGTATAGTATAGTATAATAGTATATATAGTTTAATTATTATTAAAAGGTTATACACTGCAAATTTAATAACTGTATCAGATATATTCTCAGATCTTACAGGAATACTGACTATTGAGTCAACAGACTCTAGTAGGAATAAAATTATTATTAATGTTGTTTCCACCAGTATACAATTGAACCTGCAGAATATAAAGTTAAAGTGAAGCTTCTTTACATTCTGGATAGATGATGTAATCTAAATGAGGTCAGTCATTAATGTTTAAGGTCATAGCTAAGCTAAATAAATGAAATTTTTCTGCACTGCAGCATCCTCGGCCACTCTAATGAGAATATAAAAGACATAATTTCACGCTCTGATAAGTATTTCTAATGCATGAGGAAATGGTCTTAAATTAAATAAACCACATACGAAACAAAATATTTTAAGTCATGTAATTTGAAGGTGAAGGATAGACCATTTATTTATTCTTATTTAAATTAAGGGTACCTCAGCAATTTCGTATTGCAACTCTATGAAGTTGTGGGACTTGCCAGGGATGTATTAAGAAGTATTAAGAGGCTGCACAGTGTCGTCCACAAGAGTAGTGTCCAGGCTTTTATTTGTAAAATGGTTAAAGTGCACAAAATGCAGTTCCTGAATGAACTGAGATTAACATGTGATTGCCTGTTTGTGTGTTTGTGCAGCTGAGGGCAGTGGGGTGATCATAGTCGTGATCATACTTTGTCTGCTGCTGCTGGCCATTCTTGGCAGTGTCCTCTACTTCCTGCATAAGAAGGGAAAGATCCCATGTGGACGCTCAGGGAAGCAGGAGATGTGAGTATATAGTAGTAACGCAATGGGCCAACGTTGAACTAGTGGTGGAATAAAAATATCACCTAATTAGACTGAGATGATTTTTGACCCAGTCTGGGTCTCGAATCAGGTTTTGATTTACCTTAACTGAATATGAATGTGAAGACTTTCTTTCTGTCACCAGCACCATAGAGAAGACCACCAAAGATGACATCGTTGTGGAGATGAAGACCAACACAAAGAATGAGGATGCTGTCCTGTTAAAGGCTGTCAACGGAGACAAAAAGGGCCCTAATGACCAGGTATCTGTTGTTGTATGATGTCATTAATTCATAGTATTTAGAAGAGAACCTAAAGACTCTACCCACAACAGCCAGCATACAGACACATCTGCTCACGTGTTTTATCAGCTGTGTAAAGTTCGTCCTGTGGGAGACAATAAAGGAAAAACCCGAAGAGAGTAAATAAAATTTCTTCAAGCACATTTCAGCAAATACAGAGTTGGCTCATTTACATAGTCAACATCCAGTTTACAGTAACTACACAGGAGCTGTTTTAAATGTGGATATGTAGTGTGTGTTAATAGCTGTGTTGTTTGCATCAATTATTTAATGGTTAAAAATAAACTTGCACCAGCTGCACCCCCTGTAAAAATAATGGGCAAATATTTGTGCTAAAGTGTGGAGATGTGTAGTAACTGTAGCCAGAGTCACAATATGTTGGTGCCTGGGTGGTGTGTGTACGTTGTGTGTGAAGCTGTTGCTACACTGACGTTCTCCTCTGTTCCTTTAAGTAAAGCCGCGGATGGTTCAGCACTGACAAATGAAGCCAGCAAACAGTGAGTGTTGGAGCAGAAGAGGCAGCTGTCACTGATCTGCTGGGTAACACCACCTCGTACTCCAGACATTCCCCCATCATGCTTTGTTCTCAGCAGTATTCACTAGATTTATACACAATTCACACACACACGCACAGACACACACAAACACACAGGTATGTACAGATGTGTATTTTCATTTGAATGAATGTTTGCTTCCTAGTCGTCATTTGTTTTGTACTATGTCATCAAACTGTGTTTAGCTCTCAGCCGTTTAGTGTACGATGATGTCTCTTACGCGTCATCGTTTTTTGTTTTGTTTTTTTGTTCTGAAAGTGTATATATTATATATATTTTGTTATTTAAGATATTGTGGCACTCAGATTTTCATTTCACAGTAGTGTCTGGGTTTTGTGCATGTTGATTCATGTTCATGGGTCCAGGTGAGTTTTGGGACAGGACATAATGTCAGAGACCAAACGTCAGCTGCTCCTCTGTGGCAGCTCTTAACTGTTGGTTCACAGTCACACTGAGAGAAGGCTTGTCAGTGTGTTCGCTTCCGTTTGATCATTTGATTGATATTGATAAATGTACCAAAAAAAAATTAGGCGGGCATTTCCTGCAGAATCAGCAGTTTGATCATCAGGAAACACTTGAAACACAAGATAATCATATGAGTAACAATATCTATAAAACCTGTCAATCACACACTGGCAGCCTTCTTGTGCAAACTGCTGTCAAGCCCTTTTACTGTTTGTAAATACATGTAGTGTACAGATCTGCTAATGGTGGCCTTGGACTGTTACTAAAGGTGAAATTGTTTAAAGGTAGTGATCTGCTGTGCCTGTTTTGAGACTGCATCATACACTGAATTTGTGTTTCTTTTCTTTTCTTTTTTTTGGTTTGCTCTGTGTGTGTTCTTTGTGTTTCCACTGAGAGCTAGTTGGGCCTGAAGAAGTGTTTCACTGTGCACGTTTAAGCCTAAAGATTTCTACAGCTAACAGTTGATAGAGCACTGCTGACTATTCTGCAACATGCTGCAAGGTTTTAGGTTGAGTTCAACAAGGGAAACACTTGAAACTTTGTTGACTTTCATAATACACCACAGTGAAAATGTAGTTATTCTGTCTGAATTTAGATGTTTAAGGTGTAGAAATTATCCAGGTACAGGACAGCCTCAGGCAAGAAATGTCCTCATGCGATGTGCGATGCTCATTGGTTTAGGAAAGTTGCACAAAGCCATAAAACCAATCATCTCCTGTGTGCAGTCAGATATTTCTGATTTGAGCTATACAGAAAATCTGCACCATTTTTAGTTTAACTTTAAACATGGCATTCTTTGTTTATTCTGGATTTTTGCCAGTGGGAAAACCAGTTTGATACTAAATGCTGAAATTATGTTGTTTTTCCTAAATGTGTGTAAATTAAGGACTGTACATGTGATCCTCTGATGCTTGTGTTTTTTTTAAATATTTTTTGCAAGAAAATAATGCCAAATAAAAAGGTTTCATTTAAACATGGACTGTTTTTATCATAATTTATTTGCAAAGATATGTTGAAATATAATCACTGTTGGACTTTTCTTTTACCCGAGGGCTCAATATGAACCAGAACAACAGCGAGTTAAGTGTGTTTTGTGTTAGCACTGCACAGTTCCACAGTGAGGAGACAGGAAGGAGCACTGCCTCCAAACCGCTGTCAGCACGAGCTGGAAAAGACTCCAACAGTAGCTCAGATTTCCAGCTGCAGTCTGGAGGAGGAAGGACAGAAAACACTGGTCACATCTGCAATGAATTCAGGCACCATTGGCTCCAAGCTGGCCTTCTCACTGCAAAACAAATCAGTCATTTTCTGATTATTTAGCATAAAATGTACAACCCCAGGTGAAGACTTTTTCTAAGATAAAGACACTTTTAATGAAATAAACATATTATGATTAACTGTGTAGAGGATTTTTTTTTTATGAAAACGACTAATTTAAAACTCCAGGTGCCAAAAAAATATCGTAAGCCAAGTATTGTGTACATACCGTACAGTAGCACTTGATAGTTTGAGAGAATTTTGTGTCTTTCTACATAAATTTGACATAAAACAAATATGACTTGTTTATTTATTTCTGTGTGGCAACAGTGTGTGAACCTCAATCATTTGACGAGGAAATTACTGAGGTGTTTCAATCAATGGGATGACAAACAGACGTGTGTCTGAGCGGCCTTTCCTTATTAGAACATGAGAATCTGGGTCTTCCCCGTCTGATCTTGAAAACACAGTGCGTCATGGCTTGAACAAAGGAGAATTGTGAAGGCCTTAGAAGAAGAGTTACTGATACTCACCAGGCTCCAATGGGTTACAAAATAATTTCTAAGAGCCAGTTGACTCACAGGCAGACTCGGTACAAATGTCGAACATCCAGTACCACTGTTACCCACCCCAGGAGTGGTCAACCAGCAAAGATCACAGCAAGAGCAAGGTGTGGAATCACAAGAAGGTCACAAGGAACCCCAGGGTAACATCCAGGAAACTAAAGGCCTCTCATGTAATGGATGATGTATTTGTGAGTCTACAATCAGGAGAACATTGATCAACAATGGTGCAAAAAGGAAGCTACTACTATCCAAAAAGAACAAAGGTGCATATCTACAGTTTGCTGAAGGCCATTGGAATATTTTTTGTGGACAATTGAGACCAAAGTTAAACGTTTTGGCTTGAATGAGAAACATTGTATTTGGCAATGATCAAACATAAGACCCTTCTCCAATCTGTGAAACACAGTGGTGGCAACATCATGAGTTGAGACTGCTTTGCTGCCTATAGACGAGGTTTGACATGGTTAATAGAGAATAATTGTGAGTTCTTTTGCAAGCAAATTCTACAGGAAAATGCCAAGGTGTCCATTTGTGAACTGAAGCTCAACAGAAAATTGATTGTGCAGCAAGACAATTACTCTTTTCAAGCACTGAGTCATAAGTCTGACCTTAATGCTGTAGAAATACTGTGGAAAGACATGAAGAACCAACATCCCTGAGCTGAAGCCATGCAATGTGCAGGGCTGATAAACCACCAACATTTAGTTTAGGTCACAGCAGTTACTGAGGGCATGGGTTCATGTACTTTAACCACGCACAAATATTTACTTCATTCGTTTTACCGTTCTGACCGAAAATAAGGTATGAAAATCAGATCACATTAGGTCATATTTATGCAGAAATAGATAAAATTCCACTGCATGTAATAAAATAATTTTTAAAATCTAGATATCATGGGATCTTTGTGCACTTAAAGGAATAATTCAACATTCTGGTAGATGTCATTATCCATTTTCTGGAGGGGAATTGCTGTCTCTCTATTTCCAGTGTTAATGCTAAGCTAATCAGCTACTGGCTTTAGCTTAAAGACAGGTATAATCTTCTCATCTAGTTCTTGGCAAGAATGCAAATTTAATTTCTAAAATATCAATCAGTGTCTTTAAAATACATTACAATACAATACAGTGAATTCCATTGCAGCTTTAGTCACTATGAACAGACTACACAGATCAATTGTTAAAGAAAATACTGTTTAATTAAAAATCTTAATGGCTTAGGCATGAAAACATGGCAACAAATGAATGCTGAGAATATTAAAAAGACAATAAATAAAATATTTACACAGGCAATAATAAAGCAATGAAGACAACTTTTTAGTAGGCAGGTTCCTATTGAAAAGGCTAGTTAATATGATTCTACCACATACTATATTTAACCTGCAGATCTGAACCACGCACCAGCAGAGTTTACTAGTAACTCTGAGGGCAAAGTGTGTGAGAGACAGCAGAGCCTCTGGCAGTGATGTTGGCTTCAAGTGTATCCTCACATAGCGGCACTTTCATTGTCAAGGAGTCCCTGCTAGTGTTCAAAGACTGAGATCAAGTGAACACAGAACCAAAGGACTGACAACACATCCTTTGTACACCAACGCGAGCCAAGAGGAAATATAAAGGGCAGGTTGCTGCTTAGAAATGCTTTTGGTTTGGGGCAATTAAAGCTGTATGATTTGGAATCACAGCACAACATAAAACTGAGACGTCACATTCAACAATCTCAGTCTTGCCTGCAGGGATGTCATAAATCCACACTTTACGGTTCCAACATGGTGTGAGTTTTACATCAGTGTATCCACAGTATGTTAATGGCATTAAACACACTTGTTTTTTCAAGAGCATGGAGTCAGCCCTAAATGGATTCTACAGGCATTGATATATCTGTACTGTATAATCACAGCCTGACAAATATACCAGAATCAGTGTATAAACCAGCCAATAAGTAAAAAGAACCTGCAGTACAGAAAAGGATTTCTCTCTGATTAAATACGATTAGAAATCATGTCACCATTAGACAGTTTCTCTACCAGGGAGCACTAACAGGTTCATTTTTAAATGAAATTTCCAGCTTACGTTTTAGTTGGGAAATTCTCATAACAACTGCTTTTATTTAACTCTCAAATATTGATTTTGGCCTAAAACAAAAAGTATTGACTGGGCTCTGAGTTTCTGGTATGTCCTGTGATGCTGCCTGCATACCAAATAGCCAACTCCAACTTCTTGATATATTGAAAAATTAAATCTGAGAAAAACCAACAGAAAATGGCTCCAATTCAAACCCAAACACGTGTAGATTTCCATTTAAGCAGTAAATGTGGAGGATCTGTTTTGGCTTCTCTGCTGGAATGTGCAGGTTGTGATTGACAGAAGGCACATTTACTGTGTATAATACTGCAGAAATCATAGGTGATCACTGGAGAGCTATTTTGGAAAAGAAAAAAGGAGAAATTGCACTCATAGTTAAATGGGTCTGGCATATTTTTCTGTTTATATGTGAAAGTGGAAATGAAACACTCAGCCCCGTTTGTCTGCCTCTGGCAGTGTTCCTGAATGTGCACAACAGTGTCAAGATAAGGTGCGGTATTTGAACCCTTATAGAATAACCTGGTTTTCCCACATTAACAGCTCCTAAAATGTGACCTGAGTGTTTACTTGTGACCTAAACACAATGTGCTTTAGCTAAAGACACACACAGTTATAATCTTTAGTGTCTTCATGGAACTCACCAAATAAACATTTACAGCAAAGCAGAAAAAGTAAGTGAACCTTTAATTTAATAACTGGTAGAAATAACCTCAAAGTTTATGACACGTCATTCATCCATATGTATTCACCATCCATCCATTATCCTAACAGCTTGTCCTCTTAAGGGTCGCGGGAGTGCTGGAGCCTGTCCCAGCTGTCACTGGGCGAGAGGCGAGGTACACCCTGGACAGGGTTAACAGAGACAGACAAATATTCACATTCACACCTATGATCAATTTAGACTCACCAATTAACCTAACACGCATGTCTTTGGACTGTGGGAGGAAGCCGGAGTACGCAGAGACACGGGGAGGACAAGCAAACTTAACACAGAACTGTGGATTCGTAGATTCGGATAGTTGTAACTTACACCATATTTTAAAACATACACACAAATGCAAGTAATTCCAATGTGTTCACTTACTTTTCTTGCCACTGTGTTTGTATTCTTTGCACAGTCAGATCAGACTCTGCTTTGATGACTCAAACTTCTTTTCATCTTTGCTCTAAATGTGCCTGTGATCTTCTCATTGGTTTAATACACAGCAAATGCTGCTGAGAGAATGACGTATCATAAGAGTAAATGTGTGGTGAAGAAATCTAAACACCTGAGTGAAATCCACAACTGTACTTTACTCAGTTGAAGTTTTACTTTTTGTATTTGTATATTTTGCTGAGGAGTGAATGTGAAGACTTGGAATCGAGGACTTTCAGACTACCCTGATGCAACTCAAACATTTCAGTGACTCAGCAAATCATAAAACTATTTATAAGACTGTTGATGATAAGAACCTAACAGATGGATGATGTCCTTAGCAACTTCTAATGTAAAAGAAAAACAAACTAAGAGTCTACAGCCATGCTAGTACGTCCGTGAGGCTATAACTGTAATTCGAGCTGAATGCTAATGTCCCTATGTTATTATATTCACAGTGACAAGACTGTTTTACATATGTAATGTTTACCCTGTTCACTATATTAGTTTAATGTATTAGCATACTTAACATTTACTAATTATCAATAAACAATGCCATTAGCTTTGCAGGTATTTGTTCATGAACCTAACATCGAGCACTGGAAAAACTGAAATTTTGAGCTGATTACAACCATGGAACCATTAATGTTTGTACAACATATCATGGCAATCAACATACTGTCTTGGACCAAAGTGATGGACCGACCTAAATGTATTAGCCCTAATAGCTTGTAAGTTGTCTTGAAAGTTCAACAGTTCAATCAGTGATTCGGTATTTGGTATTCAACCTGCAACTATTTTTAAGAGCTGCTAAGTGACTGAAATGTCTGAGCTCTGTGAGATGACCATGCAGGACTGTGATTTGTACGATGGGTAGATTATTGAAACCACATCTCCAGAGGTTAAAAATGAGAGGAAGTGAATGACCTAGAAGAAGCATTGCAGAAATGTCTTAAAGATATTAAATATAGCAGGTTATATGGAAATCTAATGTGATTAAAGTCAAAGAAGCAGGAAAATCTTATCACTGGAATGTTTCTGTAATGAATGTGCCACGAGTCATGAGTTAGTGATCGTCCAACAACACTGCCAACATTATACCATCATCACTTAGAGATCATTTAGCATTGGTTCATTCATTACATACAACCCTGGCTTATTACCGAGTACCTGAGTCCACATGATAACACACCACCTTCTGTTTTTTTGCTTTAGAGCTAAATGTGAATTCCTTCTTTAGTGAACCCAGTGAAGCCATTCTGGGTACAAATATGATGCTGATCTAAAAATACATAAACATGTGAGAGCAAATCTAAATCATTCCACTTCTTAGTAAGAAACTATAAGAGTAGACAGAAGCTTTTTGACTAATTAAACCAGCCTTCAGCGTCAGACCATCTTGAGCGGTGGCAGGAAATCACACAATTAAATGACAAAATGAACTTCTCAAAATTCAGCCATTGTTAGTACCACACACAGCACAACAAGTTATGAGAGTACTTAAACATTAAACGCATTTCATTATAGAACCATCACTGAACCAGGAGCTGAGAAGAGTGTGTGTGTGTGTGTGTGAGATACGGAGTCACGTTCAACTTGTCAAGTAACCATCGAAACAGAGCGAGCCACAGTGACGCATACGACACAAAGCCCTGCAATACTGCACTGCAACTGAACATTTACATTCATCAGCATGAGCACACACGCCACGGAGTTAATCACTAATTTCCGACAAAACTCGTGTCGCTACATATTCGTACGCCACAATTTGTCAAGAAGCCTGTAAAGCACTTGAACTGAATGGCTGCCAGCAGCGAGACACTGAGTGAAAGACAACAATCTGCTGCTGATAAAAGTCAGTGTAGCTTCAACACTTAGCTTAATGAGAGAATGAACTCAGACTGAGGGGAAACACTGCCACAGCACGAGCTGACCTCAGCAAAATACAGCCGGGTCATTACTAAAGGCTTTGATCCTCCATGAATGCTGCATTCAGGTCATAACAGAGCTAACGTCTGTCTTTAAAACTGAGCTGCTCCTTAAACCAAACTGGGCCAAAAGTTTGAACCAACTGACTGACACTTCCATGCTATGGCTCGGCCAAAAACCTCAATCTCCAAGTTGCGATAATGAGTAAACAAGAGATTCTGAGGCTTCAATGTCAACTACTTGGCATTGACGTAACAGTAGCCCAAGATCATCAAAATTATATATATTTTGATTTTTTAAATTTCTCTCAGAAAAGCAACATATCCTGCAGTGTGTTCAATGTACAAATTAATCATTTTTGGTAATTTGATGGCTAAAGATGTAGCTGTAATCGAGTTCACATTCTGATATGAAGTGAACGCAGCATTACTCCTTATAGTAAAACCTTTTGGCAAGTACTTGTGGCCCTGCTTGGCGAAGGCTATCCATGATAATGGCACAGAGTAGAGACAGACAACACAGACAGAGTGAGAATGACTGGAGTGACTATGTGGCGATGTGTGCTGTGGAGGGGATAGAGACAAACTCGCGCAGGATGTTCTTGGCCGTCTCCAGGTTGTTCTGGGCAATCATTAGGGCTTTCTGGATGTCCTGGATGGAGTAGCCTTGGGACATCAGGCATTCAATCTCCCCATTTAGCGTCAGGCTTCCAGGGCCCGCAGGAGGAGGAGGAGGAGAGGAGGAGGGACCAGGGAGGTCTGGCAGAGGAGCAGGAAATTCACGGTTTACAGGGCGAGGTCGTCGGTCAGAGCTGGTTCGCCGTGGGAGAGGTTTTGGGGGGCGTTCAGGGTCAACACTTGCTGCAAACATACCTGGAATCACAGTTAAACGGAGAAATAAAAGAAGGAAGACTGTTAAATTGTGCACTTATTTTTGATTTCTGTTGGTCAACTAGGCTTTAATTTATCAAAGGCTGATTGCAGATTACTGTCCTCCTTAGACAAATCCTTTTATGAAGAAAGTTTTTCATTAAACAGTGATTTAAATACATACTTGCTTCTACTGCACTGTCCATACTGAGGGCGCTGAAGGCAGCTGAGGTACTGCTGATGTCTGACAGCGTCCTTCTGGTGGGGGCTGGAGGGACTGCTGGTCTGGGACAGTCATACTCATAAACATCCTCCACACTGGTCTCCACCTTCTTGTCCTGGGAAACTGTGGCTAAATGTTGAGGGTTGTCTGAAAAACAAACATCACAGTGAAGTCACACCTGTAGTCAGTGTACGACACACAGTTCAGACCTGTGACGTAGCATTTACTTAGTCATACAAAACTTACATATCTTTGTATAAGAACTGTTTCACATTTCCTGTGGTTTGCCTAAGAAGCTGTCAAGCCATTCTCACCATTATCCTGAAGGAACAAGGTAATTCTATCTTAGTGTGACATGAAGTTAACATAACGATGGTATCTCCAGTTATCATTAGCATCCAGTACTACGTTACTGCAAAAATGAATATAATTACATTAAGTAATCTAACTGAATACATATTTCTGTAGAGAAACATGTATTCACGACCTAAGAGTGATGTATTGGAGTGTTGTTACCTTGGTCAGAGGTCTGGGCTGTATCAGATGAACCAGCCTGGGCCTGGATATTACACATGGACTCGTAGACTTGCGGGTCCTCTAAGTCACTGTCTGTTGCATCACTGCTGACATACAGTGAGAGTAAAGATTGTAATTGAGTGCCATTATTTGTCACCTTTTACACAAAAACTAATCCTGTCCAAAAATTAAAAGGAATCTGCAGACCCATAGTTGCAGTTGAAATAAATATTTTTTTTAAAGTGTGTAAACCAACAAACTGAAATTGAAAATTGCTCATCACATGTTGTATTGTACATCTCTAAAATACATCAGTCTTAAGTTTGCACTGTAACATAAAGCTCGCTGGTTTTATCCTTTCAAAAATATGTGTATTAATTCTTGCCTTGTGTGTGGATTCGTGTTCTATATTTTAGGCTTTCACCATGAAGAAATTCTTCTCAAGCACTGCATTTGCTTCATGTTAAGGAGATTAAAAATAGAAAATAAGTAAAAGGGAGGTGAGTGCAGCACCCATAGACAAACAAAACTAATGCTCCAGAGCCACCTGGTGGACAAAAGGCAAAAGCATCCAATGTTGTCATTTTTATGTTTTGTTTGACGTTGAGTTAATGTGAGTGACAGGAACCAACACCAATGAAAGAGACACACATTATTGACTGATTGATTGACTGAGAAAGCCTACAAGTGGATAAAAAACACTCTGAAAGTCTTGGTCCATGTGCTTTCTGTGATTTCTGCTCTAAGATGCTTGATAAAAAACGTTTTAATAGTATCAGAACAATGAATGGCCCGAGAAAGGTCCTCACATAACCGCTTGTTCTCAACTTCACCTGATGTCATTGGTGTGATTTGCCTGACCCGGTGGTGGGGGCACTAAGGAGCCCGTTAACACCCAGGGAGTGCCAGAGACTGGAAGAGACGTTGGACTCATGTACTCATTCTCGTCACAGTCGGAGGGAGGCTTCTCCCCACTCGACATCACAGATGCTGGTAGAGACCTGACGACATACAGACAACACAAAGCATGGTGGGATTGTTTAATTGGTTTTCTTGAGTCATTTATAAATCAGAACACCTCACGGCAGCACAGCTCCATACCTTGCAGACAGACAATAGACAGCGTTGGTAGCTGACTGAAGTTTGCTTCCTTCTCCACTGATTCCATTGCTCTGAGGGGTTGTCGACAAGGCTGATGGGGCCTTGGTTGCTGGACGTGGGACCATGTAGTTGGCAGCCCAGGGAGGCTGTTCAGGGGTGGAGGGAAGGGGTCTTCTCTGGAGTCTGGAGTCCTGGCCAAGCAGGGAGGGACGCTCCGGAGGGGGAGGAGGAGGCAGCTCTCTCAGGGCTGGAGGCAGAGGTAGAGGCTTGTCTCTGTGAGTAGTTGCCATCTGGGGTGGAGGCAGGAGTGAATTGTGGTGTTGTTAACACAATCTTGGACTTCTGGACTCTTAAAGACCTCTCACTGAAAGTGTTAATAAGGCTGGCAGTAGGTTAGGCAATCCACACTTGAATCATTTATTTATTATTATTGGGAATCAAACTAGCTGTAGACCCCAGTCAAGCCATCCAGGGTGTCAAATAGTGATGCTGTGTCAGAACCTGTGGCTTCTCAAATATATGTACTCAAATATATACAAGGTATCCTTTCTAACCTCAAGTCCTAATCCACAACCAGGAAACTGTTCCTCTTAAGTGCACACTCACATACACACCTTGGCTGTGGCTCCCTGGCTTAGTGCACTGTGGGAAGCGGGGGGTCTCTGTTGCAGGAGGTCCAGCCGAGGTGGCACTGGAGGCAGCTGGGACACTGGAGATGCTGGCCGTTCTATCTGCTCACACACACACACACTTAGAAATGCTGCGTGGACCACCAATGAGAATTTGATTTCACTAGTTTAATCTAAATTAATAGAATTAATAGAGATAGATAATTTAGTCATCAGTGACTAAAAAGATCCCAAATGAATTCTGGAGACTATGATCAGATCAGTATGTATTAAATTGATATTTGTGTATTTGAGGCCTAAAACCTAAAAAAACCTTTTGTATGTGGTTCTCTTACTTTGGAGCAGGCCAGCCTGCTCATGACAAGGTGCTGGTCCTCCAGGCGGTCATCTTCTTCTTCATCATATCCTGCAGCTTCTGCTCTGCTGGACCCCTGGAAACCAGCAAATGACGCCCCGCTGGCCTTCGGGTGGAAGGGGTCGACTACGATGGGCTCTGTGCCTTTAATTTCACAGCGGCAAAATGGGCAGCCTTGACCCTCTGACTCCTGATACATAAACACACATGGTAAATGATCACAACAGTCATGTTGAGTTAGTGCAACGATACGCGAATTACTTTCAATCACTTCCTTCCTCAGTTTTTGTCATCTCTGTTTAGCACTTGTCAAAAGAAATGTCAATACTGCCTGTATCTGTTTCAACTGAAAAGCCTACAAGGAGGGGGCGCTTTTTGAGCATCAGATGGACTTTATTGTGAAACATATGTATGGCACAGGAAGTGTTGAGTGTCACTGAAGGAGATCTAATGTGATATAAATAGCGTAGAGGCATTGAAAAAAGAATCACTGAATAAAACCAGCATTTCTGTTACACAAACTCTGTGCTGTGGAAACTGTTTCTGTATTTACCAATTCAACAAGCAAACATAGAGGAAGTGTTTCAAGCAGCTGTAACATCAAATAGCATCAGCAGAAAAATGTATTAAGAGACCGGATCATAAAAGAGTGAAGCTTATTACTAAAATACAAGTAAATATAAAAATGTACATTTCATTGTAAGGGCTGCATGTCAGTGAAAATTGACAGTAAGCTAATACAACACAAAACAGGATTTAAATAAAGTGCCTCACCTGCCAGGCGGTCAGACAAGACGTACACATCAGGTGTCTGCAGGGCTCGATCTTCACATCCTTGTCGTTCTCTGCACAGATCTTACAAAGCTGGAAAGTGGAGCCCATCTCACAGTACAGTTCATACTGCTCCTGCAGGGAGAAATATGAGAAGACATAGGCTGTTTATACCGACATTTGTTGCTGTCAACACTTAATGGTCGTTCTCAGTCTAAAGGGTTTTTATTCATTCACTATTACTGACTGAAATTGAGAGAAATGTTTTTATCTAATGTCGACTATGTTAAAGTTTCTCTCTATTTATACTAACAAGCTGTAACAATGGTCTATACACTATTTAGAGTACAACTAATCTGCCTGCTGCATCTTTCGCAATGTGACTATTGCATGTGCACTTTGTGCTACAAACAGCTTTCCTGTGGTACAAGACCAGAATTCTTTGGCTTTCAGATGAGAAACAAACAAGGTCAAACCTGAGTAACTTTGATGTGGTCCTGGGGAGAAGGTTCACACAGTCCAGTTAGGTCTGGGTTTTGCGCACGGCCGTCTGGGAACAGATAGCTAGAGAAACACCACATACATAAACACACATCCACACAAAGGCATGTATTGTACAAAACTTAGAACAAACCAGAACAATGTGTTAAAAGATGCTGGAATGCTCCTCAGAACTGACGGAAACTGCAGAGTTGGTAATAATTTTCTGTGGGTTTGTCGTTACAATAGACATATCACATGACAATTACTTTTGCATTGTTAACTGATGATTAAAATATTGATTAGAGCAGCTTTACAATCAAGAAACCCTGTTGAATGGTAAAGTGTGTAAAGATGTTGGCTTCCCAACACTAATACAGTACACACTAGTAGATGTAGTAATTCGCTGGTGAAGTGACAACTGTCTGCAACATATTGGACATTTGAACCAATAGCAAAGAATTATACTGCAGCAGTGACTTCTAGATGGCTGCATACATCGCATGCTGCCACAAGATGAACGGTCTTATACATGACTACAAAAAAATGTTTTCCAATTAAAACCAAATGTGCTGATTCTTTCACTGTTCCACTTGCGTTGGAAAGCGCTATGTAGTACACGCTAAGTTATTTGCTTTAGTGACTTTAGTGACTGTCACATGAGTGTTTTATATACATGTAATAAACAGCTACTGCTGGTTTAGTTTGTGTGTTAGGGACAGGCTATTTCTTTCCCCCTCATATTAACACAGTAAAAGACATTTCTACAGTGTCCTGCATTCTGGTGTCATTATAGCAATCTTGAATGTTCTAACCTATCCTGTACAGTATAAACTATAACACAATATACCCGAAAACGTATAAATTGGTGCTCTGACACTGTGATGTATTGGGACTCACAATCCCTCTCTGTATCCATCAATGAGGGCTTGGAAGAGTGGCTTATTATGGGGGATGGTCTGCAGGATGTTCCCATCAGCTGTCACATAGCCGATTGCCCACTGGCCGAGCCGAGTGCAGCTCAGCCTGAAGATGTAACTGAAAGAGACAACAATCATAGCCAATAGGTACACAGTGGAAGTGTTCAGCTGGAAATCTGACTTGACCCATGCATCTTAGATGCACCAAAAACTTGGTTACTAGAGTGCTGATGCAGTGAATGACAGGTTTGTCAGTTTCTCACCTGCCAGGTTTATGGATGAACCTGTGAAGTCGGGCCTTGACCTCATCATAGGTTAAGAAGGCCATGTAACCAGGGTGTGTGACTGCTAGACTGTTCCAGTTCCTTAAAAGAGACGACCACGGCTGCACAACACAAATACACACACACACACATAGATAAAAAAAACACTGTTTTAAGATAGAGAAAGTGATTCTGAAACTACCAATTTGGTGAAGCACAAACTTTTTTTTTGTGGAGAATGTCAAGAGCTTATTAAACATTTTACTTTTAAGGCATAAAAGTTACTTTGTGGTGTTTTGATAGTAACACTACAGAGCACCATTTCTGTGCATGGGTTCATCACATCAGCCACACCAATTAATGATCAAAAGCCACTAGTGAGCTTATTAAATCACAAGATTGTACAAGGAGATGCCTTTGGTTTGGTTCCACACTCACAGTCCAAACTCTGCACAATGTCAGTTGATATGTTCTTAGTTGATCAAATAAACAATGAGGAAGTCCCAACTTCTGCAGCGTAGGAGACTTCAGTTTCTGTGCAGAGTTTATCTTGATCACTTCTGCATCCACACAGAAGTGTTTTCAGCTGGACTCACTCTACAAGTGACCCAAAGTGAAACCCCTGTGTCAAAGCTATAAATGTCACCTCTTAACCATCACACCACAGTTAATAATTAAAATGTCTGTGTGTTCCACTACACAGGAAACATTTTTTTATTCTCTTAACTCTTGAATGCCCGACAGCCTCTTAATGTTACTTATGATTTTCTTTTAAGATGTCTTATGTTTAAAATAGCTCATAATTTACAGAAGAATTAATAAAAAACTTGTGTTTTTATGTAGTAAAAAGTGTTACAAGCCTCACCTGGAAAAGCCTGGTGAAGATGTCAAACTCAAAGACAGAAATGTAGTCGTTGCAGGTGAGGTCGATTGTGGATTTGAGGGCCATGGCCTCCAGGCCTGAGCTGATAGGGTGAAACTCATGAAGAGCTTGGCGAAACGTCCTCCATGGCACTATGGTTCTGCATGGGAGGGAGGGGCACAGAAATTAAGAGGTTTAATAGGTCCACTGTGGTTTGAATACCAAACATCACGCTTATAATCTCAAAACCCAAAGCACAGGCAGAAACTATTCACTGTGAAGGTGGTGCAAAATTTGGCTCACAAGCACAGAATTGCTAATTTGCAAAAATTAATGCACAAACAAACACGATTCACGTGAAGAAAGTTTAGAATCACGTTTAATAATGAAGCAGGAACTCACTTGTCTCCAAATGACCTTCTCCAAAATTCGGCAGCATCAGCTTTTGTGATCCTGAAGTTGTCGCCCTGAAATAGGCCATTGGGGAAGATGGCTTTTAACTCTGCTAGCATGTGACTAAAGATCAGAGACAGCTTGGTAAGGTTTCGCCTGAGTAAGAGGAGAGAAAGAGAGAGAACAAAAAAACAACACAATTTAGTACAGGACTTTTTTAGAATAGGTTCACTTCGCTTATCCACTACCAACCACGGCAAATTACACTTGTATTTACAGTACACACTCACTGGCTGGTATAATATCTAATTTTTTGTTGAAACTGAAAGATGATAACTCTACTATGTGTTTATTACTGACGCCATAGTAGGTGGTGAGTTCGTACTAGAGTGAATTATATTAGTAGGTGTTTCTAATGTTTTGGCCTTCTTATTGACATAATTTATAGTTCAATTAATAGAACAGCACTGATAAATTGACAAACCCTCATGAGAGTTGTTGATGCATCTGTGTGGCAATGCTCGACAAAGTGCGTCAGTGGAAGGATGAACTTTTGCTTAGTTATGGCTTTCTGAGAAAGAGAGGAAGTGAAGCTGATTGCAACAGTTTAATCGTGCCTTCATTGTACGTTTGAGTGATTTTCCTTTAGTTCACAAGGCTGCCAAGTCTACTTTGCCATTTTGTCGTAAGTTATATTTTATCACCGTGGTGGAAGTTATAAAAATGGAGAGTGGAAAATCCTCCTAAACATGACCAGAATCTCTCCATTTCTGTCTTTAGATATAGTGGGTAGCTGACCTCTTTAAATGCCAAACATGTACTATAAATATGTCAATAAAACAATGCTATGTTAATGTCAACCTAAAAGAATAGAAACGCTGCTAAAAAAAACTAGACCACTGAAATGCAAATGAGCTTGTCAAATTCTGTTTTTCATAGTGTCATGAACAGTAACACAAGTCAAAAAGGACGGAGGACTCTCTTTTTACAGATTTACGACGACACTGGTTTTTACTTAGTACTTAGATGAGATATTCTGAATGAATCAATACTAACTGCAGTTCTTCACTGTAAAGATATGTAATCCACCTCCCCACCCCCACAAGAATGAATAACATTTCATCCAAACTTAAGGCCACCTGGGCTGGGAGTTCTCCTCAAACATCCTCTCCTTGGCCTCCTTAAAAAGGCTCATTGTCTGCTTAGTCTTGTTGGTCAGGTTCTCCATGACCACGCGAAAATACTCGTTTTCTCCGAGGATCTCCATTTTGCCCTCGTATCGAGACAGGATGGTGCGTAGGTGCTGGTAGGTATCTGGCAGCAGGTCCAGGATGTAGGGTGGGCTGTTCTTCAATGCCACCTTGGGGTTCTGGCACAAACGCACCACCTGGAAAAGAAGCACAATGTCCCACAGACTGTTAGAACATGCAAACAAAATGACACCATCACATGTACAAAATAAGGCTAAACCCCTCAGGCTTGGTTTAGTGTCCTAGAGCAGTGGTTCTCAAACTGTGTGTGTTTTTTTAGGAAAATTAAATAATAACATTAAAGACATAATACTACTATAGTTTACAGGTTAACTGTCTCCGCTCACTGGACAACGTCAGACTTTTATACACTTTACATCTCCATAAACATAACAGCTTTAGAGTCACAACACCGCATCCCGATCTCTCAAGCTGTTTTTACGCTCGATCACATGGACAGAAACAGCCTTATTCACAGACATCGCTGAAATCTAGTTGCTGAAGTCTGTTGGTTAATACATCGAGAGCACATTTTACTAAATGTGTCATACAGCCGCTTTGAAGCACAGTGTGTTTCTCTCTGGAAGCTCAAATAAAGCCACAAAATCATCATAGTTTACAGGTGAACTGTTTCCGCTCACTGGACAACGTCTGACCGTCAG
>JAUMHL010000006.1:14201324-14240781 GCA_032362345.1 Sandelia bainsii | reverse complement strand
TGATCATAATGGTGGTACTTGGAGAGCCAAATATTTTTTGAGGTGGTACCCGGTGTAAAAAGTTTGAGAACCACTGTCTTAGTCTGCAATCTCTACTTCACTTCCGTTTATAAAATATCCCCTAACTCAACCGGTTAGGAGCTGCTTCCTAAAAATAAGGGAACTGTCAGAGCTAACTTTAGAACTTCACAGTTTCCCGTCTGAGAGTAATTGAGAAAATATATAAGCTCTACAACTAGGTCCTAATTCTGAGAGACATCAGAGATAGCCTGGAGGACTCCAAAGTCACTAAAACCTGTTCACAGTCACTCAGCTACTGCAGGAAATGCACCTTGTTGTGCCAGTTTTGAAAGAATACAACGATCTATTTAACATATATAAAGTATATAATAAAACAACAAGTCACACAATTTACCTGAATTAATTATCTGCACTACTGTGAATCTGGAAAACAATGTTGCTCTTCAGATCCCATATTGTTAGACAGCACATTAGACTCACAAAACCAATCACATGAAAGAAATAAAGCCAATTTGTGACTATTGTTTTATTTCCAGATGAAAGTGGTGCTAGAACCACCTATTATGAGGATTTGTTCAGTCAACTAAAAAATAACCCATATAAAACATTTTACAAGTCACTTGTTTCTTCTTAAATTCTCAATTTGAAACTCTTATGCAGAACTTTTAGCAGCATATAGAAAGACTTGTAATAGCCCCCGGTCTATAGTTAATTCATGTATCAAAATAACTCATGATCTGTAAACAGTTATGGGTGTTTACAACAGACAGTTCAGGTAATAATTTTACCATTCGTCATATTCTCTTAAAAATAAGAAGAGAAAGAACTCCAGTTTATTTACAACCTGCCTGCTCATGTGACTCCTCATGATCTCTGCCAAATCTGAAACACTGCTGCGTTCCTAGAACTCAGCGATTAATTTGGTGAGTGCAACATTTTATTTACCAACGAGAATGATTTTCAATGCTTGGAGAAAAAAAAGATCTAAGTTGTAATAAACCAGAATGATCCCTAAACACTCAGAGAGACAAACATGCTACAGAAACATAACTAAGACAATAATGTACTTGTATACTCAATGCAGAAATATGCAAGTATATGGGGGACCTAAACTTTGCAATTAAAAAAATGTAAACACTGACATGATGCTTGTCAGTTCCTTTTCACTGGCAATGAATACGAAAAGTGTTAATAAATAAACTGTGAAAGCAGCTGACTGTGTATTTTAATGATTGCTCTGCTTCACAACATGACACTTCATAATGAATTTGTTGTATACTGCAGTGGCTGATAGCAGAAATAGCAAGATGATGATAACGAGAATGTTAATCAAACCGATGTTCAGCACAAACTGTTCCACTCTTAACGCCTTATATTAGAAAACAAGAGATCACAAACATCTTCGATAAATTATTTTGTTACTTTCCACTTCACAGCTACGCGCAGTAATACTGTGTTATCACCCTGTAGATGCACTGGAAGCATTTTAGGGTTTTGAAAGTTTGAAATCATGTGCCATGTGAGATCCACTCATACTGACTGTAGGTCTCTGCACAGCACACTGCGCACACAAACACACATTGTTATACTGTACTCTCTAATCTGATACTCTGTAGTTACTCTTACTGATATCATCTTGTGCAAATTCTTGTCTCCTCATCTCTCTCTCTCTACTTTCCTCACAGCTAGAATGAATAAAAGATGAACTACAGAGACAGTGAGCAATAAATATAATATACAAAACCCTTGGTGTTTCCAAAAAGTCTGTGGTAAAATAACACACAGACTACTATCTCTGTGACCTAAATCACTATAAATGATCCTAATTAGATAATGCATAATGCATCAAGGACACCATTGTGCTCCTGTTGCGGGGGTTCAATCTTCTCACACAGTCGATATATAGTCCCACAAGTCAATGCTTAAACAAATGCCAAAATGCCTGTCTGTGTGCACGTCCTAAACTACATCTAATGCCATGGATTTCAGCAGCTTTCTATAACCTCAAGCCAGTAGGTTATGATAATAGTTACTGCCAATAAAAAATAAAAAAAGAGAGAGAAGTGAATTTTTTTTTGTCTGATGTGAAACTACTGATAACTGACATGTTCACATTTTCAGATCCAGGTTTTACGTGTTGTTAACGATCTTTATGAACCCATAAAAGCGCTGTTAATACCTTGTCCATGAGTTTCCAACATTTCTCCACCATTTTCTTATCGACCACTGCAGGTTGGTGAGGCTGGAGAGGCTGCTGATGGGGCTGAAAGGCGTCCTTCATCAAGCCGATGAGACCTGCACCTCTCCTCGGATTTCCGGCCATTAAGTCGGTCGCCGACCGGGGGTTAGCCCCGGGGCTGAGGCTGACAACTAAATAATTATTCTTGACACGTTTCTCACCCAACACAACCGCTGTTGTGTGTCCTATCTGCACTTAACACTGGTAATCATTTGTCATGCAGAGTCTATACGAGAGCAGAACAAAAAGGCTGTGTGTACACTGTACGCGACGCAGCTAGCTAACAAGCTACATCTGAAAAAAGCCTTTCTCAGTTTATTCCGTCGCCAAATACAAGCTCAGGACATAGTCGTTATGTCGTCGTGCCTGCTGTCTGACAGATAGCTGTCTCTTCCTGGCGATGGCAAGTTAAATCCCCCTGAGAAATCCAGCCCGGCTTATAATAAACTCAGGTGTTAATAAGCCACACACAGAGCGATCAACAAACAGGTTGTGCAGCAGCCAACGACAAGACAGCAGCTAAAGTAAACAAGGATGTCCGGCTGCCGCCTTCAAAATAAAGGCACGGTCAGTGAACCGAGGTGAACTTGTTTTTACGTTAGATGTTCAACAGACATCCGCTCCGGGTCGACAGAGGTCTTCTCACTCATTTTCACCTTGTGTTTGCAGTAGGAGGTCGGATTATAGCTCACACATAACCGCTGGGGGGCTGATTTATGAATAACTTACTGTTTTAATGACACAATAGCTTTACTTTAAATGCTTACTTGTAATTCTTTAATTTCACATACATATTTTAATAGAAAATTGTTCATTTTCAATAAAGATTTTATTAGTTACCATATGATGTGGCACAGCGACTCCAAATAAATACCAGAAATTTTATTGAAAATGTATGATTTTCTCATTCATATGTGACCCAGTGGTTCATAATGTATTCTAAATATTTGACTACACGTAAAAAGGTAACATATTTACATGTCAATATCTCTAAGAAACCTCTAATGGCTCCATCCCTGCTTTTAGAAAATGTTGACCAGAAAACAGATCTCTCTCACTCACTTTGTTTTTTAGTTATATTTTTTTATTTATAATTCATTCAGTAATATGTTCAATGATACTTTCTTTAGAAAGGAAATCATTTCTGGGAAAACTATACGTTGGGAGACCTATTAAAGTCAGTTAGTATAAAGTCTTAATTCTGTATGTCAGTTTTGACTTATACATACAAAAGTACTAAAAGCTAAATCATTAAACAAACATGAGAACATGAGCTGCAGTGCACAGCAGAGGGACAACCTTCACATCAGCAGCTACTTTGCTACTGTAAGATAAGATAAGATCATCTTTATTGTCATTGTACAACTGCTGTACAACAAAATTGTAGCGTTCCACATCTGAGGTGCAAAGCTTAAAATACAGTAAAACAAGCAATATAAGGACAATAAAAATAGGTCAGAACAATGTGACTGAGCAGCTCAGCCTCAAATTAGCTGGAGACACAGCAGCATTCAGCATATTACAGCTGAATGAGGCACCATAAGCACAGCTAAGCAGTCCAGCATTGGCAAGCTGCTGTATGTACAAATCTGTGAAATAATTTGTTGAAAGCTGTCACTCCCCAGTTCCAGTCACAATGGAAAGAAATCTACATGCATGTTCCGAATAATTAATAAAGTCAAGAAAGTGTGTATGGCTGAAAATATGTTTAATTTTTATTAAAAGATAAAATTGACTGATGTCTGCTGAAAAGATCAGAAAAGACTATGTCTCTAATGGTCTGCATATCATGTTATTATCAATAATAACTGCATTTGTAAAAATACAGCAGGTCTGAAACTTGGTCTTGAAATGTGTGTTTGAATTAAATTGATAAAATCAGCGTTTTATTGTTTTTGTAAATGTAGCACTAAAGTGGATGAAAGGTTTTATAAATTGTTCACTTTGGCGCCATCTGGTGGTGGTATTGTGACTGACACAGTTGGAGACAAAGCCCTACTGATTTATAGTCTGCTAATTTGTTTAGGCAGTTATACCATCTTAGTATTAATGTAATAGCATGGGTATCCTGTTGTATTAATTGTGTATTAGACTCATCTAAACAAAGAAGCATTCCAGAGACTTATAGTGTAACCTCAACATAGTAGACGGTCACATTTGGGGAGGCACAGTTTCAGCCGACAGGCCTTCAACCCTCTAAACTAGGACATATCTTCATTTTATTTAAAGAAGCATCGTGAGACCCAGCTTAAGACAGGCCCAATGTGTCCCACTCTGGTACTATAGTCTTTCTGTGCATCATCAGATTAACTCATATTGAAGTTCTTCGAAAGCTCAAAGCAATGTTCAAGAGCTGAGCTCCCAGCTCTGCTTGCTGCCCTCCTGGAAGGAACTCTGCAGACAGTTCTCTGTAAGTGCTGCAAACTCTGCGCTCATGAACATGCTCCCTGTGGATGGCATGTTTCCATCTATGCCGCGCGTCACCATATAACATTATTAAAGATCTGCGAGGAAGTTGCACAGCAACCTGGACTTCCTCTGAAAGTCCCAACTCTGGCAGACCCTGTTCTAGGGACATAGTGAGTGTTGTCTTTGATAACATGTTGATGGTGATGAGGCGCTCTCCCCACAGCCAGGAGTCATCTAGGTGTGGATCGATGGCAGAACCTCGCTGAGGGTGGTAATCCAGATTGCACTGCTCCACGGGTTGGAAACCTGCCAGACTTGGCTCTTGTTGCATCCGGAGCACTAGTTTATGGCTTAAAGGAGGGAGTCCATTGAAGCAGCCCATTCGCACTTTCTTTTTCTTGAAGTTCACTTTAGGACCAAAGTCCTGCAAGAATAAGAGAAGAGACTCACTTATTTCACAATAAGAATAAAAATAAGACTAAGAACCGGAAAAGTTACACCCTTATGACTGTGTTACAGTAAGTATTTCTCTTCACAGTCAGAATATCTGCAGGCACCTGTGTCCAGAGTGTCACTGACTGAATCAAACAAGCCTAATTTATTAGCCTAGTGCCCTATTACCCAAATTAATAAGGACATATATTGAGGCAGACTACCAGTAAGTTAGTATATTCATTGCACATTTTAACAATGTTTTATTCATAAATGTATTGACGTTACAGTCATATATAATCTGGCGAGTTAGACAAGAAAAAGTTGGTACTAATCAGACCATGTGTTCCTCCTAACCTGTTTCCTTCGACCAGACTGGGACTGATTCCACACATCTTGGTCCATCGTACTTATCAGCTCCTCCTCTTCCTCTTCCGATATGAAGTTCTCCCACAGGAAGACACCAGGAAAGGGGAAGGATGCAGCCTCAGCATCTTTGCAGATGGCGAGTCTCGTCTCAGGATCGTAGAGGAAATTATGCACAACCTTCACATGCACACAAATGTTAGCTCGACTTTACATTAATAAGCCATAATATACCTGATGCTGTAATTTCTGATGATAAATCACAACTTTACAGTATGGAATTAATGTCTTTCTCAGAAAACTAGAAAGCGTGTGCCTTTTGGCACCTCCTGGAATATCAAACAGTGAATCAACTACAAGTCTACAGAATAGAGAGAAAAACAAGAAAAGGCTCTTTTTTAGCAATAGTGGAATATAACTATGTGTATTTATTCTACTACTCTACCATTTCTAGATACTTTGAGTAGTTTCTTTAAATGCTAGTTCACTAGATTTTAAGAGTGGATTTTATTTTTTTTACACCACTATATGACTGTTTCTGTTGGAAGATGTTAACATACATAACACATAACGCGCTTATTGAATATTTGTTATAAAGTACCAGATAGTATACTGTATACAAGAAGAGCTGGTGAAACCATTAATTGATCTGGGAATTTGTCAATTTACAGACAGTTAATTAGCAACTACATTGATAGTAATATTTTGTCATTTTCATGCAGAATTGATAAACATTTCATAGCTCAATTGTTATATACGTGAGGACTTTCTGTGTTTTCCTTGTAAGTATTTTGATGAGCTACTTGGTTGACAAAACACGACAGATGAAGTTGTCACAGTGGGCTCTGTGTAATTCTGTGGGCACGTCTCACTATTTATAAGATCAGTCAATAACAGTAGTTACAATCATTTAAACAAGTAATTATAAATAAGCCTCACTTCAAGCAACTACACTGATAATAATCTAATCAGGAACATTTGACTTCACCGAGTACTTTTATGTTTGATACTCTAAGTAGACTATCTCAAAAAAACGGTTTTTAATGGCAACTGGACTTGTTTTAGTTCCTTGACTACGTTTCACCCTTCCATTCCTCTGGAATGATAACCATGACCTGGATGACTGAGAATCTTCACAGATATCTAAGTAGACTACTTTGTCCTGATTATATTGGCATAAAAACACCTATCTTGTTATAACGAGAAAGCCTGGTATTTGAAAAAATAAAACAAGTCATGTTTTGCTATTATACGGTAATAGTAGTAGTGAACTTCCGTGCTCGATACTTTTTGTGATTGAGGAAAAGAATGTCCTGTGAGGGTACCCGTAGCTAGTAGTGCGCGCTGCTAGCAAGAGCTGGTTACTTTACTGTTGTAAAAAATGATGTGAAAAAACCGTTTCCAGTGACAAATGTTTACCTTAGGTCCGCTTGCTTCCAACTGTCCTTTACTCTTAATTTTTTCACATATGAGACAGCTCCTAATGCCCTTACAAGCACATGAATCACCACCGTCCCTTCTATCAGGAGCCATCGTCCTCCCTCTTCTTCTGTGTTTTTTATGGTTAACGAACCTGGTAAAAACACATGACTATCGCCACCTAACGTCACCTGGGGGCTTTACGGATACTGTTTAGGTTTTTGAGAATTGAATGCACTCCTTCCTTTCTACTAGAAAAGTAAACGCTGACTAGAAGTCCAGTATATTAAGCATTTGATAAATATAAACATTAAGGTAATATTCCCAGCAGTAACAATTTAAACACAAAGGGATAGAGTGAAAACAAGATTAAATAGCCTAAATAAATTAATATTGATAGCAAACTTTCTCTATTCTACATGTGAGTGGCTGAACCCCTGAGGTCATTGGTTTGATCACTGAATAATCAAATAACTGAAAACAAAAACTGTGTTAGGTCGGGCTGTTTTCTATGATAGTAAACTCAGCATATTTGTATTTATGACAGCTGGTCAAGCAGAACTTTGGCATTAGGGAAGAATAATGGGCATTATCACTATTTTCTGATATTGTTTGCACTGGATATGTGTTATTAAAGAAAACAAGAAGACCATTCGATAGTTAAAATAATTTCATTATCATATCAGCATTTCTGTGATGGAATAATTGCCTACCACCTTGTCTGATGGTTTATTGGATGCTAATCATCTTATACAGAGAAAACAATAGAAGTGAGTAAAAAGTAAAACAATACAGAAACTAGAAACTGTAACACAGGGTCCCTCTTTAACCAAGGTCACAAGATGGAAGATTAGCTGATGTTGTACTTCCTAACTAATTATGTAGACCCAAGTTTAAACCTGAGATTTTGGGGACACTGGGGTTCTAGGGTCCCAGGACAGCTGCAGCATGGCTCGGTTTTTGATCAGCCTTAAGTTAGGGTATGAATAGGGTGGTGCCTGGCAGACCTAGCTCAGGGTAAAACAGTTCCACTATTTAAACCCCGCCCACCGGATTTACGTAGCGTTTCCCCGGGAAAGCTCGGTTTCGACAGGGTTTGCAGTTTGCTGAAGTTGTGTCTGTAAGTAATGTTATCCACCAATATTAACAAAGTTAGATTTAATGACTGCTTATGAAAGATATGTCTTCGGAATGTAATTCAAGAGTTAGGGAGTTATTATATACTGTGGAGTGTAAAACGTAATAGTATAGAAATTCAGGTAGTAGGTACTTTACGGTACAACGTGGCTAGCTAATCTGTTGTTTAAATAAATCAACAAAGTTCACTTTAACGACATTTAATTTTAATACAGTGCGTGTAAAACTATTGCTCATGCTACACAGCTAACATAACTCGTGTCTGAAATTGTTATTGCTGATATTTGGTGTTGGTTGTTTTGATCATCATGTAAATAGTCTCTCCTCATGCATCGTGAACGTGTTTTTGTAACGAACCTTCGTTATATTCGTAACAAAAGCTCAACAATATAATCATTGTAACAGACGTGCAACAAAGGAAACACTAGGGATACTTGTACTTTTGTAGTTGCCAGAGTATACACAGTATTGGGGGAGATGGTCAGTTAATTTAAAAAGATTACCATTTCATGCGTGTATTTGTGATTATATGGATCGTAGTCAAACACGATTACAGATTGTTGTGAGGCTTATCCTAAGTGATTTTATTGTTACAAAAACCTACAAACTACCACCAACAATGGGCAGATTTAACTAGAGATGCCTCCTAAAAACCTGACTTGAATGTCTTGTCAGGCTGTGTTACAGAGGTTGTGGTTCAGTATATCATGACACTGTAAGCATGGTGATATATTGTGATTTAAATCCAAATTTAGGAAACCTGTCGAAGTATAAAGAAAATGCCACCACATGCTTAAAATCGGAGCAAAAAAAGTTTGTACAACACTGCCATCTAGTAGTCAGTGTTTTAAACACAAAATGAACCACTGTCAGCCACGAATCTCTGTATGTAAACTATTAATTAAAAATGAATACATTGTTTTTGATAATTGATATATATAGAGTATAGAGTATCAGACAATACCATATTGCAATACTCAAGTGTATCAATGTTTTCTTGCACCCAAATGCCTTTGCACCATCTGTTGTGATTAATATGTGAAGAAATGAACTAAGTCATCACCAGCCTCTTCAGGTGGTAGTTTCACAAATGCAAACTTGACCAAACCCACTGAGACCAGGTAGCAAAAATGTAGCACTGTGTGATTCAAGTGAGCACACTGACATGTTAAGCTGGTGTTGATGCACAGATTCTGTGGGGGTAGTTTGTTAATTTGTTGGGGTAGTGATTGAAATTCTCACCTTGCCGTAGCAATGTACACATGTAATTAAGGTGTGGTCATTATACCCTTTACAGAGCACAAGTTTGACCAAGAGGGAATAGAAGCAGTTCACTCTAATACTAGTAATTGTGGTTCTCCCTACAGTATAACAATGGAGAAAATAACTGAGAAACTTTTACTGGAGAAAGGCTCTCCAAAAACCACCAAACTGGAGCAAATCAACACACTGAAGTAAGTGCTCTTTTTTTTTCCTCTGTTCATTTGGTCAGTTCTTATCTATTGTTGTTAGAGTTGTACTATACGGTATTTGCATGTTGGTGACACACAGATGGGATATCTGATAGCTCAGTGGGTAGAGCAGTCGTCTCCCAACCCAAGGGAAACCCTGTAGTAGCGCTGACACAGGTCTAGCAGCTGTCCAAACAACAATTTCCCCAAGGGGATCAATAAAGTATTCATTATTATTATTATATGCTAGATTGCTGATCTGTGTAATGTTGCCCATATTAAATGTTTTATCTGATTTTATTATCTACTAAGCTCTGCCATTTCAATTTCATTTTGTGTGCTGTTTTTGTACATGAATGAAGAACCCTAATAATTAATAATGAATAATTAACTCCAAATTTGAAGTAAATTATACTGAGATAAAACAATAAGTTGCTGCAAAGGCCATCAAATAATTACATATCTGATTTATTTTTGTACTGTGTGGAAACACTGACTTGTCTCTGGACTTCTAGTCTTTCTAGGATGGGACTGAAGTTTCGGGATTTGCCAGTCAAGCTGCTGTCCCGCCTCCAGTCCCTTGAGCAGTGGAATCTGTCTGGGAATAGACTGCAAGAATTTCCTAAGAACCTGAAGCTGCCTGTGCTTCGCTACCTGGACCTCAGCGATAACCAGTTAGAGGATGTTACCACTCTGGAGTCACTAAGCAATCTTGAAGAGCTCAAAATGGAGGATAACATTTATATAACTGTGAGGACATGGTTAATTGTACTGCTAATAGTTCAGTTTTAGAACAGCTCTTTTTGGTAGTTCAGTTCTGTAGCAGACATGAAGAAACATGAGCAAAAATTATGAGGTCACATTCACGCCTGTTTTGTGGTTGCCTCTGCCGACTGCTAAATGGTTTTCGTACCTTGCTGACCCTGTTAGTAGATCTCCTGGTCTGCGTGCCTGTTCTGATTCTGACGATGAGGCTAAACAATGAGGCTACACAAACCACCTTAGTGATAAGAGACTTCATCACGTGCAATATTAGCTTAGGATCGTCAGCCATTGTTTACTGACTACCTAGGACCAGATCTTCTGACATTGATAGATTCGTTTTAGGAACATTGTATGCCATGTCGGTACCAATGATTTAATAAGAAAATATCTCCAATAATAACTTTTTAGGCTGCTAGAAGATAGAAAAATGTTGTCACCAACTAATTATCTCTGGTCCCTTACCCATGTAAGGTAATGATGAGATGTACAGCAGACTTATTTCAATCAACCTTTTCCTGGCTCGGTCTTGTAGGGAGCAGGGATTTGATTTTGGGAACTGACCTGTTGAAAGACTTCGGACTAATGGAGCAGGCCCTGCTATTTTATCCAGGAATTATTAGAGAGCCTGATAGGTTTGTGCAGTATTGGAGTCCACTAGCGGAGTTAGTAGGCTTTGCTTAACACACTTCAGAGTCATTACATTCAATACAACAAAATTTTGTCGAAACCGGGGTTATATACATAACGCATCAATTTTAATTGTGCGACTGGCTCTGCTTCAGTGTGTTGTAAACAAAACACAACAAAACAAGAAACCTTTTCTGTCATGTTGGGCCTCCTGCACACTCTACCTGGGGACCACCCCTCACCCAGACCAAATGGACCCAATTTCCCCAAGTGAGAACACATCTGACGCACACAATGTCCTGTTGTTTGCTGCATGTGTGAAAGAGCAACTCTGGAAAATCTCTGAACCTCATTCTCTGGACAATGTCTGCAGTTCACATGCAAAACCAGCTTCAGTATCCTGTTGAGTTAAGTGCATGTAAACGCAGCCTCACATAAGAAGTCTCAGCCGGTGCCTTAAGTGTGGAATTTGCATGTTCTCAATTTGTGTGGGCATTTCTACCCACAGTTGAAAGACATGCAGATTATGTAAACTGGACATTCACATTTGCATGCAGCTTTAAGTGTGAAAGTTGTCTGTCAAGGTCTGTGATAAACTGACCAGGATGTTCCCTGTCTTTCACCAAGTGTGAAATGCGATAGGCTTTAACCTCTGTTCTGTTAAAGATAGAAGCTAAACAATGGATAGATGGATCTAAAAATCAATCCTGTCTTTTAGTCTCTAGTATTGCTCAAGCTCCAAAAACACCGTGGCATGCAACTCACACTCATCAGTTCTGTAATTGAGCAAAAAGGCAAACTCCAGTTACATTTACATGCTATTACACATTCACTGAAGCTGGATGATGGAATTGAAGCTTGTATTTAACTTTGACTGAGTGGATTTGCTCGGTTGCTATAGAGAAACTCTGCTATACATTGTTCAGAAATAGATCAGTTAATATTCCACCGTGTTCTATCAAAGTTTTTAGCACACTATCAAACTACTGGACTACAAACTGATGAACCTCAAACACACAGAAATGTTATGTAACCATGCTTTTTAGTGTATATTTCACAATAAAATAACTTATTGGGTATTAAACTTAATTATTAATGTTTCCTTTCTTACACAGGTGAGTGATAATTACAAGCTGATGACATTGTTGCCCAGCCTGAGGATTTACAACGGTAAAGATGTCAGCACTACTGCCAACCATGTGCGGTATGTCTACACCGAGAACCTGAAGACCAGGGTATGAAACTGATTAATTATTTGACTTATTGTATGATATTAAGCCTGTAGTGCCTTCAATCCAGTATTATACGCGTTACTATTGTGACATACTAAGAATTATATCGAGAATGATTTGGTTACACTGTGTCTATAATGTTGAATGAAATTAAATATATGTGTTGCAAATGTGGCAGTACATCAGTATTTTTCTTTGTAGACCGTTGTTGTTGTCAGTGAATGAACCACGTTTGGTTATTTTAGATAAACACAGTTTGGGAGAAGAACTTTTGTCTTCCGGATCCCATCACAGCACAGGCGATGTCTACCTTGGAGACAAACTTTGTCAACACTGCTAAGCAGCAAGTTAAATTTGGACCCAGTTCAGTCAGCGACTTTACCAAGTGGAAGGTAAGTACAGGATGTTATGCAACACTGTGAGAGGCATTTTCTTTAGTGTTTCCTTCTGACTTTTTTATTAAATGTCTCTTAACCTTTTTGGGTTTTAGGTGGAGATTATCGCTAAGGAGTATCTTCGCTCTCTAACAGAACCAAAGAAAGAACCAGAGAGCAGCGAGTCTACTGAAACTAAAGAGAACTGTGTAAGCCTCCAAAGGACGACCTGCTTTAATACCATCTGTATAGATGGGGCTCTTTGTGATTCACTAACTTCTGTTTATAGTGGCATTGCAATGTAATGATGGCTTCTTCCACACTGCTTTCTGCTTTAGTTCAGTATAGCTCTATAACTTCTATTCTAAAAAACTTGTGATGCAGTGTAAAATCTAAAAAGAACTAAAATGCAGTGATTTGCAAAATCAACCATCAATTTCAAAATTATCTTTTTTTTTGTGTTTAAACATTTCATGTTTTCTATATTCTACTGTGAATAAAATATGGGTTTATGAGATTTATAAATCATTGCATTCTGTTTTTATGTAGATTTTACACAGCATACCAACTTTTTTTGGAATTGGGGTTGTAATTAGGTGTTTTGAACACTGGACAGTGCCAAAAATCAAAACTCTAGCACTACTATTGTGATTTTTGGAATGTAGGATGTAATCTGCAAATGATGATGACTGGTTCATACAGTGTTTTTGCTCTTTCCAGGAACTCTCAACTCCTAGAAAGAGAAAACAGACCACACCAGAAATGGACACCAACATAAACCTGATGCCATGCAAAAAGCTGCATACAGAACTCCCATCCTCCCCAGTTAAAGACAGTCCTCGCAAATCCAGTCTCCGCCTCAAACTTCAGACACAAACCCAGACAAACTCTGTCAGGATGAGTCCCCGCAGCTCAGGGCAGCCTCCCTCTACCCCCAGTAGAGCACAAAGGAGTGCAGAGACACCTAAGAAATCTTTGAAAGTGCAGAAAACTAGAGAGGAGGAAGCTCATATTAAACAGAAGAACAAAAAAGGTTTTAAAACCACCGAACTGCAAAACGATGCTGACGTGCTGTCTACATTAAAGAGCTGCAGTAAGACACAGGTAATGTAAATACAGCTATTTAAACCAGTGTTATTCCTAATGCCATTTAAGATTGGATGATTCTGTTTTTGAATTGCCAATAACTGAAGCAACAGTTTGTTAAAAGGCCATGAGAGATCTGCATAGGGTTACTCAATATTTACAAGCCGTTCATTTCATTGACAGTCTGCAATTTCTATTTGTCTGCAAATTTGTATTTTTTTGGAAGGTTAGTTTGTCTTGTCATATGTGTGCACTGTGGCCGAGAGCAACTTAAGATATCTCAACAGCTACTTGCTGTGAATATTTATAGTGATGAGAAGAAAATCCATGTATTTTGTGAGTAAAAATATTTAATTTTATTATTATTTGTGCCATGCTATGGTGTAGCTCAAGGGGTCATGTCACTCCACCATTTTGGTGACTGAAATACATGAACAACTGGATAGTTTGCTGTTTTTGTTTATTCTAGCTTTTTTTATTCTGAAATGATGTTAGGGGTTTTGAGTGAAAGGTCTTCACAACAACTGAATGTTTATACATTTTGGTACAGACATTGACATCATGCTCAGGAAGAATTGTTGGAATCAGAATCCTCCAAATTTTGCTTTGTACTTACATTTCTGACAAAATAACTGCATAACTAATGACGTGTCTGTCTAGCTTAGCTGGGGTTTGTTAACCACAATGATGAACATGTAAACTGTATCTGTTAGCATTGTCGTTGAGGGAATGTGACCAAGCTGTAATTAATGTTAAATTGAAAGAGCCACTGTGCCTGCAGCCTCACAGAGAAGCTAGTTTAGCTGTGAACTCTGGGTTATTTATTGTTAAATACTGTAAGTGGTGTTAAACTTGTGTCTGTGTGTCTCAACAAGCAATACTGACTGCCCAGCTATTGTCCATGTCTTTTTCCTCCAGACAGTGTGTCTGAAGCCTCTTCACATACTCCAGTGCCACAGTAAACAGGACAGCTCGGAGGACTTCTCCACCCAGCTCTGGTCCTGTGCTTTTCAGCCGCTGCTGGATTCCAGTGGTACTGTTTAACACATTTAGACAAAACAGTTCACTCAACAAAACAGAGCATGTACAAATTATCCCAAGGCATTAAACGAGACATACAAATGAAAAGCTTTAAATTTGTTAATGGATTTCAAAGTTTTTCATAGAACAGTATTCATCAAAGGAAAATATTAGAGTCAGAAATAGTACTAATTGTAATAAATTCATCTTCTGTTTCTGTATTAACAGGCAAAGGTGGAGGGAGCCGTTTGGTTGCGACTTGTGGTGGAGATTCTCTCTGTGTGATTGACTGTGAAACGGGGATGGTCATGAAGAAGTACAAAGTTCCTGGGGAGGTCTGCTCTATAACACTGACTATGTTTTAAAGACAGTTATGTGTCTTTCTTTCTTAGGCTGTATTTGCATGTAAAGTAAAACTGGAGACATCATTAAAGTTAATTGTGTTTTTTGTATTACTCTGTTCCCCCTGTGCAGATATCCTTATGATTAGAATCTAAAAGTTGTTACTAGAAAAGCATATTTACAAGAAGAAAGGAAGGATGAAAAACCTGACCTAATATCAGAAAAACAATTCATATTTATGATGTTTGTATTGATTTTTCCTCACAACAGGAATTCTTCTCCCTCGCCTGGTCCACGGTGTTGATGTCCAGGGGAGGCGGTGCCCCAGCACAACATTGCAGCATTCTGGCAGCTGGTGGGAAAAGAGGACTGGTCAAATTGATCCATCCCAGAAACAACGTGGCCTATGGAGAGTTCAGAGCCAGCCGCAAGCCGGTGTCTGTCCTCCGCTTCAACCACCACCAGAGAAACTTCCTTTTCAGTGAGTCATTCTTATTTGTTACAGAATAACAACCACCATTAAGAGTTGATATTATTCGACACCCTCCCCTTATAGATCTAGATATAGCTGGTTCATACCTTCTTAACTAACCTTTTTTTTCACATGTATCCAGGCTTTCCAGCAGTTCAGTATCCAAGCATTTATTCAGCCTTTACCTTTTCTTTTGTAGCGGGATCATATGAGAACAAAATAGTAATGTGGGACATCGGTGGAGTGGACAGTCAGTATAACTTCAAAGTTGTGTGAGTATTTCTGCTTGTCATTCACTTGTATTCCTAGTTGGAAATTTGTGTTTTGATTAAACTTGTCAGAAAGTTAGAACAGTTAAAAGATGACTATTTTCAGTTCACTTTGCCATTATTATGCTGTGGTATGAGGTAGAATTTCTGAGCCTCATCATATGAGGTGCAGTTTGTGGAGATGCCTTTTTTTAGCTTCACTATCACAATTTTGATTTGGGGGGGAAAAAACTATCGGGTTCTGTCCAAATTAAAATGAGCATTTTTGTAGTCTGAAAAAACTCAGCTGTATATTAGCAATTTGTAAAGATGATTCCATGGATCCAGCAGGGTCGGACAGAGGTTCAGACAGTCATATTGAGAATATTTTTACCATTTGTCTCTCCAGTCAGCTCCTGATTTTGGAGATCAGCGCCACGCCTCTGCACATCTGTCTCCCCCCTGCTTCCCCCAGCTCACACCTACTGACAGCCTGTGAAGATGGCCTGTACTGCTTCAACACACAACTTGGTACCAACAACACCACTAAGAGGTAAAGGCATCTTCAGTTTGTATGTCTGCATACGTTTGTGTTCTTGTCTCCGTTGTGATCTTTTTTTTTTTTTTTTTTTTTAAAGAGCTTCAGAATCACAACATATAAATAAATGCCCATGTCAGAACAGCAAGTTTACTAGGTCAAATCTTATTACATTTCTGTAACACTTCCAACATGACTTAAGTCTAAACTGAGTGCTGTCACATGAATGTAAAGTCTGCAGCAGCACATGTCTACACATCTTGTCCATCTGCTTAAAAGCACTGCAATACATTTATCATTTAAGCATCACACACCAAGAAAATCGAATCAAGTAAAACCTCACTATGATTTCTTATTTAGTACGACATTCAGTTACCACATAAGAATCACAAGGGTCACAACTTAATGCACTGTGGGGCGTTACAGAATAGGCGACAAAATTCTCCACCTAATAAATCAGAAATGTTCACTGTGAGAACAAGATCTTTCATTTTCATGATGGCCATTAAGGCTTTGGTGCCAGAGTAAATTTTAATCGCTCATGCAGCTTGTGATAGAACAGAAAAAAAGCCTCTCACTTCATGTAACTTTTCAACTGATTACAATTCTCCAGCTGCGACACAACTTGGGTGCACCAGATGCTAAATATTATGTAAGCACTGCGAGTCTTTTACTTATGTATGATTAAAGTAATATATAACATTTACATAAAAGACACATGCTTTATGTCTGACTGACAAAAACAATCACTGTAACACATACAGACTTTGGAATAATATGAAAATTACTTTTTTGGTAAACAGCTTACAAAGACAGAAACTTAGGTAAACATTTTGGGTGTGTTGTAGTGAGTTTAAATTACCAAAGTAATATTCTCATGTTGCAATGTACAATGGTAATCTGTTTTTAGAAAGGAGACATGCTTTGTCATAATACAAAAGAAAAATTCATGTTTGGGAGTTGAGCTGTATTGCCACTTAATATTTGCTGAGTGAGCTGGAGCCATTTCCACGCTGGTACTACATTTTATTTTATAAAGTATTATGATCATTATGAGGTGTTTCTGGATTTTATTTAGAAATTTTAAGTATGTGCAGTGTCATTACTAACCTACAGTATAGGTGTGACTGGCTCTGGCACTAGGTCTTTTGAGTTTCAATCTGACAACTGTGTTTGTGTTCCTGTGTATCGTACATGTGGACCAACATTATTTTTTCCTTAGTAGGCAGATGGACATGGAGGTAACTTTCCCCATATACAAGAAGGAAGACAAAGACCATGACTACCACACTATTGATGGCCTGAGTTTTCTTACTGATGACATAGTGGGTAAGTGAGGCTCTTGCAGTATACTTCACTTGTTTTATTCATGGTATGTTTTGTTTACCGTCTTGGCCCCCCTCAGTGTTTTTAGCCATGCTTACAATATGGCTCTGGGGATGGAAAGAGTGCTCAGTCTCTCCACCAGTTTGATACAGTTATAATTAGAAGTAAAGATCTTGATGTTCAGTTGCTAGCTGTGTTTATTCATTTTAGCCTAAAATTGGCATTAAATCAAATTCTCTGTGGTTAAATGTCCTAAATTTGAAGTCTAAGATCAGGATGGATGGATGGAAGATCACATGTCCCTAATTTTACTTCTATTGTCTATTTTTTTTTTTGCAATTTTGGTTCACACAAATCTCTAGCCTCCAAGAACTTCATGCATGGGTCCATTTACCTGTGGAGCTGGAGCAAAACCAAGGCACAACAACCAGACAAAAAGAGCAGGACGGCGTGTGCCGTGCTTCTGGCTGAGCTGCAATGGGCCAACACTGAGGTTCCCTACCTGGCCCTCAACACCTGTCCTGGTAAGGTCCATGTCATCTAAAAGCAGAGCTGCACAGCTTTGAAATGTTCACATTTGATAACATGTGATAAGAAAGAAAACTTTGATATGGGAATAGTATTTTATAGTATAAACTGTTGAACTATATGTATGTGTTAATCCCTCTCTCTTCAGGCCAGGCCTACATAGTGTGTGGCGATGACAAAGGCAGGCTATGGACATACCACATCACCAACCTCCAGAAAAGCAGTTTCCAGATTGGGAAACCCATATTGCCCACTGAGGTATCAATCTTTACTAAATATCCTGTTACTTTGTCATCCTGCTTTCATTAAATATTGTAGGGGAACATTACGTAAAGGACATTTTCTGTATGTTTTAATGTTCTTTTTTTCTTCAATCTTTCATGATATCATTGTACTCACAAAGTTACATGCTGATATCTAGGAAAATAATGACATCACTAAAAAGTAGTCTAACTATGGAAAACCATGTGCAGTCAGACGGATTCTAAACAAACCCCCAGGACAGCAACAATTATTTAGAAGATAAACCAGACTGAGCAGTGAAATCACTACCCAAACTAATTTCTGTACAGAAGAAGATTACTGACATGTTTAGTGTGCTTGGTGTGTCTTTTGATTTACCACTCAGCCGCTAACACATTTTTTGCTTTGGCAGGTGTTGGAGTGGCCAACTTCGGTAAGCAAGGGTCTCAGCAAGGTAGACGGCCCCTCCATCAATAGTGTAGCAATGGATCCTGAGCTCCACTACCTGGTGGCCCTCAGTGACAAGAATATGGTGATAGTGTGGAAGAGAGAGGAGTCGTCCTGAGCAACACGGCATACCTGTAATGTAACTCCTGAATGGAAATCTGACAAATCCTTTTTTTTTTTTTTTTGGCCTGCAAACAGTTGAGTATACCACATTTTGGTATTTGTGAGGTAAAATGTCACATAGAAAATTGACTGAACATTACTTATCTCGTATGTCAGAGTAAACATCCATAGATGCCAACATCAACATGTTGCTGTATCGTTGGCTGACAGAGACAGGCTGTTGTGAGTCTCTTTGGGATCTGGTCCTTCACTCCTTGTTTTGTCTTTTTACCCCGGTGTCTGTGGGTAAAGTGACTTTTTGTGATGATGCCACAATTAGATCTGTCAGAGCAAGTAACAGATAGGTTGAAGATGTAAAATAACAATATTCTTTATTTTCTAAATGAAAATATTTCATGTTGTTCATAATCTGCAGAATATTATAAGATAAAAGTTGCTGCTGTATGCAATAGTATTAACTGTAATTGTTAACTGTCACTATGTGACACACAATTATTATTATAATGTTTTCTGTGTATTTTTATTTACATAAAAAGTTCAATTAAAATCCAGTCAGCCAGAAATATGTTAGTTTCACAAATCATAGTTCAGGGGTTTTAAATCCAGGTCCTGTTTGTTTTCCAGATATCCCTGCCCTACCCACTACTGATAAGCTGGATCAGATGTGTTCAGTCAATTAGAAGCTGGAAGATATCAATTCACTTTTACCCCACAAATCCATCCTCATCCGAGACAGTATCTTCCAGCTTCTGAGCCACTTGAACACACTTGATCCTGGTAATGAGTAGTGCGTAGGGCAGGGATACTAGGAAAACAAGGAGCACAGGGGTCCTTGAGGACCAGGATTGAGAACCCTCCAAATCATCCATCACATTAACCTCACTCAGTTTACTCTAAATTGTTCCTGAAAGTGTGTAGACCTTTCAAACAGAGTATAACTGCTCTGTTTAAGTGTGCATAAATGTACATAATAATGAAACATGAATGCAAATACAACTAACTGACGTCAGGTATTTTGTTTTAGATCTTGTTTTATTGTCTCTTTAATGTGTGGTTTTATTTCAGTCACTGGCACCGTCTCAGTAATGTATTATCATCTTCTCAGCTATAGTAAAAAGAGAATCATGGTGCCAGAACAGCCAAGAACAGCTGACTCTCTACTCGTTTAACATTGTAGAGTGCAGAGCCACTCAGGATAATTGCTTCCACCGTTATCAACTTGTGTTCAAAGAACACATGCATTGAAAGGTGTCACTTGTAGTAATGAACCCATAGATAATTATCATCAGACTGCAGTTTCATTCAATTCAACAGTAAGTTTTCTCAAATTATAACTTTTGATTGTCACAACTTATGCCCTACATGTTAACTACTTTATTTGTCCTTTATTTTCATTTTATTTTTTTTACTATGTCTGAGCTGCTGTTTGCAGTCCATGTTTGGACCTTACTGTAGAGTGATACTTTGTTCTGTTAGCATTAAGGAATGCAAACAGCAATACTGGCTTTTGTGGAGATGAAGCACAGCGACTGAAAATAAATCCAGTACATCTGGTTCCTTCCTGTTGTCTAATTACATTGATATGAGCAGACTACATAACATTTAAGTCACACAGCAGTTCTGTTGTTGCTGTGAATCTGTGCAACCCACCATGTTTCATATGTTATGAAGTTGCATGGGAACAGTCTTCATTTAATATAAATAAATTGTTTAATTTGCTCTGTAAAAGTATTCAGTGGTTTCTGTACACAATCAAGCCAGGGATGTTGACTCCCAGGACACCTGTTTGAACATTTTAAGCTGAGATTTAAATTATTGTAATTCAAGATAAAAAAAAACAAACTGTTTTGCCTTGTTACAGCTGCTCTCAGTACAAGAGGAAAGAAAAGAACCACAATGAGAAGCAAAAAAAAAGATCAACACACAAAAGCACAGAATACAAAAAACTCAAGAACAAATAAATCTAAAAATGGATGAAATGGGCAATAATGACATAAATAATGTTTATGATTGATTGTTAACCCCTAACTAACTAAGGATACCTCGGTAGCTCTTCTAAATAATTCAGAGCCTGAGACCATTTGAAATAACATTTATAGCTCTATATTATACTAAGCTGAATTTCTTTCCTTTGAGTTCCTGAAATGTCCAGTAAATGTGCAACCGTATTTAAATTCTGTTTCTTTGGGTAGAACATGGGGAATGATATGTTAAGGTAAATACTTTTACTGTGACTTAAGTTCTTCACTGCTGATAAAATCTTGACCAAAAAAAACAGTACAGTTTATTCTATCTGAGATAGAATACAATAATTCTGCCTTAAACTTTAACATCATCAACATTATACATAAAATACTCTGCAAAAGTGAGGCTACTTTCAGAAAATTAAGTGCGGTAAATAGAAAAAATAAAATCAATACTTGGGGTGACCATTCTTAGCCTTTTATAGTATTTGCAGTACACTTGAGCACAGTTTGCCACAGTTGTAGAAATTTAGAGTGTCTCAGCATCTTATGTCTCTTCATGTAACTCCAGCCTGGCTCCACAATGTTGACATCAGAGGTCTGTGGGGGCCACGCTGTTTGTTACAGGACTCCTTGTTCTGCTTGTCCCTGAAGATAGTTTTTTTTTTTTTTAATGACTCTGGTTGTATGTTTGGGCTTGTTCTCATGCTGTAGATTAAAATTGTGACTAATCAGATACCTACCTGATGACATTGCATAACTGTAATCTGTAATCATAATCTGAATATCAGGTGACTAAACCTGTTATTGAACAATGGATGACAAGATGTTATTGGGGACAAATATACAGTGGTGTGAAAAAGTATTTGCCCCCTTCCCTTCCCTTTTATGTTTCTGCATATTTGTCACACTTAAATTATTCAGATCATCAAAAAAATTTAAATGTTAGGCAAAGATAACCAAAATAAACACAAAATGCAGTTTTTAGGTGATGATTTTATTTATTAAGGAAGAAAAACTATCCAAACCTACATGGCCCTATGTGAAAAAGTAATTTTCACATCGGGCAGTACAGTAACCACTGTATATATATATATATATATGTAAAGAGTACTCTGACTATGTCCGCTGCCTGATGAGAGTTTTAGTTTAGGATAAAAAAGTTGCTGTGGTTTTGTTGGTGGAGGGATAAATAGAAGGACCGGGGCTGGAGAACAAAACCAGAATGTTTCACTGTAAACACACATCTTGATTTGTGCCTCTCTGTGTTCCCTTGAGCCATAACTCATGTGAAATACTCCTGGCTGCTCCTTACTGTACAGAACAGTAGTGCGGGCGGAGGCCGCGTTGTTGATGTTGTTTCGCTCCGCCTCTGGCTGACTGATTGGCTCAGCTGTCATGTCGTCGCCCCAGCTCCGTCTCCCACTGGCCAGTGTGTACAAAGCCCTTTCTGTACCGTGTCTCTACTGTATTCTGATCTGTGCCTTTGTGCAACATTAGGACACGATCTTAATGGCCTCGTAGCAGCCATAACATTTAAGTGCTTGTACGGGAACAGGGCAGACCTGTACACGCATAGACAGGCACACAGCTCGTCTCCAAATGCGTCCTGGACTGGCAGGTAAAGCGGTGGAGATGCTGACCGGCGCTACCTGCAGGGTTAGGCCGAGGCTCGGCAGCCTCTTGCTGGCCCCCGCCACCAAAACAGTGCCGCTGATGTCAGACACGGGGACCCGGAGGTTTCGGTCCACGTCCTCGATGCAGGGATTCTCAGAGTTGGCAAGAGAGCGTTCAAAGACTGTCACGTCGTTTTACAACCAGTCAGCAATTGACTCTTCGGCAGAAAAGGTAGGAGTGTGACAACTGCCGTTACCGGCGGTCCCACTGCTGTGGCAGCGAGGGAGTCGTTAGAGTGACCCAGAAGCTAGCGATAGCAAGACAGTAACGTTAGCCGTTAGCACGGTTTGTGCTGCATTCAAGTACACAGAAAAGGCAGTAAATACGACTTTGTCCTACTGGGATCACCTTTGTTAGCGTTGAGAGCTAACTAGCTAAATTAATTTAATGTCATTAGTCGGACAAGCTGAGATAGTGGATGGACGTCGACTTTTGTCTATAATTGGAGAAAGCTCTCACCAACAGCGATGAGTGGTTGTATTTGACGTTAGGTAACATCCAGTAAAAAAATGTAAAAGCGTAAAATCAGAACACAAGTAGTGACATTAAGATTTGTCGTTTTATGACATTACACTATTCACGATGGTGAATGTGTCTACGATTATAATACATATATTCAATAATGCAAAGACACGAAGTCTGTTACTTAAGCTCAACCGCTAGTTGCTCCATAGGACATGAACGCAGGTTTTAAGACATAATGTTTAGCTAACTTAGCTATCAGCCACTAATCACGGACAAATTAACACAGTCACATTGAAAACACTTTCTTGTCATTGATGGTGGAGAAATTTTGTTATTACAAAGCTGCCATTTGAACTTTAACCATAGATGTCTTAAGATTGACTAATAACGTGAACGTAACGTGTTACTTCTCGGCGATGGTGTTATGAGAAGCCATCATAACTCTCTGGTCTCTGGCTCATTTCCTATTCTTTAAACTATTTTGTTTCCAAATTTGCCTGTTGTCAGTTAACTTTTTTATAGAAATCTTGACTTAATTGTGTATATATTGACTTACACGTAACTTGCACACGAGATCTGATTCCCAAATAAACTAGACTACCTCCTAATTTGGTTTAGACCTAGCTGATCGCATCACAGTTCATTTTGTATTAATTTATACTTTTCATTAACATATCTTCCTTATCCAAAAAAGAGTCGGTTGTCAATGTAGTAACTTGAGTTAGATCTGTCATGTTATTTCACCCCAATAAAATGTAACATACAGACTTTTACAGTCGAATCAACATAATACAAATAAAACAAAATGAAAATAATAAACGTATTACAATATTATGTGCAGGACGAGCTACTGCAGAGTGTTTCTGTTTATAGCCACTGATTTCCAGGACCACACATTTGTCTTATTGTGGTCAGCAGCAGCTCATGTCTCATGACTTAAATTCACATGTTAATCTGGTGCAGTGGTTCCCAACATGGGGCTTAAGGACAACTAAAGAGTTAAAAAGGAAACCTATGATTGCACTGATCTTGCTGTGGATGTCTATGTCCTCAGGAAGATGACTCCTAATATTTTGGTGACCTTTTGACCTTTTCTTCAGTGCCACTGCCAGGTCTATTTTTCCTCTTGTACACAGTGTGCATGTGTTACAGTTCTGCACAGAAGCACGCTTCCACCTTACTACACTTGGGCAAACATTTTCAGCATCATAGCAGGGTAAATACATTTACAGCTAATCAAATTAGTAGCTGTTTGACATAATTGTGTATATATTGACTTACATGTAACTTGCACACGAGATCTGATTCCCAAATGAACTAGACTACCTCCTAATTTGGTTTAGACCTAGCTGATCTCATCACAGTTCATTTTGTATTCATTTATACTTTTCATTAACATATTTTCCTTATCCAGAAAAGATATAGGTTACAAATAGAAACCCACACTGCCTACACTTATGTGAATGTGAAGAGGAATTGTGTTACACATAGTTGTCTTGTGTAACAGTGCTTGTTAAATGTGTGAAGTAATCGGTGCCCTGAAATCCAGCCACTACACGGTGATTCATCATTTACTGTTCAGAGGCACATTGCAGCTTTCTCAGGAATTAATGAGTTTCTCTGACTGAGCCTCTAAAACTCCCTGCACACAAAAATAAGTATTTATACAACGCTTGGTGGCTTTTGTATATGTATTGGACCAACAGGTCTAATTCACGGCATTATAGTGCCTGTAGAACCTAGCGATTGCTAGATTTTTAAAGCTAGTGCTAATTTAATTATTTGAGAATTAAAAATCAAAATGTGTCGTTATCATAATGGTATCATAATGACACATTGGCTGATATGCATTATTTGATGTAAACATATAATTTTGCAGTTGAACACACATGTTATAATAGAAACACTGATTCAGAATGACCTTACATATCTTTAATATATCTGTACAGCAATTTCTTGTTATTTATTGGCTGATAATTACTATGAACCTCTGAGAAGCTAATATTCAGCTAGTATGGAACTCTAATCGTTTGTTTTTTTTGGATACTGAAGTGTACCTGTGAAGTATTGAAAGTGTCAAATGTACAGTCAGATTTGTTATATTATTAACTTATTCTTTGATGACGTTGTTTTTTGTTTGAATCAGAGTTTTAGCAAATTGAAACAGTATTTTTACTTCAGGCTTCATTTTATAGATAAAAACTGGTTTCTGTTATATAAATGACGTCTCAATAGTTGTGTAGTACTGCAGGTGTTTTTTTTCTCTGCTCCCCATGATGTTACATGACCACAGTGTCGTTGTGACTGAATGTGTATGTCGTCATAAGTGTTAATGTCTCCCCAGGCCTCAGTGCGGCTGACTTTAGCGACCCTGCTGTATTCTGGGAAGTCTGCTGACGGACACCACATCTTGGTAAGTATCTCAGTCACTCCGAAGGACCTGCCAAGCGTTTAATGAGAAGTTTATTGATCTCACCCACTTCCTTTCCACTTATCTGTGTGTGTGTGTGTGTTACCTCAGAGCAGTGCCAAGTACCTACACAAAGAGCTGCCTGTACGAATCGCCCATCGGATCAAAGGTTTCCGTAATTTGCCCTTCATCATTGGTTGCAACCCCACCATCCTGCAAGTGGTAAGAAAACATTTTTCACCTAACACTGCTCCTGGCTACAGTGAGAGGGAATCACCCCTGCACTATATATTCTAATAAGGAAGTGATTTAGGCCACTGTGAATTAAAGTCTTGGCTGAACCCTGAATTAAAGGAGGGGAAAAAGGAAAGGAGTCTTTCAAACAGTAAAAGTGCAGCTACTGCTTCTGTCTCTATTGTTTCCAGTGGGAAGGGCTGAGTGTGGCTTAGGTAAAGCACTAATCACAGCGTTGGTGTTTCGATCCCTTGCTATAAAAGCAGCCAGTTACTTACTCAGTGTAAACACAGCGACAGGGAGATGGGAGCAGCTGCGTCCGTTGTGAACATCTGCTGTTATTTCCTCCTGTAAATGTCTATAATACATTATAACATATGGACCAACCTTCAGTATTCAGTATTTGGATTAACAACATGATGGTTTACTGCGTTTGGATCGTTGGAATCACAAAAAAAGACATTTTGCCCACGTCTAGAGGGACAAATCAGATTTTGTTCACAGTGGGCTTCTTATGTGAAAAAATGTGTTAAGTGGCATACACAACTTGTTGTTGTTTATGTATTTGTTGGATCTATGGTTTTGTTATGTTTTGAAAATTCTGTTTAGTTTTTGGTTTTGGTTTTGATTCCTACTTTTCTTTTTACCTACCTACGTTTTCACAGAGACTATATCTCCAGGAGAAGGTCAACTCTTTAAAATATGAGCAGTAAAAATATATTAATAATTAATTTTATTAATTAATATTAATAAATAAATAAATATTTTTTATTAGCATTGAGAATATCTGATTTGTCTCCTTGGCCTACGTGTGGGAACATTGTGCTCTCTCAGTCAGTTTTTTTCCTAGAGGGCATTCAAAACTGATTCAGTTCCTCTGCACATGTCACCGCTGATGAACTTTTACCTAGATTCCTTCCTTTCTGGCATCACAGGGCTCCGCTGCGCCGATCGCATACAGTGTAGCTCCTTTTGTGTGACAACAGACGCAGACGTTGGTTGAAGTGGGTTAACTCACTCAATCAGCTCTTTCATCAAAAAGAAAAAAAGAGTTTCAGCTGATACATATCTAGATAATGAAATAAATGTTGATATAACACTTAAACTGAATTCAGCTGGAGAACAAAGCTTAAGTTCTGGGGAAGAGCTTGTTTGTCTGTCCCACAGACAAATTCATCACAGTGTAACATACAGAAATGCTCTGTAATGTAAGCCACGTGTGAAGTTGTCAGTGCTGCGAGGCCCAGTCAGGGGCCAGTGTGGGTGGTTTGATGTTTTCTGGTTGGATGGACAATCGCAGAGAATCCAACTAACTCCAGCCTCCATTTCTCCTCTGTTGTCTTACAGCATGAACTGTACATCAGAGCTTACCACATGCTTAGTGACTTTCCCCAGGTGAGTGTCCTACATTCACACACAGGAAACACACAGGGTCATAAGCTCAAGTTCTTAATTTTTTTTAGGGAGTCCCTTCATTTTATGACCATAAACAGAAAGTGTAAACATATGCTGTCTATAATTTGTATTTTAACTTTTAAATGATTGATCAATTAAAAGATCAAAATACTCATTGATTAATTTGGAAATATAATTAATCACAGAAGCACACTAAAAAGATCTTTGTTTTGCTTTGGAGACTACATTGATTTCTTCTACAAAGGGCCAGACATAAATTCTTTAGTTGGCTCAACACAGCTGTCCATACTGGGACACTGTGTTTCCACTGAGAGCCAATGAACTCTTACTCTAATTATATGTGCCCATCTGATTAATCATCATTAAAAAGTTAATAGATACCATTATTACTTTCTCACTATTTATATATTTGTCAATCTATACAGTGATGTCATTTACACTAAAATAATAAGAGAAAGAGAAAACTACATATTTTAGTGAATTAAAAATCAAATATATTATTTGCATCACTGTTAAATAAATTTTTATTTAATTGTCAGTTCAGCTTAGATTAAATTCTTAGTTTGAAAGATGAAAGTGTGGTTAAAGATCTGTTGTTGGATTCAGTTAAGGTGCATATGACAGAATAAAAACATAACAAAATAAAACAGTAGAAAACTGTAAAATGTACAAGCATGCAATAAAGTTTAAGGACAGCTTTATATATGCATGGGTATATGTTCTTGTCAGTGCTGGGTGGCTGTGAATTCTAACAATATTTGATAAAAATGTCATTTATAGTGCTGAATATTTTATACGGTCAGCATGGATTCAGTTACAGAAAACGTGCACATTGTGGAATGTGGGTCAGTCTTCATCAGTTATTTTTTGGTTGACAATGACAGGAAACAGTCTGTCTGGGCAAAGAAGCCAAATATTTTGACTTGTTTCTGTGTCAGCTAATGCAAGTGTGATGTTATAGAGCTGTCAAGCTCTGTATAAGTCAGCCATGAATTTATAAATGCTTATATTATATTTATATTATTACCTGGATGTTTTTATGTTACACGATTGCGATGCACGTAATCTATATAGACTTTGCTAATAAACAGAAAAATCGAGTCTATAGAAAAATACATTTAAACTGGCATTTTATTAGAGGGGTCAAAAGATGTATAATTTTTAATGCATGAGCCTTAAGAGTACTCTCCAGCTTCTTTCTGCTAACGCATTCATTTCTGACTCTAGATGCTGTAGTAAATAAATAATAAAAACACCGTATGTGCTGAAGATCGACAGGGTTGATGTGAATTATGCTCATTTGTTGACAGATAACGGATCAGGACGTGGCCGTTCGTTTCTGTAAGCTGGTGCAGCAGCTGCTGGACGACCACAAAGATGTGGTCACCATGCTGGCACAGGGCTTCAGGGAGTGTCGCAGACACATCCAGGTAAGAACTGCACCAAACGTATCAAAACACTATCAAACCTATGGTGGAAATGTATTATTAATCTATGTCTATTAATCATCTATGTCAGATATTTTATTTATTACACTTTATTACTTTCCTTAGGATAACACCGTTAAACTGAAGGACCACATTAAGGGTCCAAATTGAACTCCTTAAAAAGTATTGTATTCTTGTACTGAAAAGTGCTTGTTATTCCTTTGGGGAAAAAACCCTACAATCCACCATACTATCTACTGTATATAGGATTATGGAGATATCCTGTAAGTCTATGCTGCTGCTGCTGCTACTCCACCACTGAACGCTGTTTACCACATTTAATTTGTTATACTCACCACTGTGAGTTACATGACAAGTGTTGTGGAGGTGGGATTACTGCCATCTGGAAATCATCAGCATACCTGTGTCTTCATCTATAACAACTTGTTATCTAAGCTACTGAGACGTTTAACATTCCTTACTGAGTTTAGCTTTAAAAGTTTCTCATACCAGCTCTGTACCGGGGAAATCTGGTTTCCAGCACTACACGTCTTACTGCTGGAATGACCTGCAACACAACACACAAGTTAGAGGCTCAAATTTCTGAGAGAATTTAAAACTTTATTATAGAAATCTATCAGTAATAATTATGACTTTCTAATTAGTGTTGTAGTGTATGTGTATGTGTGATGGTTGTAATTGTATTGTTCTTAATTTGTATGTATGTACTATTTGTTCTCAAGTCTCTCTGCAAAAAAAAAAATCTCAGTAGATCTCAGTAAGATTTCTCATTAAGTAAAGTTGAACTAACTCATGAGTGGTTTGCTTGTGAAACCTGTTAATGCGATCTTAAAGCAGTATGGATGTTAACATCCCAGATTCTTGTCTTAAAGTAAATTGTTCTGTATTTGAGGGCTTTGCACCAGCTGTTTGTTTTTGGCACTACTGTTGGAGCTGTTATCTGACTGTGATGCTGAAATCATTTTTCTCCTACCTTTGCAGGATGAGGCAATCATCCGAAACTTCCTAGACACGACGTTGTGCTCTCGCCTGGGAATTCGAATGTTGGCCATGCACCATCTCGCCCTCCACGAAGAAAATGTCTGTTTCTATGATTCAAATGATTTTTAAACCTTTGAACTGTGTTGTTTCCCTAGAGTAGTATAGATGGTAAACCACATTTTAGTGACATATACTGTATGTGATGGTTAGAAAGTGTTAACAAGGAAAATCGGCCATGCAGTGAATCAGCAGTCATAATTATTTTAAACTCATTTTCAGATGTTACTTTTAAATAAATTTCATTATAAATATTTTTTTTCTTGTCTCTGAGTAAACTTTAAAATATTTCTGTGTTGTATTTGTTTCAGCCTGAATTTGTTGGGATCATATGCAGGCGTCTCTCCCCCAAAAAGATCATAGAGAAGTGGGTGGATTTTGCCAGGTAAGTGTTTAGTCACATGGCTTTGTTTATTTATCACTTTTAGATGACTTTCTGTATGAGCACTCTGTTGACTGAGGGAAGTCAGAGTTCACCTGATAAATCGTTCATGTTTACCTTATGTAATCTTATCAAACGACCTTGTTGGATTCTGAACACTCTTTTGAACTCACTAAAAGTCTCAAAGAACCTTCCTAATATGTGTGGACTAATCTGTGAACATTGTGGAAACAATGCATTTGTCTATTTTTATTGTTTGGTAAAATGTAGAGCAGGTGAATATAATCACAATGCAGCGCATTTGTATTAGTGCAGCTCTAATGTAGCTGAGTTTAACAAAAGAGGCAGTTTTAGCCATAATAGCGCAAATGTGTGGACAATGACACCATGGATAGTGAAGGAAGGAATGAACAAAATGCCTAAATAGTTCAGCCATGTATTGTGTGCAACACAACAATCCATGCACAATTTCACTGTTTAGTCTTCAAGAGTGTGTATCAGTCTTCTGTTCAGTTAGCACTGGCATCAGTATTGATTCATCTGTCATGTCCAGCAAGGCTGGATGTACAGTGGAAGTGTTCAACAACATGAATAGCTGTAACGCAACCCGTGTGGAGCTTATGATCACTTTTATAAATTGTTTGTGTTTCTCTGGTCCATCAGACGTCTGTGTGAGCACCAGTACGGTAACTCACCCAGGGTTAGGATTAACGGACACGTGGCAGCTCGCTTCCCTTTCATCCCTCTGCCTCTGGATTACATCCTCCCCGAGCTCCTCAAGAATGCCATGAGGTAACTTTATCAGCAGCATGCGTATATACACCCCAGACTGCAAATACTTGAAGTTTCATATTTCTTGTTTTTTTCTTAGGCTTTTGTATATTCAATTTGAAATGATGTGAAACTACATTAAAGTGTCCAGTCACAGCCTTAATATGAGCATGTTGACCTCAATATTGAAAGAAGTGTGTGAGTTGACACAGTCAGGTACAAAGCTCCAGTATAAACACACTTGTTAAACTTCTTACTGTTTAAATTAACTAAAAGAAACATGATAACATACAGTACACTAGGTGCATATAAAATGACCCATTTGAACTACAAAACTTTAGACTCTTTGATTTCTTGTTTATCACATGAAATATAGCTACTCACACTGACAGCTACACAAACCAGTATTAATGCAAATGTAGTTACATTTTTGTTCTGTTCGTACACTGAGGTATATATAATAATTTTTCATTCATGCCATTTTCGTACCTGCCTTGTTTCATTTTAATTTGGGGCTTCAACAGAATTTGGCATTAGAATGTATTAATTGCTGACTTATTGCCTTTCTACCATTTGTCGAAGGTATTAAGTTGCATCTTTTGAACTCTTTTTAATAGGCTACACGCAAAAAGAAAAGCGGCCTATAGGAATCAAAATATCTGAATGAGGGGTTTTGATGTTGGCGTCAAGTATTGTTCTGTATCGGTTTCCTTCTGCTGTTGGCTACTAACATTTCTGGAAGCAAGAGTTGATCTTCATGTACTTTTTCTGTGTCTAAAAATTAGTGTAATAGCAGCAAATGATCTTTTTCTAACTTTGAGTTATTTCATTCTGTACTGTTTTGTGGTGTGAGTGAGTTCTGCCTTCTAATCAGAGCTGCAGAAAAGTTTTTGGTTGGAGCTAAACAGTGCAAACAGTATTGATACTTCCAGTCTGAAATGACAGTTTATTCATCAACTGTAAACTGAGAAAAGCAGATTTAACAATCACATCTATCAGCATCCTTGTGTAGTTGGTACAAAAAACAATATTTTTAAGATGACAGTACAGTTTTGATAATCAAATATTGTGTCCCCCTTGACATCCATCTATGTCTCTTCAGGGCCACAATGGAAAGCCATCTGGACACCCCATACAATGTGCCCGATGTGGTTGTCACTATTGCCAATAATGACATTGATTTTATAATCAGGTAAGTGACTAAATGTCTGTTCCACTGCCTCTAGTTTTATGAACATCTGTGAGTTTCTAGCGTTATAAAAAATAATATTGTTGTTGGACATAATTTCAGACCTTCCAAAGAAGATTTTTTTTTTTCATTTTTAGGATTTCAGACCGTGGTGGTGGAATACCTCACCATATAATAGACAAGGTGATGGATTACCACTTCAGCACAGCTGAGCAGAGCGCACAGGATCCACGCATGAGCAACATCTTCAACAGCATTACCAACAGCGGAAACCACTCCAGCCCTATGCATGGGTAAGGACGTTGAACTACAAAATGTCTTTGTTCAGCATTTGACAGAGTAAATAGAGGAAATGGCACTTGTCCTACTTTTTGTGTAATCATCCTTGAAATTAAGAGGCTTTGTCTATTGCATTCGATTTCAGCTTTGTTTACAATAACAAGGCTAAATTAAAGCAAAAAACTGTCAGAAGCACTAAAGCACACAAAAATAGAAACACAAGTGATGGGGTGTAATACCACCATCTCCTGGTGAAAGTTTCCTCTTGTTGGTCTAAAAGTGTTTGGGTGGAAACAATTCCTTTAATGAATCTCTCCTTGATCCTCTCTTGCCCTGGACGTTGTTCCGGTCCTCGTTCCGGTCCTCCATGTTGAAGAACGTCCCAAAGCATCTAATTTCACTCTGGGGAGCAAAGATGAGCAATGTTTGGGGAGAGAAATGTGAGGATACACAAAGCCACCCTTCAAGGAAGTTTTTTACCTGTTGGTGACTGGACACTGCAGCTGATTGCACTGATCAGAAACTGCATCAAAACAACAGCACAATCTTATACTGCAATACACTGACAACATTAAAACAGAACCAAAGTAAGACACACAAGTTTTTATTTTATTTGTTTTCAGATCCATCATCTGGGACTCAGACAGAAGAGACTGCGCATGTGTTTGAATATAGTCTACAATATATTTACATAATTTAATTAGTTATTTGAGGTAACGATACATTTCTACAATTGATACAGATTTTAATAAAAAAGCAGATGTTTATATTGATATGTACATATAAACTGAAAAGAAAAAACACACTGTGCATCTTATTTATTATTTGGACAGGGTGTTTTTTTTAGACAAATACAAACTCAAATTCAACAAAAGTGACCACAGCAACGTTTTAGTCCAACTGACAGCTGATCCACAGCTGTGCCGCTGATCCACAGGAACAGACGTTGCGGCAGATGACGGTTCAGAGGAAAGGATGTCTCATGTCTCCGAAAACCTCATTTCCTTCGTCTCTCTCCCCTTGACTGCTTCACTGTCGTCTTAAACCTGCTGTCTGTGTCTTTATTCTGCAGGTTTGGCTTTGGCTTGCCCACGTCCAGGGCCTATGCTGAGTACCTGGGCGGCTCTCTGTCCACACAGTCTATGCAGGGCATTGGCACTGACGTCTACCTGCGTCTGCGCCACATTGACGGTAAAGGAGAGAGCTTCAGAGTGTAAAGCTCCCCATTGGTCATCGTGGAAATCCCAATCTTGGAATCAGGTCATGCAGGAGTACAGAGAGTTTTCCATCAGGAAGACTGGCATGGATAATGGACCTCAGTGCACAAAGTGATAGCCTACACATCTTGTCAGAAAGCTACTTATTTCACCAACCCTACTACTTGTTCTCTTTTTTTGCCCTAGACTTATTATAAGCTATGTTAGCTGTCAAGTTTATGATTTCACTTGTTTTCCGTTGTGTTTTGTACTCTGTGGCTTGGTGTCTTGAAGTTTTGATGCGTGTATGAACTTTTGAACATTTAGTTAATCAGGACAAACTGTGCGTGATCACAGAAACTGATGTTAATGTGGGAAGAAGGAAAAGGAAAGAAAGAGCTTCAGTTTTAAAGAAGTTCACTTTGAAGTTACTTAGCTTCATGATATGAACAGAAATTTTTGGCGGATAAACATTTAAAATCAAACTTCAGGGACACTCCAGCAACCCTGTCAAAATGTCCTCACCCCCAAAGCTGCTCACATTGTTCATGATGATCAGTATAAGTACAGTTTGATTAACCCGATCCTTCCAGCATGTTGTCAGTTGTATCAAAATCTAAGATCTACAAGGCACATTGGTTTATTTTGGTGGCATTAATAGATATGTTCACTTTCATTGTCCTCATATTACAGCTGATAATACTTGCCAGCATGTGCTGTAAACCCTAACCCTTGACAACCCTTAGTGACATGTTCAGCTGCCAAAACACCAAAAGCTCATTAACAGATTTCTGTCTTGTTCATTTTTCTGAACACACTAAGAGATGAATATCCATATTCAGCAGGGTTTTTGTGGTGCTTTTAGGCAGGGAAGCCAACCGAGATGTTCAGTTGCCTTACTTGCGACTTTTTGTTGCTTTTATTGGTTCAATCACATGCACACCATGTCAGTTTCATTAATTCTTATAATTAATTAATAATTTTTGCACAATGAATAGATTTATGGTTGTAGTGCTCAACAAATAGATCAATCGTAGCAGTTTCTGACTTTACTTTAACAACTTTCAGAGTAACAATATACCAGAGAAGTATTGTCTTTTTTTCTGTCTTTCCTTGACTTGACTTTTTCAGAAAGTGTGTCAAGTTCAAGCTAGCTGTCCTTTTGAAATCAGTTTAGTTAAAGATTACATTTCAGGATGAGTCAGTTACAGGATTTCTGCACTGTAAGCTGTGGCAGACAAACTAAGGTTGCTAATATTTTTTTGGTCCGTTATTATCCGATTAGGTTTTTAACAATTTGTCACTGTTGTAGGTCTCAGTCTGCTTCAGATTAACTGTGTGACCCCATCTAAAGGCAAATGTGCTTCTACAAGTTCTATAAGCCAAAATGTCAGTTATAGCCGCCCTCTGGCTCCATGATTTCTTTTTCCGGGATTCTGTATCTTTTGCACATCTTAGTAGAACTCACAAGTAGTTTTGTAAAAAAAACAACAACACTTGACTGAAAAACTTTTGGATGCAGACCCCAGTAGCTCATCATCTAAATGGGTGTCCAAGACAGGGACTTTGTTTGAAGCATATTGAGTCAGTAATGCAGCAACAAGGGTGTGATCCCTCACTGGCTTCTCATCCATAAACATGGCAATTTGTCATCACAGATTAAACAAAATGAGATCTATGGAATCGAGTTGTGATTTCAAAATAATATACCAGAAAATATTAGAAATCTTGCCCTTCTGAATTTCCAGTTAATTATATGAATTAAATAATACAGTACAGAAAAAGATGAAGCTAAGGTTAGAAATGTGCCCTTATACAATAGTCAGCTCTTCTTACATTCCTTGGTGGGCACCAGCAACAGATCAACCTAAAAGCTACATTTACACATTTATTACCTTATTGTTTCTTTCTTCTATCTGAAAGGGCATTGGAAATCTCAAGCTGTTACTCACAAGGTGGGGCACTTCTGTTTTTTTCTTTTCTTTTTTGGCTCTGAGAGAGACTCAACATGTAAATGACTGGCTGTACCTTAAAAAACTTTAGAAACACATACATTATATGGAAGACTTAATGGGATCTTTTTATTTGTATGTTTTGGAAAACCTTTGAATTATGTAAGATTCTGATATGTTTATCTTACAAATTAAGTAACTGGTTAACTTGCATTTGCAATGACGATCATACAAATGTTCCTTGAGTTAAAAATGAAAAAAACATGTAGCCTATGAATCATTGTGAAAATGTGAGTGAACAATTTATTTTAGTTCATCAATACATTATCTGATATGATTTGTGAGAGGCACATATTTATTTTGACATTTTATGAAACAAAAATAACCGTGTATAATTCACACTGTCAGATTGATGGAGAATGGTCTATATTATCTGTACCCGTATTATGGTTGAGGCCGTGTATATGAATTAATGTGTTCTATTGTAGCTTTGAAGGTCTTGAAGATGTAGTTTATATGTAGCTCATGCATGCAAGGGTCGGGTTAACACCACATAATTGCCAGAAGCTGGTACATAAGCTGAAGACCATCATCATTCAGAGAGTTTCTTCTACTGCAAAAATGTTGCTGGTAACAATGTTGAAGGTGGCTTGAACGTTTGGGATTTGGCAGCTGGGCTGTTATGAAGCATGAAAAGTGCACTGCCTGCCCTCTACTGGCCAAAACGTAAAAGTGCAGACAGATTAAGAAATACAATTCTTTAAGAAAACATCATTTATACATTTTAGTTTTTGATGACAGGATTTACAACACAAGAGTGTATCTGTATTTTCCAGATTTATTTCTGAGCTTCTTACTTTTGCAGATAGAATGAAGATCAATAAAAAAAACATCTCACCGTGGGACAAAGCCAAATATTGGAGTTATGTTACTGAAGAAAAGTGCTGCCATGGAGTGTCTTGTCTCCTACACTGAAATTTAATTCTCCCTAATTTTTTTCTGTTGTGTTTAGGACTGGGAAGTCATTAAATTTTACTGCTTTGGATCTTTGAGTGATCTTTATTTTTTACTCCATCGGTGCTTAGTTAATTAATCAAAAGCTTTGTGTACAGGACGGTTGTCAGTTGTGACTCAATTTAGATGTGATGAGAGAGCAGTAGGCAAATTAATATTTATGAATGTGATGGCAACTTCAAACATGATTCATTCATTATACAAAGAGTAAATAAGTTTTTAAACCTTTATGCGCTATTTAAATTGTTCAGGTTCTCCAATGTTACTCTGCAAACTTTCTTTCCTGTTTTGTATGACTCTTGACAGATGAAGTTAAACGTAGTACTCATTGATTTGCTGAAATAATAGAATCTGTAAGGAGGGTGGAAACATAAATGAATTGATACATACAGCACATGACATCAAGTTAGGCCAAAGTGGTCAAATCAGTCTGATCCCTGCTGCCAAAAGCACGTCTTGCCAGAGCAAATAAAAGAAAAATATAGACCATTTGACCCAGGATACATAAGCCCTGAGTCTGTTGGAAAGTATTCTTAAAACTATATTAAGCCATTTTTCAGCACTGTTTGTAGGAGGAAGGCAGCGGGCAACGCTTCAATAATCCAACAGTTTTCTTTAAGTGGTTCTCTGAATCCTGGACAGGATTGTGATTCTCTTGCAGCACTTAACTCTGTCAAAGACTAAGAGCTTCAAAAGACACATGGTGTGCTCCACTGTGGAGTAACAGCATGTTGGCAGCTTCTTAACATAGTGTTAAGGTATAAGGTCAGTTTCATGGTAATCACACTTCCAAACATGATCACATCTACATGTCTGTTTTTAAGTTGAATTCACTTTAATAAACAAGCTTCCAGGCCCCTCTCTGTAACAGTCGCATTAATGACTTGACTCTGCTCACCACAGAAAAAATAAAAGGTACTTGTTGGTCTGTGGCTTTATTTTATGTCACAGCCATTTGTCCAAATAAGTTAGAACAAAAATCATGTGCTGATGCAGTTAGATAGAAATTATATTAGGTTATGATAAATAGCATAAAGGGCAGTTATGCAAGAGGAAATTGCAGAGCAGGAAACTACAGAATATCATCTTATTGTGTTATGTAGCATTTAATGTATATTTGGTTTCTGTAACAATATAATATAGTGTTATTTTAAATGTTTTATACTATGTGGTCGCAGCTTTTGCCCCGATACCTCGAATCAAACTGAAAACACGGGAAACACTTGAACTCCCCACGTTCAGGTTTGAGCAGTGGGCTTTGAATGCACCTCGACTCACCTCAGGATGGTGGAGACAGCATCCGGATAAAACTTGGACAGAATTACTACTGAAACGTCAAACAACCAAGAAATGTAAGTGAAGTGATCGTTCAGATGCATCAGTAAAAGTTGGTTGGTAGCGAGCTGTACTCAAACATTACACCATATGTTTGTTTGTGGGTGAAAGTAAAAACATCTTTTCCAAATTAAAATAAACTAACTCTAAGTCATCTTTGTCATATTGTTTACCTGTATACCTTTTTTTGTTTGACTAACAGGTTGTTACTGGTTTATCACAGGTGTCAGTCACTCAGCTTCAGGGACATGTATAAATTTCTGAACTCAAATTTTAAATAGGGGGTATTTATTTCACTTTTTCTTCTCTGTCTCATATTTATTTAATAATGTGACAGCTCTGCATTTATACAGGGTTTATGTATTGTTTAAATTAAAGGTATGTCAAAAATCAAAGATACTTTAGACCCTACCCTGGAGAAATTAAATAACAATGCCAAGCAACGGTATTTGTACAAAGTGATAACATAGGTCAGGTTGGCAGCCTGAGGTTTTGGACTGAGTTCAAACACTCTGCATGAGCTTAAAAGTGATATATCCATGAAGCTCGTGAACAGTTTTCAAGTGTCTGGGTGCATGACCTGCTATTTCACAAGCTGGTAAACTGGGAAATTAATAAACCAAACACAATACACAAACTTTCAAAAACATTCAGCAATGTGATTGCATTATTAACCATCACAGCAGAATCCTCTCAACATGGGGCCCATAAATAGAAATTCGACACAGCATGATGTCAACCTCACATTCATTAGGAACCTTTGTCTATGCTTGTCTGCATTATTTACATTTTCAGAGTTCAGGGTCGTTGTTGCAGTCAGTGCGGTTAACAAGAAAAAGGACATTCAGAGTAGCCCTGTGGTCAACAGCTGTTGTCCTGTAATTACAGGCCAAACATGAACACGAAAAGGAGACTTTACAGGTTACAGAGAGAAGGTGTGATTCTTATCTGACGTAACCTGCCTTATGTGATTGAAAATGTCCTGTATGTAAATATATCCCCTTTAAAACCATCCAACCTGATGAATATCCAGTATGCACTCTCTTTTAGCTTTGTTTTGGTCTCCACCAAAAAGTCCTGAAGGAACTATCTGGACTCTTTAGTTGCTAAGTACTCCACCATTGCTCCATTTGCACCATATTTTAAGATGCAGAGAAGGTGAGTGGATGGTATCCGCATGTGTGATTCTCACTGTGAAGCATGGAAGAAGTGGTGTGATGGTGTGGGGATGCTTTTCAAGTGACACTGTTGGTGATCTATTCAGAACTCAAAGCACATTTAACTGGCTTGACTTCCACAGCATTCTGCAGCGACACTCTATCTGATCTGGTTTGTGTTAAATGGGAACATGATTAATTTTTGAGTGCTGTGTCAGATGACCAGGCCTCCACCATCATCGAAAAACAGCTGATACGTGCTCTGCACATGGGAACTCCGTCAAGAGTTTCACCATTCCAGGTGAAACTGGTTAAGAGGCGACCAAGAACATGCACAGGAAAAGGTAGCTACTTTAAATTAAAACTTAATTATTAAGTGAGTTTTATGTCTGAATGATATAGTAAACTAATCAAACTGTAATTTGTACAGCAATATTGTGATTTATTATCTTATTTTTCCTTCTTTTCATTATATTATTTACTATTTTCTCTGCAGCTCTATACAGCTCTGGTGTTGCACTTTGGATAAAGCGTGTGCATGCTCACACTAAGTATTTGTATTATGTTGAGGAGGTTTCATGTCTTTCCCTTTAAACTCTGCTGTTGTCTCAATTCAATTCAATTCATCTTTATTTGTATAGCGCCAAATCATAACAAAAATCATCTCAAGGCACTTTACATAGCA
>JAUMHL010000006.1:14176822-14187581 GCA_032362345.1 Sandelia bainsii | reverse complement strand
ATCATTAGAAAATCATTTTTTAATTATGGTAACACAGCTGAAGACATGTATCTTTTCATGAACAACATGGTGATTCCCATGTGTGTCCAAACTTTTGACTGGTAGTGTATATAAACATATTCAGTATATATGAAAACTTACATATAACTAATAAAATGCAACAGGGACAGATGAATTCCCAGTGGACAGATTACCCCCAAAAATATGAGTGGCATATCCAATAAATTTATTGTCTATCAGTGAGGAAGTGGGAGCATTAAACACTTGAATCTGTTAGGCCAGTGACATTACCATGTATTCATCCATGTCCATGTCTTCGGGCTTTATGAGGCGCAGCTTGGCTCTGGCTTCCCTCATGATACTGATGGCCCTGCATGTACATAAAGGGCATGTGATGAGAGCACAACTGGACTGATCATCATCATGCATCATCCACACCAAGCTGCAGATCTGAGCTCTTGACACTAGAGGGCATAGTATGCATGCTGTATGGTGTACTGTGTACTGTATTTCTGCTAATTCTATAAAGCGCTGCTACTGTGAGAGTACAGATGTGCATACATTATATATAAACAATCCAGCAGACAAAACCAAACTGAAACCTAATACTTAAAGCCTCATAAAATATTTTAATATATATGTCCAACAAAGGTTTGACATGTATTTCTTTTACAGTGTCTGTTTTCATCCATCCATCCAACACAGAAGTTTATCTGTATTATTTTGAAACTTTTGAAAACATAATCCAAATTTTGGATTAAGTGTCTGATGTCTGTGATTCATCAAAGGGCCATTTATCTCTTACCTCTCATCGAAGCTCAGGTTGCGGTCGGTAAACTGTTCCAGCAGTGTCCTCTCAATGATGCGCTTAGGTGCTTTGTTCTGGAAGAAGTAGACCAGAGCATGCTGCAGGCGAGCATCCTCCTGGGGTGTGGTCTCCTCCTGAGAGAGCTCATACAACCGGGAATACTCCTCGCGGAAAGCCTAAAGGAAACATGCAGAATTTTAATATTTCAATTTCCCCAAACTCATAGCTATTGGTCACAGATATGTAACATGAAGATATGTTTAATTTAATTTGACCTGTCAGTGACGATACACTCAGAATAAATAATGTTACAGGGTAGCTTTATGCACGTTTTGGTGAAATAGTGATGCCTGATGCATTTACATTTAGCTAAAACATTTAGCAGACACTTCTGCAAGGTGACTTAGAAATGAGATTTTTATGACAGACATTCAATATTATACTATACATTCATACAATGTTAGAAAAATGGAAAATCTAATCATAAATACACTAAATAAATAAACAAATTACAGCTTTATATTTCATTTATCAACACATGTAGCTCCTCATAAGAGGACATCAGTACCTTTGACATTGGTTGAAAATTGTAAACATATTGTGTGCGACTGAGTATTTTCTGTATTGTCATTAAATGTGGAGATCATTTGATTTTCTGAGTCAAAAGGAAAAGGTAAAAACACTCCCACTATTGACTTTGACCTTCTTACATTTAGGATAATGTGGTTTATAAAAACTCTGATCTTTGTTATTTATAGATAAAAGCCATTAGGTGGCTTCTGATCTTCTGATAAGAGTTAATTGTTAATATGATAAACAGTATGTTGTGCGCTGATAATATTGCAACAAATCCCCAGTTGGAAATGAAGGAATATTTCAGGGATTAAATTAAACACAGAAATATGAGATTTTTTGAGTTTATGACTTGAATCTAGTCATAATGTAACAATTTAAAACTACAAATAGGGATAGAGAGAAGGGGTTAGGTGTCCAGAGACACCTAAATTTAATATAAGGAATTTAATCACACAGCTATTTTGAGCAATGCTTGAGACATTCAGTATCCGTCAAACATCATACCTTGATGAGGCCAGCTTCAGGGCCTTCCTTGTCAAAAGTTTGTCGGGCCTTGGCTATGGCTAGAATGACACCCTGCATAGCTGGAGTCAGCATCATCTAGGATTTGACACAGCAGTGAAGAAGAGAAACTGATTGCTGTGATTATAAAACAGAACTTGACAGCAAACAAGTTACCGACAACTTTGTAAGACAGACAAACATACAAACAATGAATTATGTCTTATCATGGCAGAATCATTGCTTGTTCAGCACAAGCGACACAGAAATACTAATCCCATACCAAAGTCAAATTATTTAAAATTAAAATGCTGATGATGTGGGTGTAAAGATCCTGAATGGCTGCAACCCATCTGCACATATAGACAGATGTATCAGTTTCTTTTAAATCAAGTTCTGATGTTAGTTCAATCAGTCTGGTGGAAATTTTATATCCATCCAAATCTATGAAGTACAAAATTCAAACTGCAAAACAGCAAAATTCTAATGTGTTCTTAGATCTGTGAATGAGCAACAGGAGAAACAAAACCACACCCTTTCAGTTAAAAGGTACATTTCAAATTCCTGTTGAACCATTCGTCAAACAGTTGGTATCATACATTTTTAAGTTTCCACAAAATTCTTTCAGTTCAGTTTATATTTGTGGCTGCTAACTTGAAAGGTTTGCAAGTGCAGCAAAACAGTCTTACAGTGGCTACAGATGTTATGTCCCATCATCAAATGAGCATACCTCTTCATTGTATCCATCAGCATCAGCCCTCACCATGATCCTCCCCACGTTTGGGATCTCGACTTCTGAGACCTCGTTCTCAATCTGTCGCTGTCTAGCTGGGAGCTCCTGCTGCTGTTCCTCGTCTTCCTGCTTTGCTTCATGTTCAGGAGGTTCTCTGGAAGCCTCTAGCTCACCTTTAGCTTCAGGGCTGAGGCCTGCAACCGCTGTGTCGTCTTTTTCCAGATGGAGTTCAGATGGTGCCTGGTTACCAAGCTCTGCTTCATGAACAGGAGTCTGACAGAGAAAGAGTCAACAGTTACACAGTATCTGTATCAGTTTATACTGTTTAGTGTTTTGAAGGTATTTTTTTATCATAACACTATTTGGAAATCTTTTACAAGACTTACATTGGTGCTTCCATGTAATAATGCACTAAGCCTAACGAACAAATTTGAACAAATCAAGGTAAGATAGGGTAAGATAGCACTTTATTGATCTCCTGTAGGAGAAATTCAGGTTCCACAGCACTAGAGTAAAAATTACGTAAAAAAAAATCAAAAACATCAGAATACAATAAAGTATAGTACAAAATGGCAGAAAGTGTAAAAAAATTACACCTGTGTGGTGAAATTAACATATCTGGAAACTATCAGGTCAAATACAGAGCGCATCTTTCTATTTTAACTGTGACATAACACAAAACCAAACAAACTGGATCAGCGAGCGTGTGAATTTCAAAATGGCCATGAAAGGTGGGCCTTATTATGTGTAGCTAGGTGGGTCAGCAGAAAGTCTGCAGCTTGTCAATACTTTTCCTTATATATCAACTGCACATAAGTGGTAATACAGAGGTGTGGACAAAGTTAATAGTATAATGTATTTATTGCCACAGGCTGCAAAAAGCCTACATAAAGCATGTAAGGCTTATAATGAGTTTCTGTCTGCATTGTGTCAAATGTGCTGATTTTTTAGTCATGTAATGTGGATATGTTGGACTATTTTGTTTATTTTAAATTTAATAAAATACAGCACTGTTGTATTTAAATGTTTCAATTTCCACTGCAAAATCTCAATCAGATAAGTACTTAGTGACAATGAACAATAAAACAATAAAATAACAGAAAAGAAAAGTAGTGTACCACTGGTAGTAGTATTACTATAAATGCAACTACATTTCTACTACTATGTTATATGTCTCTGAACAAGCTACTGACCATCAAATAGTTAAAAGCAGTAATCGCTCCTGACCTTACTTACTCGACACCCAGTCTGACATTAAGCCTGGACTTCCACCACTATACTAAGTGGTGGAATAGGATTCTTGACCCAGATGTACACACTTTATTTTTGTGGCCTAGAATTTCTGACCCATATTCCACAGACAGGGAGCTGGTGAGCAGGGTGTCATGGACTTTCCCACCTGACTCTGCAGCTCCTTCTCAGGTGAGGTGCAGCTCTGACTGGGCTCTATGGCGTTGGCAACAGCTAAACTGCTGCTGTCGTAAAGCTGGCAACCAGGGGTCTGTGGTGGTGCTGGCGTTAACTCTGATTCTTCTGTGGTTAAAAATAAAACAGAACATACACAAAACAAAAAAACAAGAAAGTGAATATGCATTTATAATGCAATGGAAGGTATTTTGTAAGAAATACTACAGTAAACAGAATTTTTTTTTAACAATGCCACCTCTACAATTACTTAAAATGTTCTCATCCCAAACTTCTGTAGCCAGGCCTCTGGTCTTATGAAGCTAACAGAAACCTGAAGGAATTCAACCAAGTATTGGCTAGACATGGACAGATATAACAGACAGGTCACTGACTTTGTTTTTTTTTGTCATTTTTGTATGTTTATTTTTGAGTGGTTTATCCTGCTTATAACACTTGATAAAGGTGAAAGATTAATATTTTCTGGTTATCTTTTTATGGGCTAAGTTAAAGTTTTTGGATTAAATCCATAACACTGGTTTCAAAATGTGTCCTTTTAATATACATTGTCAATTTGTATCTATTACTTCATGTTTTTATGCCTACATACAAATTAAAATCCCCTATTCACTCTCCTTTCTCTAGTTACCTTCAGGCTTCTCTCCGGGATCAGGCTTTGGGTCCTGCTCTTCTTCTAGATCTGGCTGTGGCTCTGAATCAGCTCCCTGGTCCAGCTCTTCAGCAGGGGGTCCTGATTGTGGTGCTGGCTCAACAGGTGTTTGCTGTATGTTGTCTGGACTGGTGTTTGGGGGTTCTGCAGACGCTGTAGCCTCTCCCTGTGGGGCTGCCGTCTGGCAGAACTGCTCCTCCCATTCACTGAGTTCCTGCTGGAACCAGCGGTTGTCTTCATGAACGTAGCGCCTGAGCAGGGGTGGCAAGGAGTCTATGCCTCGCAGCACCTGACCCGTCTCATCGTCTGTGTCTTCTGAGACGATGTATGATATAGTCAGTTTCAGCCTTCCCCATAAAATCCAGCAATTAGATGTTTCAGAAAAACATGTTTTTATGCAAACTGCTATGTTATTGTTGTGCCCCTTTTCACTTTGACTTTGAAGTATGTGCACATCACTGTTACTCCTGTTATGACTCTATTTTCTGTAAGGCAGTAGTGGTAACTAAAATGTATACGTAGATGTACCTGTAATGAGGTGGGGTAGCCTGTCATCAATATACATCAGGCAATAGGCACTGGCGTTGGTCATGCCCCCAAAGGAGTCTCGCTCCAGCTCCTCCCACGACGATTCAGTGATGCTGATGTCATTGTACTTCATCCAGCGCTGGTTGGCGTGGTCATAGATGTAGGCCCAGTAATGCCCTGCTGATGCCTGGCCCTCATGTACGAGCACTGCATGGAGTCTGTAGGGTACCTAAATAAGAGCAGAGTGGCAGACAGCACTGACTACCCAGACTACCCAGAGACAACTGTGCAACCCTAAATTCCTTGCAGTATGACATTCAACTGACTTGTGCTCTGTTGTTCCGTTAAGATTACTTTCTTCGTGAAGATCAGTAAAGTTTCATTTAATCTCAGCCAAAACTGTTTGTCAGGGTGAATTAAGTGAGTGAAGCTCTTACCTGGCAGAGACTGTTGTCTGAGTACATGCCCTCGAGCATCTGTGTGAGCTTGTCAATGTTAGCCTTTAGCTCTGATGAACACATACATACACACAAACACAAAAAACAAACAAATGTAAGTAGGCCTACAGTACACACATCAAGCACATCAAGACTGGTATAGTAAATATGGTTAGTATAAAAACAATCTGCTCTCACAAGCCCATCTCAGATAATCTGAATTTCTGTGTATGTGACAGTTATGTTAAAGCAGTCTAAGTGTAATTATGAGTATTTGCATTAGCATACCATTTATGTCATTCTCTACTTCGGACCTCCAACGCTGTAGGCAGGTCTTAACAAAGTGAAGCTCTTCGTCCGTGATGCTGTGTGGGGCTGGGTGTGGGGGGCAGTCGACAGGGTGTCTGCACTGGGTGAAGGGCTTGTATATGGGGGTCCGCTGGCAACTTGAAACACTGGAAACCAGGCCCTCAGATGAATCTGGGTCTCCCGGTTCACTGAAGATGGCAATATAAGCACCAAAGAGAGAAAAACATTGACCATTTTTTTAGTGCAGCAAAACAAACACAAAAATCTATTACTGCATAATTTGCTTTGTATCTGTGAACTGCTGAATTTTAAGTAGAAGGATCCAGGATTTAACATCAGAGGAACTGATGGTATATGTGTGACATAGAGCTGTGGATTACCAGTATAGCAAGAGAAATTGACAATATGTTTATGTATAACATGACACACTGTAGCTGACTTTTTATGCTGTGCCGCTGAAAGTCTGTAGCCAACGTTTTATTCTGCTTATGTATTTGATCAGGGCCCACTGCCTTGTGCTGTTTTCTGGCCCACTGTGTATTGCACCTGTTGTCTTTAGAGGTGGGGTCACTGTTGGGGTGGCTTGCAGGAGTTGGTGAAGACGCAGCTGGTCTCAGGTCATCAGCTGGGGAAACGCTTGTAGGCTTTGTGGTAGCAAACTCCAACACAAACTGCAACATGTCTGCCAGAGGATACTTGGTAGGTCCTGAACCATAGTTTTTGTAGCTGAAAATACAGACATGAGAGAATGAATCCATGATTTGTTCCAATGAAGTCAGAGCCGCTCAGCCTTACAAAGTAACTTACGACTCAAGTTTCTGTTGAAGAACTGCAATTTGCTCCTTTAGTTTTTTCACTTCTCCTCTTCTTTCATGGGTCTGGTCTATATTTTTGTGAAGATATCTGTACAGAAAACAGTCAGGCAATCCCCAAAACGATCAGTACTTATCCCTCAGATACATAGAAACATTTTATTAGACAGATACCAGTTTTACATTTTTTCTCTGCTAAAGCTGAAAATCAGTGCTGAATATGTATTCCCTTGCCTGTAGAAAAAAGTTAAACTGATCGAACGCACTCTCTGTGGCCTGTATTATCTGTACCAAGCTCACCTGTCCATATAAATGATTTGTGGAAACTCCAGTTTCTTGTGTATCTTCTCAGGACGACCAAGCTGGGTGTTGAATTCAAATCTAGACAGTTCAAATGTCAAGACTGGTGGTAACTTTTTGAACCATCTCTGCAACCAAGAGAAAATACAGACTGTTATGGCACAGCATGAAAATTACACTGACACTGACATTCTGTTGTTAGTTGACGAAGGTGTTCACCTCTCTGCCAGATGTAACGATGTGATCTGAATGTAGCAATTCAATCTCCTTCTCAACCATAGCACCTTCTAGGCATTCATCCAGGTTGTTGAAACCATTCACTTGCAGGGGATACTGGCCGAACTGCTCAGTGTTATGTAATGTTTTACCTAAGCAGAATCACATACTGTACATGTGAATGATCAAGTATAGAATGCGCATTAATTATGACACCATTACAAAAACACAAACAAAAGGATACCTTCATGTCTTCTTTCTGTCACAAAAGTGCCGTAGAAAAGCTGGACCATTGGGTTTTGCTGTTTGTCCTCTGTGTTACTAAAAGTAAAACATGACACTAGTGTAATTTAGTAAATTATGAATAAGTAATCATTAACTGTGGTATGTCGATGACAACAACATATAACTCACTTTCCATTGGCAGCCAGCTGAAATGCATCCTCTAGCCAGTCAAGCAGTTTGTGGGAAAACTCACTGACATCCTGATATGGAGACATAAGGGAAAAAAAGCAAATTTACTGTACCTCCCTGAGTTCATTCTTTGTTTTACCTTCAGCTGTATGCATAAAGGTCCTCACAGGAATATCAAGGTAAACATTGCAGAACAGAAGTTTGAGAAAATGACAAACAAGCAAATGCATACATACATACAGAAATACAGAAATACATAGAAGCAAGAAATTATATATTATATATATATATATTATATATATATTATTATTGTTAGAAAATATGTGAGAAAGAGAAAAAAGAGATGGAGAGTGGTGATCATTTATAATTGGTGGTGTATAAATAAATAAAAAAAAGGAACATTAAATTAAATGAGCCATAACTTTACCAGTGCTGTGTTTCATTGTGGTTAATTATTAAAAACCCTACATAGACAAAATTGTAAGCAAGAATCATGATGTTGTCCACACTGACATGTTGACCTGAGGAGATTCTCAACATGTCACATGTACTTTAGTACTTTAATAGAAAAAATAAAGGGTACTTCTACTTGCAGTGGAGTATTTTTCTGGGGAAGCACTTGCACTTTTACTTGAGTATTGAGTTTGTGTACTTTATACACCTCTGGTTAATACTGTTTGTTCTAGTAAAAGAAAAAAACTCAGTGTGTGTTGTACCTGTTGGGCCTCACTGGTCCTAAACGCATCTCGCAGTAACTCCACAGCGGCAGAAGGATCCACAAACCTGTGTGTTGATCCAACCATGAGGGCAAACAGACAACGCAGCTCCTGCATGAAAGCTATATTCCTCTTGTCCTGTTGATACAAACTCAGAGTCAAACTTCCAAAACCAATCCCTTCATACCATCACATAGTTAATAAAAACAATTAACCTGTATGAATGAATGAAAATGTGCTAACGAAGTAGTGGCAGCGTAAACACCGTTGTTTGAAGAAAAAAAAATCTACTAGGGACAGAAGTTTACTCACTGAATGGCTCTTACACTTCTCCAGTATTCTCTCAGACAGATGGTAGTTGAGAACCAGTCTCCTGAACACAGGCAGGTGAAACAATGACTGCAACAACAAAAGAACACAAGGAGCATGATGTGGTCTTGCAATAAAGGTCAGATTTGACAAATTAGAAGCTAGAGGTTCTTGATAACAGTGTCCATTTCCTCTAGTGGTGGTCTAACATGAAAAGATCATAGAACAAACATATACTTATGCAGTATGTTCTAAAATGAACAGACAAGTAGTTTTGCAGTTCTTTGCATCCCTAACCCTACCTCCTAAGCTTAAAAAGGTTTGTAAGATGGGCTTTTTATTATCGTTGCCTCCAGACAGCTTTGTTAAGTGGGGCCAAGTTGAAATTTATTTGTTATATGTTGTGGCAAAAATAAGGAAGGACAGAAAATTGTGTGGTAAGTGAAATTAAACATTAACAAAGAATGTTAAAGAGAGGTATGAGTTTAAAATAACAAAACATTTTTACTTCAATAAAACTGTAGTATTCTACGAGGAGGTTTTCATTGCTCATGACATAAAGTACAGCTTTACGTATTTCGGCACTGGCTTTAGCAATCAACAAGATCTTTCCACAGCTTCACTCTATCACCAAATTTCCATGTTTTTGTTGTTTACGTCAAATAACAGATTTTTTTTACACGTACCGTAAAGCACAGATACCGTGCCACTTTGTTACAGGCTACTTGTGTTTCTCATAATAAACTAAATGCATTAATACCAAGCAGTTAGTCTTATGTGTCATGTGAGCTGGTGAGTGGAGCTTCTGAGCACTTATGAATACATCAGTATATGTTTCCCTTTGAGTTGGAAATTCAATTACACCTTATCTCAGTTTTACTGTAATTTATACCACAAAGGATAATAGGGGGGAATATGAACTGACAACTGAATCATGTGGTCACTCATCCTCAATCTGATATCATAATTACTTTTTTTTGAGGAGACTGCTTTATCAAGAATCAGGCTCTGTTGAATCTACAATAATCAGTTCAGTTCTAACAAACAGTATCAACAATAGCGAAAAACAAAAGGATATCACTTGGACACCATTTGTATTCAAACCACACTGCCTCATTTTTGAATTTATACTCCCAGATAATAACCCGTGTCCCCCAGGGGTTTGACTTCTAAATCAATGTAGAAGCATATCTGAGCTCAACAGAGACAAACAATCACTGTCTCCTCGTTGTCCATTTCAGGCTCAAACTAGGAAGTCCATCATCACATCAATCGCTATTTAATTATCCGCACAGCCTGCGCATCTCAATAAGGGCTCCAGTTTCAGTCGAGCCACCTGATAGGCCTGACTAAAGTCAGTCTGGAATGGACATGTAATATAATCAGCACCTTAGAGAAATAATGTATGCTCTCATTTAACAGGAAAATTCCCACATATTTTTGTTTTGCTTCTGATGTTTAACTCTATAAGTACGGTACAGAGTTGATGAAAAGGTAGGCGTCATGCAAGATCTCTTGTCAAGTGTTTGTCCTGCCAGTTTAAAAGCATGTTGGCTACTGAACTGATAGGGGCAGTGCAGGCTCTTGGCATAGGCGAACTAGGCGGTCGCCTTGAGTGCCACTTGCTCGAGGGGGCGCAGCTTCAAGCCCTCAAAAAAAAAAAGTTGCTTGCAAATATCGTCAGTCGCGGGTTTTTGAGCTTGTTTTCTGTTTAGTTATTTATTTGGGCTTTTCTCCCTGCATGAACCCTTCATGATTCTCTCCACAATAAAGTGAAACTCGATAGTTAGTCCTTTTACAGCCGGGATCCGTCCACAGTCCCGGTTTCTCGGTTACTGCGTCCGCAGCATGCGCCCCTCTCCTCCCCCGCCCACACAGACACACACGCAGACCTCCAGCTGACAGAGCAACAGAGTGACAATGTCCGGCAATAAGTGGAGAAAATATGGACAAATACACTACTCACAAAAAGTTAGGGATATTTGGCTTTCAGGTGAAATTTATGGAAAACATAAAAAGTTCACAC
>JAUMHL010000006.1:14146978-14176722 GCA_032362345.1 Sandelia bainsii | reverse complement strand
TCACATTAAGTTCACCTGTAAAGGTTATAGTGCATTTTAGGTTCATCCTGAAATTTCACCTGAAAGCCGAATATCCCAAACTTTTTGTGAGTAGTGTATATGAAAGAGTGGGAGAAAGAGAGAAAGAGAAAGCACATTGAAAGACTGGATTCGACCTCAAAGACATTCTGCAGATTTATCAAGTGTGAAATATGAGCTCATCATGTATATTTAATACAACAGATGAACAGACCTGATGGTGAACAGTTATTCAAAGTTTCTGTGTCTATCGTGAGATCTGGAAACACTGATGACAACTAGATAATAGTTTTGTCATGTTGAACACATCACGTCTCTTTCTTCTGCAGCTACATGTTTTACTTGTACTGTACAGTAACAGGTAAATTTACTCTACATCTGTACTGGACAGATGCACTGAGAAAATATTTGTTTTATGTTTTATGTTGTCTTGTTTGCACTTTGCACATTCTGCTAATTATTATTAAGTGTAAAAAATTAAATTAGGGCTAGGCTTAGATTTATGGGTTGGGGGTGTAGGCGGTCGATTACGGGGCGCCAAACCTTAATCTCGCCTAGGGCACCAAAATGGGTTGGGCCGGCTCTGGATATGGGATTAAATTTTGAACCAGATGACAGAAGAAAATTAAAGACCTCTAAATGTATTAACCATGTATGAACTAATTTTATAGTGGAAAACAATCTGAACTATGTTACAGTCAAAAAGATATTTGCTACCTGAAAACAAGGCTCGACACCTTTGACAGACTGATGTTAGAAATCTTGGAAGGTAGACAAATCTATAAACAAATCTTTAAACTTGTGAGAGAGATATTTAAGTCTTAGTAGTAAAGGCTGCAAATAACTGCAGTAAAAGGCACACACGTTGAAGGAGCTTACTGTGTCCTCCATAGCTGTATCAGGGATTTTGTGTATATGTTATTTTATTCAGATATTCATACAATAGTGGAGCTCAAAGTGAACTTCTTATTTAACAAAAACTGAGCTGAGTCAATCACCTTCTATTGTATGTAAACATGCTAGAACCTACATTGAAGCATGCATTTCATTTCCACAACTAAAGACAAGATGCCAGATCCTAATTGTCCATAGAGCTGATCAAATAGGTTACAGCTGGAAGCAGGATCTGGGACAGTCGGGGGCATTGACAGAAGAAGTTAATTTTGAGCTCCGTCTAACAGGATAAATAGTTTAGATAATGGTCAGAATCTAGTATCCAATCTGCACACAGTAAAATGACCACAAAATTAAAAAGAGCTGATGTACATCTGCTGATGCAGATGCATTATTTGGTGTTTAGGCTTAAAAAACATTTGACTTAAAGATTTTTTGTTTTAGTATTTATTCATTTTATGTCTTCTTTTTATTGTTTTTTTTATTGTATTTTTTCAATAATAACTGATATTTAATTGGTTTGCTGTGTTACTTACATTTATCTATCAAATTAAGTGTTAAGTGAATTTATTAATAGAAAGTAGTGGTGATTGCATGTTTTTCATAGAACTGTAACTGAAGAAGTTGTTGAATTTATTATTTGTCTGAACCACAATAGTCAGAAATGCTCTTATTTTAGTTACAGTAATTGTTTATTAGGTTTGTAGACTAAAAAGACCCTGGGTCCTGTTTCACTAATGTTGGCTGACACACAGTGCCCATGATTTAGAGCAGAAATGCCTCCCAGCTGTCCAGATCCTCAGCACTTGGATGTAACCTGTCACACACTGATTCCCTCTTGTCCCTGCTCATCCTCACCTGGATGACAGCACTGAACCAGCAGGTGTTTCCTACATTACGAATGCCCACAGGCCAGTCATCCTGACGGATCCAGTCTGCAGGGCTGCACATCTCACTCTGGGCTTCACATCTCTTTCTCTTCATTCTTGCTGCATTCTCCTCTGCACTGGCCTCCAGAGCCCTGTAGAACATAAAATTACTCATTTTAAAGCACTGATTAGACAACTTTGTTAAAGACAAGTTGACAGCTTACATTCCCTGTTATGTGATGACGTTGTCCAATAAAAGAAAAACACAAACTTTCTCGCAAGACAAGAGCAAATGTCTGGTGTGCTAACGTCAGTATGGTAACACGCATGTATAGCAAGTAATGATTAATGTAAAGACAGTCAGTAAGACAATGAATACCAATCTTCCATTTTCATACTTGTCTAAACGACCTATGTACATTAAAAAAGAAAACAAGCATCACAGTCACTAGTAAAAAACGAATAATTGCAAAAACAAAAGCTTCTCCTGTACCTATAAAACTGTCTCTCCTCCTCCTGGGCATCGTGGGACTCCTGCAGGCTAAGTTCTATGGCAGTCTGCAGTTCATCTTTACGAATTCCTCAAGAAACAAACAATAACATGACAAATAAGATCCCAAAATTGTAGTTAAATCAAAATGTGGAATATAACTCTTTATAAAGTAACTCATCTGCTGTGATTTTAACTAATTCTACTCTTCCTTGTCCTCAGTCTACGGACACATGTTTTCACCTGACTATAGACATACTATACATGGACATGATACACTGTAAACATTTTAAAGGAGACTTTTCCAATAGAGACATGTTTTCTTCACAGTGTGAAGAGTTTTCTTAGATAGATGGAGTTAGATAGAGATAGAGTTTTCTTCACAGTGCTTGTCAGATTCTCTAACAGCATCAGAAACTCCCTTTTCCATCAGGTCAGGTCAGGGATGTGGTGTGTGTCAATTTCTGTAACTTTCAGAAACGGACAATCAAACCCTCTTTACACATCTGCATTTGAACAGAAGTGAAGAGGTACAGTAATTCAAGCATAAGTTCTGAAAAATTTGACTGCTTGATTTAAATGTAAATGGTAGTAGTATGGTAGTCTCATTTATTCACAAGAACTGATAATGTATTTCAAAATATCAAAATATCACATATCATTTTTATTTTTGTACTAAACTGAATGTAGTGTGCCTGCCCATTTTGTCTCTAGCTGTACCTTTTTGGCCCTCCCAGACCTCTCCAGAGATCCCCGACTTCTGTGTTTCTCCAGGATCCTGAAACGCTGCAGGCTGTGTTGTCAGGAGTCCAACAGCATGTCCAACGTCACCCTGACTGGCCTTTGAGAGAGGAGACAGGGAAAAGATAATAGCAGATATGTGGGATATTATTAGTGTGCACAATATTAAGCAGTATAATGCATCATAGGAACAATAAATACATAATACATAAAACATATAAAATACCTAACACACAATGAAAATAAAGCAAATACAGAGAATTTAAACATAATACAAATGTGTTTATGTACAATACAGTTCATAAAATAATGTAAATGTTCCTCTTTTGTGTTTAAAAACAGCAGTATACAAAAATTTCAGATTTGGTGAGGAACATGGACCCCTCCCAAACCTATGAGCCCCTGCTGTTGTCCTGGCTGCCCCTGGTAAAGCAAACTGCAGCGGAGGTAATTAGTCTGTTAAGTTGAGCTGCTGTGGATTTTTAAGACTGCAGTTCTGTTGGAAAACATAAGCAGTGTGCTGCGGTGGAAATTTGTCATCTTAGGGATGGTAAACTGTTATGACCCTAGTCGTGATTTGGTTTGTATGCGTCTGTGAATCTTTCCTTCCATGACATGAATCTCCATGATATGTTGTATTGATTAACTCTATCAATACATGTAAATTAGTGCTGTCAGTTTTAGTGTTAGTGTAAGAACTGACAGTGAAATTAACAAAGACTAAACATACAAAGATTAAATATAAATATAAAGATTAACACAATGAGAGAAAAAATGGCCAGTAGTTTCCAGGAGGCTATTAAGATGGCTGCACTACCAATTGAGAAAATTGATCAAATGTCTCAGAGTCCAGAACGCCTTGCCTGTTTGCCAGTTTGATTAATTGTAAATGTAAACACATTTACAATTAATCAATAAGCTGTAAGACACAAAAATGTCCTCTGAATGTATAGAAACAATGACATAGTTGGGAATGTTTTATTATTGTCTGTTCAGAAGTTGGGAATTCAGGAAGCCGTGATGATGTTACACTTGCTCTATAAAGGTCACTCACTAGCCTGCACAGCATAAATAAATACTGCACATAATGATGATACCATCAGTTGTCTTATTGCTCAATGACAGGGATTCTAAAAGCTGACAATGACTTCTTAGGTCTTACATTCAAGGCTCTGCAAAGAATCTGTGGGTCCTGGATGCCAGTTATCTCCCTCAGCTGGTTGATAAGCATTTCGCTCTGCTGAGAGAAAGAATTGGACATAGGGAAAGCAACATTCAAGCTTCAGATTCTTAATGCATTGCTCAAGCACATATTTCCGATATTTCCTTTGCAGCATTCACATAGTTTGGCAAAATGATGGATTGGAATGGACAAAACTGGGCCACAAGTTACAATAAAATCTAATTTCTTCCCATGCTTCCCCACAAATGTATATACAGATAAAATGTAAAATGGGGCAGTGGTGGCGTATTGGTGGTTAACACGGTCGCCTCACAACAAGGACAATGCACTAGATGAAGTTTGCATGTTCAGTGAATGAATAATGTATAATAGCAATTCCCAAAACACCCATTCAGTGAGTCTTACTGAAGGTTTGGACAATAAAGTGTATCCTTGTTGGGGGTGGAAGCAGGTTGTCATGTGTTTTGACCTCACAGACACAAGAAACAAAATAAAAGGAGTGTGCTGAGTGAGAGGTGCTATATAAAGCCTGCTACCCCAATAGCAGGTGGACATGGGAGGGTATGTCTCTCTCTCTCTCTCTCTCTCACACACACGTACACACACACAGGAAGCCAAGAGCAGGCTTACCAGACTTATATGGAGTCCAGGGGCTATCTGAGACCCTCTTGGTTAGGCTCTATTTTGGGCTACTGACATGGATAGCACAGGCTTCTGTTTATCATTCCACTGACTATGCCACCAGACCTGAGTGACAAAGGCAGTGGGTGTCTCTCATTCTCTTTCTAGCTCCCTCTCTAACACACACACACCTCCTATGTCAATTCCATACCGAAAGCAAAGGAAACAAACATCATAGTTTTTACATAACATAATTTATATGTAATTTCATATACTGTCTGCTGAAATAGCTAATGTCTGCTGAAATAGCTAATGAAAAAAGCGAATGGATAATGCAAAAGCTTGCTTGGATGGCTACAGAGCTAAATACTCATGTGAATGTTAGGTGTTACACTCTAGAATAACATGGTTAACTTTTAAGTGAGAAATTAAGTCAAAAAATATGCTAAATATATAATAGCTGTAATTTCTATTTTATGGAATATGGTACTGACATGTCTGTGTCCTATTGTAGGCTATATGATCAGAAATTAAGAACATCACACAAAAAATGTGAAAAGTGATTTACCAAGCATTTGCTTGTCATAGGCTATTTACTGGTTAAATCAAATCAAATCAAATCAAATTTATTTATATAACACATTTAAAAACAACCGAAGTCGACCAAAGTGCTGAACAATTATCAGAAGCAAAGGCAATATCACAATAAAATGAGTACACAAAAATAAAACTAAGTTAAGTTAGGCCTACTTCTTTTTAAAAGAAAATGTAGGGCAGGCTGCCACTTAACGAGCACATAACCTATTTATATAGCTAATATGATGACAAAAATTCAAGCTTAAGTCACAAGTCTCAAGTGTTAGATGTAGCCACATTAATTTTATGGAAATAAAAGTAATTCTTTCTGCCGAATTCAAATATGTTTTCTAAAAATGATAAAATGGTTCATAGGTTTTTGCTTCGCTCTGTATAAATACAATTATATTAAATATATCTTAAAAATGTCATCTTTTTAAATGCAGATTTGGCCTTTAGGATTCTGTCCACACAACAGAGGGGTTAGTGTTAACGTTAGTTCATCAGGCATTCCGACGCAAACGTGCCACTTGTTGTGTTAATAACGTCTCCATCATCCTTTGCTCTCACCGAGTTTGTTGAGTTTTCGCCATATTCACTCTGTTCAGTTCTCATTGCAGACAGAAATCCAGATTTTCCTCCTGTTTTCCCCAAACGCTTCCAGCCCTAACTCCCGAGTCAAACCAACTCCATCTGTCAAGCGCCGCGAGCGACCAGCCAGCTGTGCGCGCTCACCTGTCAAGACGCGCGCGCACTTAAACGACCGCTGACAGGCGCGCGCGCTCGACGCTTGAATGACAGGACAGTTTCCGGTGTCAGAGTCAGATTTAAACCGTTTCAACCTTTAGCCAAATTACTTTACAGCATGTCTCTGTCCTGTAAGGTCATTTTAGTTTATTATTATAGTTTTTCCTGTCTGAATAAATAAACTAAAGCCTATATTGACTATATCAGATCATGGAATCATCAGATCATCAGTGTTTGCTGTTGTTTTTCATATCTAAATGTTTTCTTAAATTCAAATTTAAAAATTAACCTTACCATACGGTGAGACAAACACACAATGGGACAAAAGCTCCAGCTTTAAACACATAATTTTACTATATGACACTGGTGTGTAATGAAACTGAGTACTTAGTCTTTAGTTCTGTGTTATACAGATTGTACAGCCCTCTGAGAGAAATGTTTGATCAAAGAAATATTTTGGGTTATACAATTTACTGGAAGCTGAACAATGAACATGCTTTCTTTGTCTTTGGTGTTTTCCGCTCTGGTAAAAACACCTTTATAAAAACACATACACTACCTAAATGTTCACAATCCTCTGTAATGATACAATAAACTGGCACTAAACAAACCCTCCGGGAGTTTCCTCTCCAGCATGTTTCATTATTACATATATCACCTTACCCAGGCAGTGGAAAATCAATATCAGTGCAACCAAAATGTCTGCACTGGTCTGATCATTGTTCTTCCCCTACACTCAGTACTGCTCCTTTCTGATGAAACTGTAGATATTTTGTGTGTATTTTGAATGTGACACCTGGATTAAACCTTTGATCTGGAAGATATTGTTTTTTTGTTTTTTTTGCTTGATGTCTCTGATTTGGCTGACAATGATGTTCTCAGGTAAGATGCTCCTTTCTGACTCAAAGAAATGTCCGGACAACTGCATTTATTACAAAAAATATTTATTTAATTATACAGTTTTATTGAAGGTTTCATTGAAGGTTCTCTGTAATTCAAACTTTTTAAAACCATCCTGTGTGACTCACTGTTGTCCTAATTATTTACTTTATTTTACTTACATTAGTTCAGTGAGCTGCTATTCAATCTTAGTAGAGTGGATGTCTATTTTTTAATGTTAAACTGTGAGGACTGTTAAGACAGAATACACTACATGTACTCCTTTCATAGCTTCACGATTCTACAGAATAATACCAGTTTATTTATCAATGCATTTATTATTTGGATGTGTTTTATTGTGCTTACATATCACATTAAGATTGATACTGTTTAAAATATAATTCATCTTAAAAATGTGATAAACTCATTAATTCTTCCGAGATTTATCATAAGTACACATTGTACAGAGAAACTGATAAATACTCAATGTGCCCCTCAAACTTTCAACAGGGCTGGACTTATTGGATAAAAGGTACTGGGGTAAAAATGAACTGAGGGGCCCCTGATACTCACTGCCCCACCTCCTTTACCCACTATTTCTCCCACAGTATAAACAGTATGTATGGAGTATGGAGTTCATTTGCTTTAAAATAAAAGACATAAGCAGTTTTTTTCTTCAGAAACCATATTTAGTCTCTACTTCTTTACATGCACTTTTGCAATCTGTGAATCAATTTTTCAAAACACTCCCAAAATTACCCTGTTTCAGGCTGGCAAGCTCTTCATTCACTGCCTTGATCATGTCATCTTGATGCTGCATTATCCACTCATAGATTGGCCTTGATTTTGGGGAAGAGCTGGAAAGCACAAGGGGCCAGGTCAGGTGTATAGTGTGGGGCATCTAGATGGTTCATCACAGAAGGCTTGATTTGCTAGGTGTTGTGCTGAATGCTCAACTTTTACTTGGGGTGATCTTTCTCAAGACTTTTGGAAAACCATCATCTGACGTCAATTCCTAAGTCATCTCATCCTCTATCTGAACATCTTTGGAGCTCAAATAACAAGTTTAAACTGGGCAAACCACTGCTGAAGAGTTCTCTAAGTTGGAGCTTGGTCGTCAAGAAGAGCTGTAAAGAAAAACTAGAGCATAAGTAACTGGGGGTAATTATTTGTTCTCTTTTATTTCTGTTAAAGTCAAAGGGCTTTTGGAGCACCCTTCTATGTATGGTTATGCCTTTAAGGATCCATATTTGCCTCATTATGTTTTCAGTGTTGCAGTGCCATAAAAACCATGTTCCCCTAGTTTTCGGTGTGCCAATGAGTTTGTGGTAATTAATTGCAATAAGAACTGTGAAGACACAAGAGCACATTTTGCTTCAGGGCAGTTGTTCATTTGGCTTTGTGTTTTAGTCTACCTGGCCGAATGTGTGCCAGAGAAGCCAAAGAGATCAGCTCTGAACCAGCTGACCAGGACAATCCTGAGGAAATACGACTGCGGAGTTCGACCTGTTCACAACTGGACCAGTCCTACCACTGTCTACATAGACCTCATACTGCAGTCTGTCCTTGATGTGGTATGTAAACCTTGAAGGCACCCTGCTGAGTCATTAAGACTTGATAGAAAAAATATTCTGAAAATAAAGTCCAATGCCCTGTGGCCTTTTAATTAAACTCAGACTACTCTGTTCAGTAGCATTTAATGTACTATAAAACAATGGCATTATTGAAAAGTATCATCAAGATATTTTTCCTTTCGCAGAATGGAAAAACTCAGAGTTTTACTACAAGTATGTGGTACAGACAGGTATGTGGCGTCTCATTTCCCCCAGTGTTTTGTCATTGTAAATCTTTGGGGAAAACAACCATTTATCCTCTCTATAAAATCCATATCTTGCTATTGAAAACAGCTCCAATGATCTGCCTCTCCAGTGATTCTACTGTGTGCTGCATCTCGCAGTTTCCTCCCAGGATTCAAGGATATCAAAAATTATTTAAATTGTTCAATTATTTAAATACATCTTATCACATAGTTCCTTCTATGTTTTCAGACCTGGACTGATGAGTTTCTGGTTTGGGACCCAGAGGAGTTTGATGGCATTAGTGAGATCTCGCTATCGTCTGATGCCATCTGGATACCTGATGTTATCGTTAGTGAATTGTAAGAAATTACTGAAGTGGACCCTTTGTGTGAAACATTTCAGACTTAAATTTCAGTGTTGATTCTACAGCTGGGGTGGGTACATTTTGTACATTGATGCAACTCTACATATAATGGAACATGTCTTACTTTGTAGCCCTGCATGACAGTAATAAAGACACAGGTCAGTAAAGAGTACACTTTAATTTAAAATTGTGTTCTTGGAAGATTGAACAGTAAGACACATGCTTAATTTGCCAATGGCTCTTCACCAGCCTGGAAGGCTCCCTTGATTACCTGACTGTACCTGTAACTGCGTATCTGTTATCCATCCTGCAATATATGTTACAGATGTATTTCTAATAAATAAACATCATGCACAACAATTTTTTTAAAGTATATATTTCCATTATATAAAATCTTTATACAACATTAGTTAAGGAAGTATTACACAAAAGAAGCTCTAGCTTAGAAATGTAACTATTCCAACTGAAGTGCAGTCTTACTAAATTGAATGAAGAATCAATCAAATTTGAACTGCACAAAAGCCATATGTAACAAACATGTCCATTCATGGCCTCTGCAACAAGGAATAGTCACTATTATTTACAGAGATATTTAAGGAGGCCATCTTGACAGCTGTAACACCTTACCTGTTCTCTCTCATTTGTTTTCCCAGTGTGGATGAAGGAAAGTCTCCACCAATCCCCTATGTTTACGTCAACTCCTCCGGTTCAGTAAAGAACTACCGGCCCATGCAGGTGGTGCTGGCCTGCAGCCTGGAGATGTATGCCTTTCCATTTGACAAACAGAACTGTAGCCTCACTTTCCGCAGCTGGCTTCACTCAGGTCTGTTTACTGCATATAGTAGGATGGTGGAGAAAAATCTGTGAATTCAAGTTATCAAATTTTTTGCAGAACAGAATTTTATTAGTTTATTATTAGTTATTTAGCTTTAGTTTGACAAAAAAACAAGTAGATTTTAGTCACCTTCACAGCTAATTGTAAGAAACTTGGTTCACAATTAAGACTAGTACTGACACTGTTGACTATTAGAAGCAACCACTTAGGCAGCCAGAGTCTTTATGTCATTAGGAGGAATGTTTTTAGACAGTGCATAAGTAAAATCGATTTATCTATATGAAATCTACTGCAAACCCTTACTGTGAAGCAAAAGGCATTTACTTCCTTTTTTTTCTTCTTTATTTCCCTACTTTTATTCTTCGTTGTCTCTTCCTCTGCAGTGAATGAAATAGACCTGGCTCTGTGGAGGAGTGCAGAGGCCATTGCTAATGATAAGAGGGAGTTCATGAATGATGGCGAGTGGGAACTGCTGTCCATTCCTTCACGCTACTGGCAGATCTACCAAGATGAAACTAACTATGCCCACATCCAGTTCAATGTACTAATCGTTTCAATCATCAAATTTATCATAAAGTAAATGATTTAAATAAGAAAGTTAGAGAATAAAAAGCTTAAATTGCAAGCAACTCTAGGTTTTACATAGTTTACTCATATAATCTTAACATTACTAAAGCCATCTAATCGTGAAATATTGTAGAGGTATAACAGCTCTTTAACAAGCCATTCCTAGTGAGTGAGTAACTGCACTCTAAAGACTGTGATTGCTTATCGATGGTGAGCTTTAAACTGTAGCCCTCTGTGGGCTAGCCCCCCTTTGCCATGCTGTGTGGTGGAATTGTAATGTGTAATGCAATTGGCCACAACCTTTATGGATCGGGCTGGTGAGCTAATGCCAAACGATGAGGCTGAGGCTGTTTCTGGCAAGTAAAGAGACATATAGGGAGAGAGGCTGATAGACAAGGGAGGGTGAGCAACCATAATGAGACTGTCTCAGTGGCTGCCTGATCAATGGACTTTTTGTTAGTAGTGAGGAAAATGGCCGCATAGCCCATTGCAGGTGGAGAGCAAGGAGGACTGCTATTTATTCAGCTCAAAGGGCGAAGGCTTTTTGGTAATGGAGCATTTCATGGCTCACTGGGATATTGTTACATTACTGCTTTGTTGATACGGGTAGGCACATTATACAAATGAAGCTTTTCTGCTGGAAAATGCTTTTGTTCATTTTCAGGTGTGAGAAAATTTTAACAAAAATGACAAATGATTATTAGTGTGAAGCAAAGACTATGAAGTAACACAGCTAATAAACATTATACACCTCATAACTGTGGGATTTGAACACTTAAATAACACCACATAAATACAGTGATCATTTTCACACACAAATACTTTAGCTTTCAAATACTCTTCTAAAGTTGGAAGCTCACAACTGACTCAGTAGACAGGCTTAAAGAAACCATAACTTTGCCAGGGCCTGACCTTTAGGACCCCAGCACAGACTAATATATTCTGTAGCCCTACCAGAGTGTGTGCACCACTTATACCAAAAAGACAACTCATTGTTATTATTGGAAGAAGCACAAAAATTCTCACCTTAAACACAGAGTATCTGAATCTGAGTCAGGTGTTATTGGTCAGTATCTGCCACATGGCATTACTTAACAGTGGTTTCAAAACAAGAGGTTGGCTCATGCAAAGGGGGTGACAAGATAAATCTAAAGCATCACAGGATGATCAATATATCAGTAAAGTCCAACTTTTCTTGCTTTTTTTTGTATCTTTTTTGTCAAGTGGATAATTTCTGGGAAAAAGAAAAATCTCAATTAAACAAGAGAAAAATATTTGTTGCCATTATAGTCTTGTGAGTGCCACAAACAAAATTCCATTGATCTATATATCTCAGATGCAGTTATGTCAAAACCTGGACAAGTAAAAATGAAACTACCTGCATGGCTAGATGCCATTAGGGGCTGTGTGTTTCAAAATGACTGAATAAATGATATTTTTACTCTATGTGATATCAGCCTCTTTTCTTATCTCTCATTAAGGTCCTGATCCGCCGGCGCCCCCTGCTGTATGTGGTGGGTCTACTCATCCCCAGCATCTTCCTCATGTTGGTAGATGTGATCAGCTTCTACTTGCCCCTGAATAGTGGTACACGCATCGCCTTTAAGATCAGCATATTGCTGGGTTACACTGTCTTCAGGGTCAACCTGACAGATGAAATGCCTTCCACTGCTGTCAGAACTCCAATCATAGGTATTTTATTCTTTCAATATATTCATTGCTTACCATTCTCTCAGTTTTACTTTGTTGTATACACACTTTTGTCCTTCTTCAATTTTGCTGTGAGGTTATGTTACTTTTTTTCAGTTACTCTGATTTTGTCTGTTTGGTGTATAAGCACAAAATTAAACTCCATGGACAATCTATTTAATCTTCATAGTGATAGTTTATTCTGTTATTGCAACCAGAAAGGCTATTGTTCTCATAAAACAAATTTCAAAATGCAGTAGCTGTAACAGCTTAATAACCTCCATTATCCAGAATACCTGTAGAATGACACAAATAAACTTTTTAGAACATGCTCTCTATGTGCTGACTTGTCATTATTGTGGAAAAAGAGTAGGAGTGCACTAAAGGTACAAATTTGTTGAACTTTGACCCAAGCTGTGCTAACTTTGCAAGCCACTGCTTGAATCATTAAAAAAACGAATTGGCCTCTATGTGTCTCTGAATTTCTCAAAAACTATCAAACTATCCTGATTCAGAGACCAGAGAAAAACAGCTTATTCACTCTGCAATGTAGTGATTAACTACATGTGGTACTACACTGACTAATCCAGAAGTTGCTGTGCAAGACCTGTTTTAATGCTGTAATGTGCATATGCCAAAATAGTTTTAAAAGGTTCAAAGATGAGAAATAATTTAGAAGTGATGTGAAAAGATTGACAGGTTGAGCAGTAATTTAATTTAGGTCTAACTCAGGGGTAAGCAACACTGGTTCTAGAAAGCCACAGTCCTGCTTTTTTTCCAACCATCTCCCCTTCCCACTGTTGATTACCTGGATCAGGTGTGTTCAGCCAATCAGAAGCTGTAGGAGCAGGGCTGCCTACACATGGTCTAACTCTAAACAACATATTCTGTCCTATTAAGGTATAAAAAAATATTATCATAAAAGAAAATTCAAGTTGTTCAAGAAAAAGACTACAAACCACATCTCTGAGTATGTAGAAACCACAAACGTAAAACAATGGTTAACCATGACAAAAAGATCAGGATTTAGATTGAATTCTGCAAGACTGACAATGACACAATACTGTTTGATGGGAGTTTCAGACATTCATAACACAATGAGCATGGAAACAGGTTCATTGGTTGAAAGGTCCTATGAGTCCTATATTGGATTACTGGCCATGATCTAGCTATTGTACAATAACCCTGTTAGCAGCTTTTCTTTTCTCTCCCATCTCCATTCAGGTGTATTCTTTGTAGTGTGCATGGCCCTGCTGATGCTCAGTCTGATCAAATCTATACTGGTAGTAAAGCTGCTTCATCACAGTGAGAAGGAGGTCAGGCAAATGTCAATATCTGCCTGCCTGCTGGACAAGTACGGCTCAGCTGGTCACGGCTTTACTGAGAGTGCTTTAACCTCTATCAAAACCCTTGACCCCATCAACTCGACCGGAGGTAAACTATAAGCTGAAGGACTGAGATTTTTTTAAATATCCCTCTGACAGGGCATATCACAGTACATTATTGCCTTTTTGATGTCTAAAACTTGTGCACATTGGAGTCAAGATTTAAATAAAGCTTTGAGAAATTAAAGTCTTGGTCCATGTGGGAAAATGTAATCTCAATAATCACAAATAGAATAAACCGTCCTATCCCTACCAATTGGTTTTGATTGTTCACATGTAGAGACATTGCAGAAAATTATATTAATTGTTCACATTTTAAAACATTTCTGTCCCTCTTCTTGTAGATTATGAGCTTGAGTCCTCACTGGAAGGGGATCTGCTGTCCCTGACTGAGATCCAGGATGCTCCCTCTGGGCTGGAGTGGCTCCTGCAGGAGCTCGTTTCACTTCGCCTGGCCTTATCCCAGGAGGACACTGAGTCTTCAGGTCAGGCCGACTGGCTGGCCCTATGCTCTAAACTCGACTGTTTCCTGTTCCGCATTTACTTGTTGGTTCTGGCTTTGTATGTGGGTACTCTGCTGATGCTCTGGGCCAGCTGGAGCTTTGCCTGACCACACATTCAGAGGTTTATTAATTCCTGAACACTGTAAATAACTTCTTGCTTATGGGGTTTACTATATCAACATTGAATCTGGATAGATTATTAGATAGATTAGATCACAAGGCTTTAATCTGAACATTTACCAATTGTGTCTTGTGATGTTTGTTGTTCACCTAATGCCTAAGTGTTAGGAATTAAAATGTAACCTTTAAGCCTTAATGTGATAAAATGCATATGACAGAATGCAGGATGCAATTTTCTGAAACTTACAATGAAATGAAAGAATAAATGCAAAGAAATAAAAATCTGACTTTGCTTTTATTTGAGGTTCAACAGGATATACACTCCTAGAAAAGATTATAAATAATTGTAATATTGTGAAATGTAAAACTAAGTGTGTCCTGTAATGTTTCTATGACTAAAGTTGTAAATATTATTAAAAGGTTTAAGGTTCATGGTACTGTAGCTAATCTCCCTCAATATGGCTGCAAGAGGAAAATCAAACTAATACTTAACAAAAGAAGAGCGTGAATGCTAGACCAAACCCAACTTCCAAAGAGATACAAGCTGTCCAAGGTCAAGGTACATGTACATCAGTGCTTAATCGCACCATCGAGTGGCATGAAGGACTCCACTATCCAAAGAAAAGCAAGACTTCTTGAGTCTTGAGTTTTCGTAAATGGATATTGACAAGTCACAATACTTCTAAGAGAATGTCCCTTGGACAGATGAGGCACAACTATTGATTTCTGGAGAGTCATAGCTCTATGTTAAAAAAAAAATTAAGCTTTCCAAGAAAAGAACACCGTACCTGCTGTAAAGCATGGAAGTGGCTTGATTATATTTTGGGGCTGCTATGCTTTGTCTGGCACTGGGTGCCTTGAATCTGTGCAGGGCACAATGAAATCTCTTGACTATCAAGGAATTAGAGAGCAAAACACAATGCCCAGAGCCAAAAAACTCTGTCACAGGTCATGGGTTCTCCAACAAGATAATGACAGAAAATGCACAGCTGTAAGCACTATTTAATGGATAAGAACTAAACATTTGACTATTCTGAAGCAGCCTTCTATGAGTCCTGATATGAATCCTATGAAACATCTATGGAAAGTGCTAAAACATGCAGTCAGGAGGAAGTGTTCGCGTAGGACCATCTACCTTTCAGCAGGTTCAGAAGCCTCAAGAGTTACAAAAAGTCACAAAATATTAGGTTAAGGCTATCATCATTTATGGCCATGCCATTATCATTTGTTCTATTATTTTAAATATTCTGTTTTATCGACAACAAAGTCTGACTTTTATTTCTTTTAAGTCTTTTTTTCTTATATTACATTTGTCAGTTTAAAACTTATTGCAAAGTAAATTGTGGGATCTTCTTTTTTCATGGAAGGGCACCAAATGTATGTCCACCAATTTGTCCACATCTGTGTATCTGGCTAAGCTGTATGAGTGAATGCTAATGTTTTTTGGTTTTTTTTGGATGACGTGTTTTTAGATCTCAAATATTAAGCTGGTGAGTGACATATTACAATTAATGACTGCCAGAACTACAAAGGCTGAAAGTAGAACTAGGCTTTAAATATTCTGTTTGCATTTGTTTCTCTCCAGATGCTGTACTGTCACTGTATAGCAACATCACAGTTTGACAGAGACATTATTGTACTGGGTCTGTTATCATGCATATCTGACAGTGGAGATTTACTCAAAGATACTGAATAATAAAGCAGCTCTCTGGAGAAAATCCTTGGTGCCAGTGTGATGTTATAATATTGTATTCGTACTTTAATCTCCATCCCATTTCCTCAAAAAAAAAAGATCAATAAAGCCCATTCAGAGCTCAGCTGCTGTGTCTCTATTCCCTGTTGGTTTTCTAATAGTTGTGATAACAATATCAAAAGTGAATCATAGAAAACTTGCCAGAGGAAAGAGCCACATTAATGCAATTTTCACAGTAGCTGCACACTTCTTCCTGGGTATCTGGTTACATGATGTTATGCAACAGAGCTGAAGATAAATGTTTAGTCAGTGTCTTGTTGCTGTCTTTGAGGTAACCACTTTCATTGGGTATATCAATGTCATCTCAAGATGATTGTTTTTTAGAAATAAAAGAAAAGCTTTGAGTTACATTAGATCGTGCTGTAAAGACAATACAAAAGACTACTTTTTAGCCCAGAGAAATTCTTATAGAAAGCCTACCCAGAGGACTAGAGGCTATTACAGTGCAGTTGACACTCATACTTCAGGAAATACAGTAATGCTTGAAAGTTTGTAAAGAATCAAACTATTTATGTATTGTGGGATATCATCCAATCTTAAACATTCGTGTGTGGCAACACTATATGACTTTATTATCAGGTTGGTGGACGTATAGCGTCCAGGGCTGAGAAGCCGCAGACGCAATATTGAGGTAAAAAAAAGTACTGAGGTTAGAGAAAGATCTTGTTTTGGTTTAAATTTTAATGCAGACATTATGTGCTGTGTGTGAAATGACATACATTTTTGTCTATTGACCCAGCACACAGTCTTTCCCTGACCTTAACTCAGTGTTGTCATGCATGAACCTAACCATAAAAAACTTATCTGGACATATCTGGACGATGAACTTGGATATTTTTAAGGAAGAGAAAACATGATGTTGTAGATCGGATATTTTGGCAGACAAAAATATGTTGCCTACTGTATCTACGTTTCATTAATATGTTTTGTGTCAATGTATTTGCGACTTGTCATTCAAGTTAATTTAGCAATCTGTCCAAAATCTACTCCCATGCTCTGATCTGGACCTTGATGACTTGCCATCACTGATGAATTATGAATTAGATTTTATAAACCATAAATTCTAAGTTGTGCAAGCAAATTCAACCAGAAAATGTTAAAGTATTCAGTCTGTGAACTGAAATTTCTGTATCTTAGAGTCCCAAGTTTAATCCATGAGTTACTAAGGACAGGTTCACATACTTTTGCCATAGGACTGGCTCATGAAACACAATAAATTAATTAATGAGATATTTCGTTTCTTTTGGTTATTGCATTTAGGACTCTGGACTATGGTTTAATTCAGTATGGTTATATTTTATGCACATAACTGATAAATAACATTTTGCATTCAGTCATTTAACATTTGTATCTTTAATTTTCCAAATTTGGGACTGCAACATGGTGAAATTGGGCCATGACCACAAGTGTTACGTGACGAAGGGCATTAAATACTAAAGTGATTTGACACTTTTCTAACAGTTTCTTCACTGATAACGGCCTGTTGTTGACATATTAATTAAATTAAAACTAAGGCAAGATGTCTGACCCAGTCAGAGTCCTACCTAGTATTTCTGCAGTCTTTCAGTTCCATTTGTCTCAGTGAGCTGCTGTTTTATTGAACAAGGAGGAGTGGCATCACAGCAGATGGATACACCCATACGAGCTGAATGGGACTAACAAGGTTTTGACAGAGGATGTGAGTGAAGTGATAGATATAGTGGATAGATATGGAGTGTGTCAGCCATCCTGAGGCCTTTCAGAGCTGCAGGCAGATTTCCACGGCAGAAGAAGAAAGCACAGGTGAACTGGCATCATGAGACTATTATCAGCCTGGATGGTACTTGTTTTCCTTCTGATTCAAGGAGCATCAAGAGCATGTACAGGTACAGTGGCAAATGTTTTACACTGCTTTGGAAGCTTTTAAACATTGAACTAACCTAAATCTACACCATCACAAAGTACCTTCAACCTTATTATTTGCCAGCATAGGGACACACAACTTTATCTTCTTTATGAGTGGCTGACTAAAATATAATTTTAGTCAATCTGATATGGAACAATAAACATTTAAATAACACCAACGCTAACTGGTTCACAATATTTAATAAAACACTGTCAACAATGATAAGAAACCAATTTAACTTCTTGTCACAGCAGCTGACAAAGCAGCACTGCATCACCAGAGCTCCATGACTATATGTCTTGTTGAATGTTTTGTAACAACAAAATGTACAAAGATAATGTGTATACCTCTGTATGGATTGTTATTGTGACAAATGATTGTCTAAATATGTTGTGTTGTAGGCACAACAGACTGCTAGTGTGCTCTAAACTGGTCCAATTTATATAACCCTATTTGTTTGACAATTTCACAACTCTACATTAACATTATTTATCTATCTCTCTGTACCTATATCTATGTATATACTACTTATGAGATTTATACTTACCATAAACGTTAAACAAAACTCATACTGGTGGTGCTTGTATGGTACAGTGCTGATTTGTGAATATCCAAAGTTATCTAAGTGGAGTAGAACCACACAGTAACAGACAAGTTTTGCATGCATCAGGTTGTCTTTGCTTGTGAAGTGCCTGAATAAATACAAAGAATACTTAAATCATTCTGATTTAATTACAAAGCAATACGGCCTTTACCATAATACTTAAAGCGTATAAGAACTTGCTTGTCTTTGTAGCTGTAATTCACTATTGTGACAATGCAGTAGATAGGCTTGGTCTCAGTCTGGCTGAAGCATGTATCCATCGCGTCTAGAAAATTGCTTTAATGGCTGTTGTGGGAGAAATTATGTATTCTGATGGACATTTTCTTTAAAATGTGGTTTATGATATTGAATGTATTGAATGTAGCTTTCATACATGCACCCCCGTGGAATAGCATTGCAGATGTTGCACAGAATTGTTGGGTTTAGATCATTTTCAACTTTAGTCGCTCCTCTCAGCAGACATTCTTCTTCGGATGCTAGGAATTGTGAGTGATGTAATGTGTCCGTTGCTTCAAAGGGGAGCAGCTTTGCAGCACTGGTCAAAAGATCTGCACAGTAGTTAAAAATAAATTAAACACGCTGGCACTGCACTGACTTTATTTTGGCCTGTTCAGATCCTTTAAATTATGGATCATCCCAGATACACATTTATAGGATCAGCTCAGGAAATCTCTCCTCACCAACTAACAAATAAACACTGTACATCTGACTTCTTTATACCCTGTAAGCTATTAATGTTTTGTTAATTTGCAGTGAAGAAGCTGGGCAGCAGCACAGGAAGGTTTGCCAATGCCACCTTAGTGCGTCTGTCAGAGTTTTTGAGTGCGGGGTATAAGAAAGGAGTGAGGCCAGTGAAAGACTGGAGGACATCAACGATAGTGGCCATAGACCTCATGGTTTACTCCATCCTCAATGTGGTGAGTTACACTGTACATATGGAGAGGTTCACACATTTACAGTGTTACAGTAATCTGGTACTTTAATTATTGTTTTACAAGCCACATGTAAATAATTACCATACAGATGTGTGCAGACCTCACTGGGTTTACAGGGTTATATTTGGTTTGTATCAACCTTACATTATGGCTGGATCGGGCCCTGGGGAAAAAATTAGCTGCGGTTTTTATAGAGACTGTCCTCATACTATGTGCCTCATTATTCTGGTAGTCTCATAACAAATAGGAAAATATTTTTCTGACAACTCTGTTTTGTTTCTTGTATGCCATTACAGGATGAGAAGAACCAGGTTTTGACAACGTATGTGTGGTACAGACAAGTAAGAAAAATAGATTTCTGACAATCATAAGATGTAGCCTACTGTTAATTGTCCCATAGGCACTGTTGTTCAAACATAGCTATTTTGGTCTACTGTATTATCCTTTCAATCAGCTGAACCAATGCTATGCATGCAATTTTTGCCATTAACGCAAAGTTACTATAGTTTCAGGTCAGTTTATGCACAGACATCAACAATATGATTGATTGATTTTTAACATCAATCCTGTCTGTTAAACTAAATACATTAATAACAGACTGAGCTCTCACAATTTAATTAATTGATGCCCACAGCCCGCTGTGTTTTGAATTTCAAACCAAGTTCAACATTAGGTTATTTGAAAGCTTGCGTGTCACATTATCTGACTGACATAGCTGTGCCCAGCTGTCGTTTCCCTCTTTGCTCTCTCTCCATCCTTTTCCATCAATAAAAAGAATTTTCTGCAATGGTGATTTTAAAAAATAACATTAATTTGTTGTGGTTTTAATTTTCATTTTCATGCCACAGACACCTGAAAGTGATTGGAAATAGACAGACTGTGCATTTTCTTGTAGGCTATTGCTCTCACATTAATTTAAAACAGTCCCACAGCTCCAATGATTCTCCCTGCCATTCTGACATTCACTTCTTCACTTGATAAGGCCTAACTTACTTTTAATTTTAGATAATAACCCTGGTGCTGGTAATGTGACTGCGTGCAGTTCAGACTTGTGCCGTGTTGAAAGTGGCATGTAAATGTTACTGGGTCTACCTAGTAAGATTGCCATTGCAACTTTTACAGAAATGACAAGGGAGCTCATTCAGACACGAAGCTGACATACAGTATGTTTAGATGCTGTCAGATTAATGGAAAGGAGTGCATGTCTGAAAGGGCTTTAGTTGTATATTGCTTTCAAACACAACAAGAAGTATCATCAACTGTTTTTTTTACATTATGTATTTCTGTGTACACACATTGTGCAAAACAGCATTACATTTACATGACATTTCATGACATTTACATTTCTAGCTTTCTTGAATACTTTAGGCTTGGACGGATGAATTCCTGGTCTGGAACCCAGAAGACTTTGATGAAGTCAAACAGGTTTCTATACCCACAGCTAATGTGTGGGTTCCTGACATCCTCATCAATGAGTTGTAAGAGCAGCTGTCATTATTTCTTCTATTCTATTATTCCACCAGGAGTGGTCCCAGTCCTTCTTTGGTCCTTAGCAGAATTTATGTTGTTATTTATGTTTCTAACCTGTAGCGTGGATGTGGGGAAGTCTCCAGACATTCCTTATGTTTACGTGACACATGACGGACTGGTGCGCAACTATAAGCCCATTCAGGTTGTCACAGCCTGCACTCTCAACATCTACAACTTCCCATTTGATGTCCAGAAATGTAGCCTCACATTCCAGAGCTGGCTCCATACAAGTAAGACATAATTTACTTACATTACACAGATTTACAAATTGATTTGATTTGAACTTTTTGATTCTGCATTTTTTTTTGTTTTCAATACATGTTTATTTTTCCCTTCTATAAAGGATGTGTATGGGCTTTGAAATGCAAGAGCCACATTGGGTAAGGCAGTGATAGTTAATTTTGGCAACTATGTCTATCATAAACAATATCTTAGTCACCAAATTATTTGCTACATTCTGGTAATGCTGAAAATAGAAACAGAAGATAACATCCAACTCTATCTTCACCACTACTCAAGACATGAGCAGAACAATTGTTCATTGATGACCTCTCTCCTGCTGTGACATGTGCATGGAGAGAAGAGCGGTTGGTAAAGGTTAACTTGTTACCGCAACTGTTTCACGCCGCTCCCAACACTGTGTTCGATTTGTAGTTGATGACATCAACATTACCCTCATGCGAAGCCCAGAGGAGCTCAGGGAGGATAAGAGTGTCTTCATGAACCAAGGAGAGTGGGAACTTCTCCATATACTGTCCAACTACAAGATCTTCAGTGTGGACAATGATGATTATTATGCTGAGATGAAGTTCCATGTGAGTATTTTAAATTATTTTACAATGTCAAGTTATGTGTAGCATAAACGTGAACTGGTTCTTCTTGCCTCAAAGATTTTCTCATTAGGTGACCTGGCCTCCTACTGTTATATATGTTGTTTGTCTTCTGCTTCCCTTTGGGGGTTTATTCCAGAAAATAGTTTGAACAAACACTCAACTTAGCCCTGAACTCCAAGTTATTCTACACAGCATCAAAACAAAACCAGCTCAGTAAACTCTGAGTATGATCACCCTGAGTTAATTGTGCATGTGACGACTTTAAAAAGCCATTATCAATAGAGTTTTGATACCATGATTCTCCAATAAATAAATAAAGAGCAGAGTTGGTATTTTAGTCCAGAGGAGCTATACATAATGTAGAAACACAAGAGCAGCCACAGACTTGAAGTTCCTTAATGTAAGACTGTAATCCTACTGTAACTGTGTCAATATTTTGCCCTAAATAATTTAAATTGAACAAAAAAAGAAAATAAAAGTAAATAGAAAAACAGTTTAGTCACACAGACTCATGGTAGTAACCATAGTAGTAAGTTTTTTGGAGCTGCTTTTGCATTCGCTCCCAATAGGTTTTGTGTTTCCACTGATCCATGATGGGAGGCTGACCTGGATTCTTACAGTAGCCTATGATATTCTGGCTGTGACCACAAGTTCTTTTAATATATTCACCCTCAGCTGTGGCTGCTCAGCAGCTGCCGGCTAGTCACTCAAACCAAATAACAACTAAGTTCAACTTACAGTTCTGTTTCAGATCTGAATTCTCCATCAGCAGAATCCAAATCAAGACAGGACTTACACAGCTTTCTTGTTTCCTTCCCTTTAAGAGTATTTTTCCTGTAGCACCCCCTACCGTGGTTAATGTTAGGGTAAGGTTGGCTTAGGTTAAGCATAGAAATAAATTATTTACTATTTGAGTTGCTTGAGTATATTGCCTGTCCCGTTATTAAGAACTAAATTACTCAGTTTTAATGCATCTCTCATTTTTAACTTTATTTTGAACTAAATTATTTTGTTTTTAACTGACATTCTGAATATTTTAAGAAAAAATTAATATCAGTTGCACACCATGCAATTGCATTGCATGGTTCGAATCTGTTTTTCTACTGTTAATTCTATAACACTGTATTTTTTAGGAAAATATGTTTATTTGCTTTTATTGAAAGATTGTAATTGCTCAGAACTATTGAGTGGACAGATAAACTGTTGTTTTACAGTTCTGTTTGTGTACAGATTAAACCAAGATGCATCATGTTACTGTAGGTGGTGATCCGACGGCGGCCATTGTTCTACACTGTGAACCTGCTGCTGCCCAGTATCTTCTTGATGGTGATGGACATTGTGGGTTTCTACCTGCCACCAGACAGTGGAGAGAGAGTTTCCTTCAAGATCACTTTGCTGCTGGGTTACTCTGTCTTTCTCATCATTGTATCTGACACTCTGCCTGCCACAGCCATAGGAACCCCACTGATAGGTGACTGTGATCTACTACTACTTGTCAGTTTGTACAGTTAGACAGTTTGTATTGAGAGCAGGATTTCAGAAAGAACATTTTGACTAAAAATGTTAAAAATGTTTTCCCTAAAAGATAAAGATAAATTACAAAGTAATGTGAGCACAAAACAAAACTGAGCATGAATTAGTCTCTAAGTCAGCTTACAGACAGACAGATGAGGGCAAAACAAGTTCTGAGAATAAATTGAGAAAATATTCAAGCACTGATTTTATGATTTTGGACGGCAGGAGAAAATCCTAGCATATGATAACTGGAAGGATATATATACAAGCTATATACATAAAATATGCTATATACATAAAATATGCTCAATTCACATTACTGTTGGAAGAAGCCCAAGCCACTGTTGATATGGCACAAAACAATCATTGACATTATGTCCCCATCAAGAGAAAAGTATGTTGTACTATTCTATATCTTGTACAGTATATCTGCAAGGGGATCCTCGTCAAACGCTTTATCTCATCTTACATGCCCTGTAGGTGTGTACTTCGTGGTTTGCATGGCCCTACTGGTGATCAGCCTGACAGAAACTGTGCTCATTGTACGTTTGGTCCACAAGCAGGACCTACAGACCCCTGTACCCCACTGGGTAAAGTACCTGGTTCTTGAAAGAGCTCCAGTCCTCTTCTGCATCCACAAGAAACATCGCCTCTGCTCCAGACTATCCTCACAGGCCTCTGATCTAGAGCACTACCAAGACAACAACTATGGGACTGGTAAGGTACAGGCAAAAGCATGTACAGTAGTGATTTTAATTTTGAACAAATTTAAGGAGGTATTCTTCAGGTTTTTAATCAAATCATTTGCTAACCAAGATTTATCTTATTTTGAGTTACCTATATATAATAAAGTCTGTGAATAACAATATTAAAGTATCTAGACACCTCACAGAAACCGCAGTGTGCTCTATGTTAAACATTAGAAGTCAAAACTGGACAAAATTACTAACAACAACACTACAAACAACACTTTTTCTGTTCTGACAACCTTGCTAGAACTAGGGATAAATAGAAAGGCTGTATCAAATTTAGCACAAGAGAATGAAGGTCATGGGAGTCATTGAAATGAAAAAGGGTTTATCCTCTTTAAATTATTAATGAACTTTATGTTTGTCATGTACAAGTTTTAGCCTGGTGATGGTAAAAGAAATGTCAGAGCTCATAAAAACATTAGCATTTTCCTCCTGAGAATCCACAGTGTTTTACTGAAATCTTGCCTGCAGTTATTAAGGTGGCTTGTTCTTGATGGTTGTGTTGGAAATGATGGACAGAAATGAATCTTATGCCCACCCTGCAGCCCGGTGCACTCTTCACCACACCTGTGAGATAGGTCGAAGGCTGAGTCAGCACGACAGAGAGGGCGGACTGCTTGGACTTGGCCTGCCCCCCTCCAGGGACATCACCCCACCTGTCATGGATAATATCCTACAGGAAGTGACGGCAATACGCCACTTCCTGGAGAAGAGGGAAAAGTGCCGGGAAGTTGCCAAGGAATGGCTGCAGGTTGGCTATGTGCTGGATGTGCTGCTCTTCAGAGTCTACTTAGTGGCCATGGTGGCATATAGCATCACACTGGGTACACTGTGGTCGGTGTGGCAGGTTGCCTGATTGTTTGCGCTGTACATATGTGGACAAATGCTCAGTGGTTAGAGCATACAATTTAAAAGGCCACAGTTAGTGGCTGTTTGCCTTGTGTAGCTCAGTGGATACAGGAAGGCACCCGTAATGTAATGGAACAGTGAAATAACCTAGTTCCTGAAACTGGGGCTTAGGTACATTCAAAGGTTGAGTGACCATTATTATGAAGGATGAGAAAAGATAACAGTAACACAACAAACAAAAAACAAGTGTTTTACAAGAAAACAAGGTGTTAAAATAGAAAACAACAGTATTGGTTCAGTGTGTTTTTTTCATATAAAGTGCTATGTAGAAATTTAATTCATAACATAAATTATGATCTAGTTCTAAGATTAAAATTTTGAATACTACCACAATATTCATCTACTTGAATACAATAACATCTCAATGTAAGAACCTAAACTGACCAAATCCTAACAAGCTTTTGCGAATAAGGACAGAACGTGGCACACCCAGACCTGAATACACAGCAAAGGATAAAACCTGGTGCTAAGTGACAGGTTGCAGAGATATGTTAAAGTTTTGATAATATTGTTATTGGGAAGTAAATATTTAAAATATATTTAAATTGTGCATGGTAGTGTGGTAATAACTGGTTATGGTGACCTATGCAGTACATGTAAAAAAATATGTTGCATATCCTCTTGTGGTTGAATGTATTGGTTGATTGAGAAGACTCCACCAAAAATCATCAGACAACAAAATGAATTATCTGGAAAGTGATGTGTAAAATGTATGTATATAATAAGATTATCATGTATTTTAACCAGCTGTTAAAATAGTTATTAAGAGAAGTAGAGATACCTTTTATATGTGTTACATAGTTAAATCAGTCACTGTAGCAAAATGTGTAAATTCTCTGCTAATCTGTTTCTGTAATCTGATGTGTTTTATATGCATATGCAATGATCACAATGTTCACAATTTGCTGCAAACCTGTTGTTAATGTCTTGCCTAGTGAATGACAGTGTTAATGCATGCTGTTCAACACAGCAGCCAGAGGATGGCACCGTGCACAACCACATTAGTTTTCTTTTAGCACTGTGAGACATATCTTTATGTTATCAGTAGCCTTACAGAGGATCTGCTTATTGTTTTTCTTTTTGTATTTCTCCCAAATAATTTAAAACAGCAAATGTAAGACATGTTTATGATATTTTTTGGTATTCACATATGACGTCTTTTGCTCTAATGGGTAAAGTCATCACATAAGACTGAATGTATTTTGTGGATCTTGTATCTTAAATTTTTTTCTCATGCTACCATTTGGACATAAATGACATACATATAAAATTGGCTCATGCAGATAGGCTTCATTGATTGTATCCTTTTGATCATGTGGAAAACACTAAGTGAGAGAGATAACTGAAAATATAAAAACAATTAAATGAATGAGTGTTAAAGTATTATTCATGTCATAGTCTGTCTTTGTCCATATTTTCCAATGACCTGTCTGTCATTAATGTTTTAAGTTATACTGTTTTTAATACTCCCATCAGGCAGCATACAGGACCTGTATTCCATCCATTATCCTAACCGCTTGTCATCTTAAGGGTTGTGAGGGTGATGGAGCCTATCCCAGCTTTCATTTAAAGACAGACAGACATTCACACCTATGGGCAATTTTAGAGTGACTAATTAGCCTAACATGCATATCTTTGGGCAGTGGGGGGAAGCCGGAGTACCCAAAGAGAACCCACACAGACACAGGGAGAATATACAAACTTCCCACAGTAAGGGAACTGGCTGTAGATTTGAACCCTGGTCCTTCTTGCTGTGATGTGACAGTGCTAACCACTACATCACAGTGCCACTCAGAGCTGTATTCCTGCCAAGCTTATACATGTTTCACCTTTGTCTACTTTCATTGCAGACTTTGCTGTAATGATGGAGAAGACTGAACTTGTGCATTTCTGTCTGTCTGCGTAAGTTTTAACCAAAGATCTAAAATGTATGATGTCTTCCTCCTGACATTGTCCTTCTCAAGTCCAAATTCCCTTACGAACAATTGAATCTCTTGCTTGCAAGAATATTTTCTCTGATGTTTGATCATTTTAAAGGGAATTTAGAAATTACACAGGGATGACCTAATTCATTCTGAAATGTTTATTGTCATGATGAGGCAAATCTTTCAAAGCACTTTTTACACCCATCGTCCTCTTAGATGTTTCAAATCATATGCTTTAGGTTAAATGGTTTGGTTTGAAACAGTATGCTTTAGAAAGTTTAATTTCAACCTTCATTTTAAATGAAATAATGTTTAACCTTCGGGATCATCATTTTAGTAGTGAAGGCTGGTAATCCAAAGAATCCAGCCTTTAGATGTGTGAGTCAAAAATCATTACTGAAACCTCATGTTGCAACACAAAGTCCCTGTTCAAATTACCACCCTGAAAAACCATTCACTAACCCTACCGCTTCCTTCCTAATACCCCAAAATAAGATCAAAGTCACACTGAAGCAACAAGTCCAACAAAAACCATTCACAATGAGAGGGTTTTCTCTCATTTCCTGTTTTTGTTTTCTGCCAAAATCTAAAAAAGGCAAAAACAGAACCACAGAGCTACAGCGTGTTATTGGTGTATTTGGTGGGTGCATAAGTGACCAGAGAAAGTGGAGAGCTGCCTCATTAGTTTCCAGTGTTTTTCTCCTCTGAAGTCAAGATCTGATCATGTGTGCCAGAGGGAGGAAATTAGCAAATATCGTGGCATTATTGGGACATACTGAAGACACTTTTGATGTGACGTTTATTTACTGGATACACAGAGGAGCTTGTCTCGTTGAGCTTTATTGGGGTTGGAATTACACCACCATGCAAAACAGAGAATGAAGATTTATTACTTGGTCTGATGCACTTTGAAACTTTAACACATTAAAGGACTATACCAGGGATTTTGCACTTTACTTCCAAGCATCTACAACACATAAACACTGCGAAGATTATGTCTTGCATGGTAATACCAAGTAAAGCATGGAAAGCACATTGTTGTACATGAGAATCCTGACTTACCTCCACAAACGTACTATAATGATGCCAGTAAAACATGCCTTTGTGTTTGGAAAGGTTTCATCCTATGGGGATCATGCAGAACTGTTAGGTCATGTTTTTCAATATGAATCATCCTCTAGGAGCTGTGGAGATTACGCCGTATAACATGGCATCTTTGCAATAATACGGAACTTAATCTTTCACTCCTGATTTCTAAAATTGTGTAACTCTCAACAGCATACTACATCAGAAAGAAACACAATGTTTTTAATTCTTAGTATGACATACAAGAGAATATAAAATATTTAACAATACCTTCAACTTTGCTTTTGATGCTGTATATGCACTTACACACTGGAAAAAACAGCGCACTGTATGTGAAAATGTTATATTTGAGACTGTGCAGAGTTATGAAATAATATGCTTAATCAACTCCAAAAGCAACAAAAACACACGTGAACATGAACAACAGCCTGCCACAAAAAGACTAAACCTTGTTCAGGTCCATCTCCACGCGAAAGCTTTTGTATCTCGGCTCGCTTCCTCTCTAATGACAAATCATGCATATGTGACAATAGAGGTGCACACGTACACACGCCTTGCATATCTAATGATAGCATTTATGACCTCTATGGTGCAAGAGGCAGAACAGACAAAAGGCAGTGAGGCTTGAAGTGCTGCAGTAGCTACCATTAGCAGATTATGAGTGAGAAAACGTGGCAAACAGCCAGGTAGCGAGAGCGTGAAGCCAGACAGCTGAATGTGCTTTAATTGTGAACATTTGTGGAAACACAGAACAGGCTGTCGAGAGCAGTGGCATTTAGTCAGGTCCTTCAAAATAGTTAAAAGATAATTCAAATTAATGCAACTTTTTGCTGTGTTTGTACCAGCTCATGTTTTAATGATGTTTTGCTCTTTGCACACGTCATCCACTTTACAGCATTACAAACAGAAGCGACATAAAGCAGAATTAAACTAGATTATAAAAATGAGCACACATAAGAACAGGCTGGCTGGTTACTGTATTCGTGATACTCGATATGTCACAATCTTAACTATGCTTCTCGTTTTTTTTGCCCAGGTTCTTCTGCAAATTTCTCCAGTGGCAGTGAATGGAAATAGTTGCTCAAAAATGAGATGCTCAAAACACTGAACAATGACATTTCAAAATGGGACTTCCACAGTGTGTGTGTTACTGCGGATAATCCATTATAACTAAAGTTTCACTGGAACTACTTTGTGCAATAAAATGATTTTGTAATTTTGGTTAACTGACCAAATGTTACAGTTATTGCTTAAAAAATATTGTGAGTGCACAGCACTATACTTACTTACTGAATTAATCAGTTAGTAAAACAGGGAACATTTGGCCTGGCTGGCATAACTCATGTTGTACAGCATGCAGGGGCAGAAGATGTTACAGTATACTACCACCAGGTATTATGTTAAATTCCTAACAGCTGATGGTCACACAGAGGCAGATAGACACATAAATAGAATATAATTTTTAATCCCATGGGGAAATTGCACAAGGATGCAGGACAGAAGCCATGGGAATACTCCATGTTGTGTGATTTAAAAAAGAGATACTGTATGGAAACATATTGTTATATCAATTATATTAATATGTGGCAGCTATAGAATATATGAAAGTGCTAGATAATATTAGGTGTTATGTGCTATGTTTTTTGTTTTTATATAACAGCACATATACACTACCAGTCAAAAGTTTGGACACACATAGAAATGACCATGTTTGTGAAAGAAAAGCAGATTTCATAA
>JAUMHL010000006.1:14082138-14146878 GCA_032362345.1 Sandelia bainsii | reverse complement strand
ACAACTGAAGACATGTATCTTTTCATGAAAAACATGGTAATTCCTATGTGTGTCCAAACTTTTGACTGGTAGTGTACGTACATCTACCATGAGTATATGTAAAGAAGAAATAAAAAGTTGAAGTTGTGTTTCAGTATCCACTGAACTCAAATACTTAGGCTAATAGAACACATCCATCCATTTTCCTAACCGCTTGTCCTCGTAAGGGTCGCGGGGGGTGTTGGAGCCTATCCCAGCTGTTATTGGGCGAGAGGAGGGGTACACCCTGGACAGGTTGCCAGTCTATCACAGGGCCAACACACAGAGACAAACAACCATGCACACTCACATCCACACCTAGGGACAATTTAGTGTCACCAATTAACCTAACATACATGTCTGGATGGTGGGAGGAAGCCGGAGTACCTGTAGAGAACCGACGCAGACATTGGGAGAACATGCATCCATCCGACCTGGGGATTGAACCCGGGTACTCCTAGCTGTGAGGCAACAGTGCTAACCACTACACCACCGTGCTGCCGTTAACAGAACACAATTCCACAATAAAACAATTAATATAAGAAGTGGAAAAAGTAGCGTATATTGTTAAAAAGCAGATTGCTGAGCTACAAATTTATTTTTCTGTTAGATTGTATGGTCAGCTTCAGTTCTTAAAAAAAATAATAATCAGAAAACAAATCAGTGAGCCAGAAAGAGGGCTAAGACAGACAACATGAAGTCCATTTTTTATTTTTTCTAACTGCAGATTGAAAGTATACAACTGAACATCATGATTTGATTTTTATTATGAGACTCATAAATAAAAATACAAAGAAAAAATTCCACTACAAAAACAATCTACTGTTAGTAGGATGTAAAAAAAAAATTCTTTATATCTTCACTATCAAAGGCACAACATTGACTTTAGTGACAACATGGAGAAGAGAACCTGCAGCATTAAATCTTTTATTTTTCCTTTTTATTTTTTTCACACTCCATCAGAGAACACTGAAATGTTACAAAGAGATGTGTCTGATTCTACATGAAAAGAAACAAAAAAGAACAACCTCTATATCAACAGATGGTGGCTATAGATTGGTGGCACAGGTCAACAGGAAACGCACTGCCACAGAAAAAATAGCACGTTGTCGCTGGAAAAGACAAAGGACCTTCGCAAAGCTCTAATGCAAATAAAAAAATAATAATCATACAACCCACAACAATAAGAGAACAAAATAAAGAAAATAAAAAATAATAATTGGGCACCTTCTAAGATTAGGCTAAGATTAGGTGCTGAGGTAGACAAAAACTATAACAATTCAAATTATAATAAAAACACTATTTTCTTAATACAGAGCAACTTGACTGGCACTTGTGCTGTCACAACAATGGAGAAGAGAAGTAGCACAAACAAGCCAGGAAAAGACAGAGAGAAAAAGCTTTGTTACATAAAAAGCTTTGTTATGCTTGGTCCGACAGGGCAATTGGTCCTCAGTGCTAATATAAAAAAATACAATGTCTTGGTGCTTTGTTACTCAAACAGTTTTTAGTCTAGACCTTGATGGCACATGCACTGCAACACTGCATGAAATGGCTACTTTGTTCTAGAAACACCACACCAAAACACAGAGTGCCAGCTCCAGGGATGCCATGATTCCTCTAACAAAATTAACATCCCCTTCTAAATGCATTATGTAGAAAAGAAAAAAGTACTTTAAGAAAATGAAGCAAAGCAGAAGGGGAATACTCATGTGCCAACCTACCCAAATGGAGGTTTTTAACATTTTAGATTCATCTTTTCAAGAGCAATATGAAGTTCTCATCAACAAACGTGTTGCTGACAAAAAAAGAGACAAAAATACAGAAAAAATAACAGACAATCGTAGTGGAAAAGAAGATTCGGACTGAATTTACTCACAGAAAAACAATTTCACGGAGCAGCTTTTGTCCCAAAAATCTTCCTAGACTTGTTTCGCCACTGCAGCCTGTTCAGTAAATTTCTTCCCCATGCTTTGTTTTGTGTCGCTAAATAAATTCTTTTGGGTGCCAATCACAGAGTACGGCCTGAGAAAAGAAGGGAATGCAGAAACCCAGTTGCTATTTCAATAGCATTAAGGATTTATTGCAGTCCTTGAAAAAGAAGCCCTGCTCTATTCAGGATAAAAAAATTAAAAAAATCAGGTCATTTTTGAGCGTCATGACATCCCTAGGGTACTGGAGTCACCGTTTTTATTTTCTTCTGAAAATACAGAAACTAAGCAGATATAGATGGATATTTTTGTTGAACAATTTCAATTTTTAGGCACAAAGATAGTACAGAAACATCGGAGGAACACTGAGGGAAGAACTATATCGATGCCAATGTATATATATTTTTTTTCCAACATAGAGAAAAAAGTGGCATAGAATATCATTTTATTTTGTATCTGATCTGATTAGTGCATTTTTCCACTAATACACACAAACACACACACACTCTCACACACAGTTACACACTCTTTCACCCACACGAAAAAGTAGAAAACATTCAGAGGACGATGATGGGAATAATGTGACTGAACAGGTCTTGCATTGTGGTGGTTCAGACTGAGCCATGACTGGGTATATTATGGTGGGTGGATATTATGAGGGTGAAAAAGCCCCCTCAGCTCACAGTGTTTGAGAATAAAATGGCAAGACACCATGGGACATGCCATCCCTTCTTTTTTTTTTCAAGTACAAAAACAAAACAAAAAATATGTTGACAGTCAAGTTTGATTGAAATATTGTGAATGACAAGTACTAATTGGTTGGTTTGGTGGCAGCGCCCTTCTGCCATCCAATATTTTTTCTTTTTTTTTCTTTTTCTTTTTTTTAACGTTCTCACATACAGACACACTTGTAAAATTTGTGGCAGATAGATTTAGTCCTTCACCTACAATGCAATTGACATCCAGAAAGCAACACTTATTATTACAATATGTTCACACACGTTTTTGTCCAACAATATCAAAGAGGAGCAAGGCAAAAATGAGTCACACCCAGAGAAAATAACAGGTAAAAAAAAAGAAATACAAATATTTGTGCCCTGCTGTAACCCTCCACAAATGGAAAAAAGACTGACACTCAATACAAAAATATCACAATTTTATATATCAAATTGCCTTTGTTGGCTCTTGTTCAGGAATACACATTTCTCAAGTGAGCTTGTCAGCCAAGAGAATCTCTATTTTTAACCTTCTGGTTTTTCTTTTTTGATTACCACTTGCAGTTCCAATTGTCCAACGCACTCTGCATCACTGCAAATATGACCTGTCCTGGGAGGTTCAGCGTTTTGGATGAACCTTCTTTTTTCACATTACAAAACTACAATTCTGTTCACAGATTTTCAAGTTTAAATTCTTGTTTTTAAACTCTCCTCAAAAGCAACTGTACTTCCTGTTATCTGCCACATCCCTCGTACTCATTACTTAAGGCTTCAAAATTGCTTTTTTTTTCTCTGCTCTTCTGTGGTTGGAGGTGCAGGGGGAGATTATAAGAGAAGGGTATAACATCCATGTGAATGACTTTTCTCATCCTATCATCTGATACTTTTGTTATCTCTTACCCTTTTATATACATTTTGCTTAAAAACACAATCATAAATGAACTTTTGAAAAAAAAGCATGAGATGAAGTAGAAATGATGAAATAATGCAAAACACAAACACAAAAAATGTGCTTTTGCAAAAACAAAAAAACAAAACAAAAAACTTAGAGGTAGCTTTTATAACAAATGACCAAACCTTCCGGCTCTTTTACAAGCGGGGTTAATAATACCAAGTTTGGTAACAAATAATGCACAAAGAAATACACAACATTAGAAAAACAAACAAATCTCTTCACCGTGGCACTTAATTTTTCTACGTGTACATTGCTTCATCATATTGTGCAATGCATCTTTCTGACATACACTTAAACAAAAAAAAGTGTACAAATGAAACAAAAGGGAAAATTAAAATACACAAGCAACATGAGGTCACAAAAACGAGGTAATTCAAGTACGATGTGTTGAGATCAAACTCAAGGTCAATAATAACAACAACAACAACAACAACAACAACAACAACAGGAGACGAGAGAGACGATGCGCAGGGACAAAATCACAAAGAAAGAGCTGATTTATTCTGTCGTCTTACTGGTCGCCCCCTAAGCCTTTTCCACCAGCCATTTGGATATGTGACCACCCAGGTAGCGTAATGACATGCAGTGATGTTCAAGAAAGCCTTAGGTTCACCTTAATACCTGTGGCTGTGCAAGTCTAATGCTGCATTTCAGAGACTTTATCAGAAATTCAGAAATTCCTACCTCCTTAGTTGCATTGAATTTTGAGCAAGAATTTTCATGATGTTTATCCAAGAAGCAGTTATTCCATGTTAACACTACATCTTAAATAAAAAATGCTACTAAACCTTTTAACATTATGTTGATGGTCCCTATTGACCTCTCTATGCCATGGCGTACATATGTATCTAATACAAACTGTAGAGTACACATAACTGCATATTACTTAAAACACTGGTGGTAATATAATTCAGTGCAAATATATTTGGGAATATGAACAAATTAAACATAATATCTGTAATATAACTACAAGGGAAATGCAGATAATTTTAAATGTTGATGGTGCAACCTCCAAGGTTGGAATTACAGGTTTCTGACTTTACTTGAAAAGCAGCATTAACCTGCTACATTATGTACTTTGACACAGCCTTGCATGGACCTGGCTTACAGTCATTCACATTCATGTTTTGTTTCCACATAACAGTCTTCAACCTGCTGTAACACCTTTGACAATGTTGATGTGTGCAGCAAAGGCGTTCCCAGTACTTCTTCAACATTCACTACTAGCAGACAAAGTCACAGGACTCCCACGGAAAGCAGCGATTTCCCATTTTGTTTTCCATCACTGTGGTGAATGGACAGATCTATTGTGGTCAAAGAGTTACTGTTTGTGTGTCAGTTTGTGTAGTTCATCATTAGTGTAAGATAATGATAGTCATCCGGTTAAATGTGCGTGGATAAAAGCAGTCCAGTTATCTATTGCTGAGTAGGTGAATAGGCTGGGTTTATTGTGGCGTACTGTAATGGCAAGTTATGATTTAATGAAAAAATATATACCTTGCACATATCAAACAGAGACTGTTGTCGTAATTTGTTTTACCTGTGCAGTCAAGCCATGATAAACTATAATGCAGAGCTAAAAAAATATACGATGAAAAAGTGACATGAGTTAGCCTTTGGCTCTCTGGGGAGAACCGTGTGGGGCCATGTGGTGACCTTCTCCAGCCGTCATCTGACGCAGATCCAGAACCAGGAAAACTACTGAGAAAACTAGGCAGATCCAACTGAAAGCAGCACTAGCATCTTCTCCCTTACAACCAAACAGGTGCTTTGTTAGCAGTATTTTAGTGCTCCCATCCGTCCAATTCAGCAGTTTCATCTACTGCATACGCCTACTGGTACTGCTGCTGATTCTCAGGGGCTATCTTTCTGCCACCAACTGGGATCTGACGGATTTCATGTATGGACAGGTTTGTAAAAAAACTGGAGAGATCTGTAGCTACTGTTCAGGTAGAAATGATTGCAGATAACAGAACAGACACATTTCCTAATTAATATAAAAATATTAGGGGCATGTTGAAAGCAGTTCATTCAGACTGTGGAACATTTGTTTCTTTAATTCAGTATTTGGCATGGTGCAACTATTGGAAAACATGTCTCAGTCCTCATCCAAGATAACTTTGTTGTGGCCTTAGGGGAAAGAATTTTGGCTTATGAAAGACAGCAATTCCTCGACGCTTAAATAGCTGACCATGATGTGATGAACTGAGGCCTTAAACTGATGCTCATTTTCACATAGTCTTCATGTGATCCTAACTTCTTTCCTCTAAGTTTGGAAAGACAATTAATGAATGGAAAATTAAGTGAAGGATTTAGTTCCTGATGGCATTGATGTGCAGGTTCAGATATCCCTTGAGAATCTGCTTTCTTATCACTGTGGCAGCAGTATCCAAAAAGTCACTTGCGTGCAGCTCACTTGCTTTATGGTGCTGCATGAAATGACCTGAAACAATAACACAGTTGCAGATGTAGTGAATGACCCGGTGAATCCGAACAAAGGTGGAGAATCTCTCTCCATGTCAAAGTCTTCCTCTTCTTAGCACTTTGGTCCCATCATAACCACCCTTTTACCCCGTAGGTCGCTGTCGCTTGCATGACAAGAAAAAGAGAAAACAAACCCTTTTGCGTTCAAGTCTCTTACTGTTGACATTCCTCAATCGCCTACACTCCACCACAGCTTCATGCCTCCTATCCGCTCAATTACATTCCCCTAACCTCTCAACCTCCTCTACACCCTCACATGTACCCTCCCCCTCTTCATTCTCCCGGTCTCAGACATAGCAGAGGTACAGGTAGGTCTTCTCTATGCGCCAGTCTGGGGGGATATCTTCGGGCTTGTGGCCTTTCATGTGCTTCTGCATGGCTGACAGGCTGGGGCAGTACTCCAGGCAGATGGTGCATTGGTAGGGAGAGGCGCCGTTGTGGGTGCGCAGGTGCTTGATCATGGCAGAGTAGTCCCTGGATCGCTGGTGACACAGCTTGCACTCGAATGGCTTCTCACCTGAGGATGATAGGATGGGGTTGGAAACAACCACTTTGTCAGCCAAGTCATCAAAAGTATCATGTTTTCGTTCAAATGTGTTGTGCCTGTTCACTAGGCTATAACTGTATTTAATACAGAAATCAACTAAACATAGCTGGTTGTGTCATTCAAACTCAATTCACTCAACCATCACCTGTACATGCACCAAGGAAAGTATTGTATGCCTGCATTTTATCTATCAAATATGTTTTAAGCTGAATGACTGCTTGTGTTTCTTCCACTTTCTTTGCAGTCGATAGGAATGTTGTGTATGTGGCAAAAACTGCAGTAAGACCTGCATTGTAATCAAACTGAATGATCATTCAAGTCTTTTTACCATTAAGACCTCATGAAACCTGTTGTGTGAGGAGTAGAAAAGTCCCTGTGTCAGGGCTTCAGGAAAGAATAATAATCCCTTATCCCTAATTTAAAAACCACAGATTTCACCCTGTTGGCCCAAGAAATTCTGGTGTTGTTATGATAATTGGACCGTGCACACAGTAGGTGACAAGTCAAAATCCTGGAGTGAACTCCCAACTGTCTCCTGAACAGCAGTGTGCAGCACTAAAAGATCACACCGACTCTTTAAAGTCATTCCAACTGTGTCCCATAATTGGTACAGCTCTATGAGAAAGAAGAATAAAAACATGCATGTACAGTAGAAGAGGTTGTTCACTTCTAAGAGACAATGTCAAGCATAGTAAAGAATATAAAATTACCCCTAACACATAACAAATAATCTTCTAATTATTCATGTGGTTGAGGGTGCCTAAATCCTCTGTGTTTGACTATTATCAATTCTAGTTACTGCGTTTATTAAAACTACTCAAATGAAATTGGGAATTTGTAACCAAGCAAGGCTTTTTTTCATGCTGTGAAACAGGAGAAAATGAAAAAGTGATACCCATTTATTTAATCAAATGCGCAACCACTGGGAAGAAAATTATTAATTTTTTAAAGTTTATTGTCTATTATCCTTACATAAATAATGCACACTCTGAATTTATGACATTATCAAAACCATCTATGCAAACAGATAATTTTATCATGTTTATATACAGGTCCAAAACTAATAAAGTTTAACTCACTCTAAAAAGCTAGGAAATGCTCCATGCGAGACTTGAATGAGCTGTTATAAACTAGATCTATTATTTAACTGTGTGAATGTTGAAACATACCTGTATTACTTTTATAAATCACATCTAATCAACTAATCTGTGATACATTACACAAAATACAGCTCTCGCCATGGAGACTGCTGTAGGTGTCATAAATCAAAGTGTAACACTGCTTTCTTGCTGTGGGGGCTGCTATATTCAAGAGGCACATTTCAATTCAGCAACAGCCGCCATCCTAAATGTGCTAATAATTTGAGTGATGGCAGGGAATAATCCACCAGCGCTCAAGCCGACAGACGCAAATTAGACATGTAAATGCTGACCTTTACCAATGGCATTTGAAATGAGCTGTCGGAAGTGATCTGGCCCAGCACTTGCTGTCACCTTTCAGCTGGAGCCTCACACATGTGCACTGGCAAAACGTGTGGCTTCATGCCTCTGCTGCTTGGTCTGACTGTTCATTTGGATCCCTGGTTAACCTTGACCTCTGTGGGGGCTGAGTTATGGTGCCATTTAACCAATAAGCATAAATACAACGTTGCAGGTCGCCGTGTGTTTTTCTGCAGCAGTGTGGTCACCTGCATGAAGTTGATGATATTGATAACCAGACTGTAAACAGGGTAGCCTCAAATAACCAGCTAATAATGAATTGCAAATGGGGCCTAGGTATTGATCTGCCATTGGCATTTGGGATGTGTGGAGAGAAGGGGGCGGGGAGGTTAGGTTGCCAGTGTCGATGATTCATCAAGCAGCTCGCTTTTGTGAGAGGTGGCCTTTGACTGTGAGCTTGTCACTTGCTCTTGTTATCTGCTGTTGCTCTTCGGCTTAACGCAAAGCCCCCCTTCCCCCATACAAAAGGGGAAAGGATGGGGGGTGAGGGGGGGCAATTATTGGACAGGCTGCCTTGATAGTGTGGCTTAACAGCTGGCTTATTGAATGGGAGATGGGAGGGTGCTGCTGTGTGTGTCTGTGTGGGTTAGAGAAAAAGAGATGGTGAGGAAGCATAAAGCCTTGGCTGTGCGCCATCCTGGTGAGCACTCATGGTATCCTCACTCAATCTGGTACGTAGCATGCACTCATTCTCCAGGGCAGCCAGCTTATCACTGTGTCAACATCTTTATGGGGCTCTAAATATACTGGGATCAATACAAAGTCTTCTGAGACATTCATCTACTGTATCACAGCAACAGAGATATTCATCTGGTCTGGTCTGTAACTTGCAACTTGGATTTCCTACAACAGAGTCCTTAACAGGCTCCATATGCTACATCAATATGCTTCAGCACAGTATTATTATGGGGGGTAATGGATAGACTGTTGCACTTGTATCAAAACCTCCATAGAATTACACGATCTGATGGCGACCATTTGGAAATGGTAAACTTATTCATAACAGAGACTCACTGATGCTGTATTAGTGGCCAATACCAATTTTGATATTTTTAATATACATTTATAAAGTCCAATATATTTTTTAAAATAATAACACTAATAACCAGAGATGTTGAACAATACGTTGTGGGCAGGAAAATCACATCCATCCAACCATTATCATAACAGCATTTCCTGTTAAGGGTTGCGGGGGTGATGGAGCCAATCCCAGCTGTCATTGGGTGATAGGTAGGGTACACCTTGGACAGGCCGCCGGTCTATCACAGGGCCAACATACAGAGACAGACACACATTCACACCTATGGGAAAAAGTCACCAGTTAACATAACTGCATGTCTTTGGACTGTGGGAGGAAGAGAGTACCTGGAGAAAACCACTACACCACCTTCCTACCTAAAATCACATTCATTGCCTAATAATTTTCATAACAATATGAACAGCAACATCAATAAAATGAACATTTTCTTTGCCAGTTGGATTGTCTGATTTTGATTGCAGTACCTGTGTGCACACGGTAGTGGGTTTCCAGCTGGTGCTTGAGGCTGAACTTCTTCCCACAGCCGTTACATTCATAGGGCTTCTCCCCAGTGTGTATGCGTTTGTGGCCCTTCAGCGTGCTCTCATCTCGGAAGCAGCTCCCGCAGAACTCACACTCGAATGGGTGGTCCCCTGCTGAAATGTGGGAAGAAAAGGCAAAGTTTACTTTATGTGATGTGAAAAGGTAAAACTATTCACCTTCCTGAGTTTGTGTATGGACTGAAAGGGAGGAGTGATTGATAACTCACTACAAAGAACAGAGTTAAAGCTTTGCTTACTGTAGATTTACAAGAAAGAATTAATCTCAACATAATTAAAGCTTTAACTTTGAAATACATATGTAATTTATAGAAAAGTTAATCCGACAAACAAGAATATTTCATGTTTTTGGTGTGGAATGCGTGTAGTTATTTTGGTGGATTTGAAAATGCCAGAACAATAGATGATAAGCTTTAGCATATACCCATTTAAAGGCTTTACTACCAGAAGACAAATTCTACAAATCACCTGTGCTGTTGTTTTGCTTTGTGTAAAATCCTTAAATAATTGTAGCCTGTCATGGCTGTTCACTGGCCATGAGATGTATTATTCACCATGCAGTCCCCATCTCACAAGGCACTAATGGATATCCTGACTGATGTGGAAAACATACGATAATGAGCTGAATTTCTGTCATCATAGAATGATTTGTCCTTTGACATGTATGTTTTAAATACAACAGATCACAGATACAGAATTTTCTCCAGTTCTTGTGGGCAAAAAGTCACACAAGATGGCCAGTTTAGAAAGTCTATCAAAAGAATGTTCATGAAGCAGATTAATAAAGTCCTGGGATTCACAAGATTTTCATTAAAGTTCAGCTGTGCCTTCTGGTCATGTGTTGAATGCAACAATTCACAAATATGCCATTTTATCCTCTTAGTGGAAAGATCAGCTCATCATGCTACCTCTGTCTTTGCTTCTGAGAGACAACAGTTACTATTCCCCAAGAGGTTGTCTGTCAGTAAAATCTAAATGTAGACAGTTCAGTTCAGTTCAGTAGAAAGTTCAGCTCTGCAACACAACGCCAGTCAAAGCCAAATGAAGATTGAACTCTATACTTCATAAATATTGTTATGTTTTGCTCATATATTCCCATCTACCTTTTCATATCTTTACTTTCACTGCATTTTTTGACTGTCAGCATACCATCTGTTTCTATTTGTGGCTCCCCTGTTTAATCCTTTCACACTAGGTGAAACTGCAATCACACTTTTAATTTATGGAGTACCATATTGCCATTTGGAGATATTAGACCTGTTTCAGACACCAGGCTGAATGTAGATATACAGTATGCGTGCCTCTGAAAATGAAAACGACAACAGGCCTCACATTCCGCTCTGGCTGCCAGAGCACAAGTCCCCACAGGGAAGCTGTAATGGATATTCAGATGTCAATGATCAGGGATATTATGATTTTCAGGAGGCTCTCACCAGCAGTCCAAAGACTAATTGTATTCCCGTGTTTGATGAGGAGCTCCTCCTTGCATCATTTGCACCCCCCCCCCCCCCCCATCTCCCCATTTTACACTCTCTATCCAAGTAATGGTGTGGATATTTATTAATGTATTTCACTCCACCGCTGCAGGTTTAAGTCACCATCAGTGACCTATGCCTTTCATTATCTGCCTGTCCAAGCAGCAACGTGCCAGAGAATAAATTGCATTTCTCTTTATGTGCTACTGCCGCTGCCCTGCTGTTAACACACAATTTCACTTTCATTCTGCATATTTTATTTAATATTGTATGCCTGTACATACAGCATATATGCCTTTACTTGAAGGAGAGACAGAAAGAGGGATGAACGAGGAATGTAAGATGGATACCCTTTAAATGCTGATCACATTTTGGTTGTGCTATACTATCATGGAAGAAAACGTTTTCGATGCCTCGTGATATTGGACGCTTTCCCATTAAAGGAAAGCTTTGTTGGGGATGGAGGGGTGTCGGGAGGAGGGATAAAACTGAGGCAAGGATGGAGCAGGAGATGTGGGTGTATATGGTGGTGGTGGTGGGGGGCTGGGTAAAAATCAATAAAAGTGACAGTCTTTATTTGTCTGCATGAAGTTATCAGTGGCTCACGCTGTAAGACATTGTGCTCTTTCTAGCGTTTCAACCACAGCAGAGATCACAATCCATCACAGAGCTCTGTGGGCTTGCACAACGCTGCAAGAATAATAATTGAGCTCGGATTCACCTGCCTTTAATTAGGGCCTCCGATCAGACCAGCGAGTGGGATGCTAATACACAGAGGAAGCCTATGGAGGGTTATTTATGCTTAATGTCCTGTTGCTGTGCTAACGTCTGCTGTTGGAAAACATCATCAGAAATCTTGAATTAGTAGGAAAGAGCTTGCTGTGTTTCTCACATGCTGTCACTAAAGAGAATATCAAAGGCTTTCTGCATTACATTTAATTTACTACAAACTATGAACACTTTACAATAATGGGGGACATTTTTATTTTACTTTAGGATGCTTTCACTTCTACAAACTTTAAACCATAAATTAAAAAATATATGCATCTGATTTCTTTGAGATCACTTTTACAGTAGGTTTCTCTACAGATTTTCTCAATCTTGGATTTGGGTTAAATCTCTTCTTCTTCATTTTGACTTTCACTCGTAATCCTCTTGAATTGTTTTTGTAAACATACCAACCAACAAACCAAAATCAACGACAACACCCAACCATACTAAGAAAGACCTTTTATACTACATTTTGTAACTAAGTAACTGTCCACTACTGCTTGGTAATATACAGTAAATAGATAATGCACTGATTTTCTATATAGATACTGTTCAGTTACACATTAAAACAAGGTACAGATATGATTCAATGTCTGGTATCAGCTGAGGCAGAAAAGGAACAGAGTGGTATAAAATGCCAAATGGTTGCTGTCCAGTTGCAGCATCCTGCATGTGCCCACAATGCTTATTATGTATGTTATCTCCTCTAGCCACTCGGGGACGCCAAAGTGCACAGTTGCACTGCAGAGATTTAAATAAACCAGATACAATTCTATAATCACATTGTGAGGATGTAAAGGTCCAGGCAGGACTTCATTTTGTCAGGATATTCTCACAGGGCCTGGAGATTAATGGGGACATGTCCTCTGTCTATCTCAAATCTGTCACTATTACTTCCCTTCTCCGCCTCTCCTCGTCTTTCACCCCTTTCTTTCTTACTTCTTTCCTTTTTCTTTCTCTCTGGTGTGACCACATGGCAGGGAGGCCACAGATGAGGACCCAGCACAGTGAGGTGGATCCATAGCATAGTGAGTGGACCCTTGGGTGCCCCCGAGCATCACCACCTGCGTCTCCTGACCCCCCCTAGTCATCTCTATATTTACACCCCCTCCTCCCTGTCACCTCCTTTGACACCCCAAAGGCCTGCTGAGGGTTCTTGTGCCCATGGGCACCCTGGGCGTGTTCATTATATACAGTAAGAGGCTGTAAATCACTGGGCTTCACCACTGCCAGGACAAGAACTGGCTCATTCTGTGTCTCTCTGCAAATTCAATCCCATCCTCTCTCTTTCTCTCTCTCTCTCTCTCTCTCTCTGGCTACAGCACTATCAAATACAGCTGCGAACACAAAACACCCCGCTACAGCAGACAGCAAATTGGCTCTGAGTTAAAAACACACACACACACACACACACACACACACAGACACTTACACACAGACAGTGCACAACAACGGAATATTAATGAAGGTCTGGTCTGTAAAGAGAGAGTGTGTGTGTGTCTGTGTGTGGTGTTAGGGAAAAGGGAATAGCACAGCTGCCATGGCTGCCACTGTTACAGCCCACATTGTGTGTTTGAGCGTATGTGCTTGAATCTATACATATATTTACATACATGAAATAAACATAAATAAACAAAAAGGGGCAACATAGAGGTAAATGTGTGTAATATCCTTGCATTTTAACAGAAGGTGATGAAACTGCAGGTGGATGTGGGGGAAAATAAGACAAGAGAGACAGTGTGGGAGAGAAGGAAAGATGGCAAGATTAGGATGCTGAAATAAACACATCAAATCTGTTTTTTCCCCCTTGTCCTAAATGCTGATCTAGTGTCAGAGCCCACACCAGCAAAGCTGCTTTCAAAAGATAAGCCAGCAGACAGGTAAAATGAAGCACACGTAATGAATGTCCATAAAAGTGCTTCTGTTGCTTTCTGTTGTCAGTTGATACAACAGAATAGTGATTTGACCAATAACCAAGCTATTTGTGGAAAGCTTTCTATGGTAGATGAGCTGCCACACTCTGTCCATTAAAATTAGGGTTGAATAGTGGGAATTGAGATCTTTGTATTTACGTGGAATTCTTGCCAAAACTGACTTTCGTTTGCTAAGAAAAATACCTGCGGGAACCAGTGACATCTTCTGCGTGTGAGATTGTCTTTGCATTTGTGTCCTGAAGACTGCTATGTGAACAGAAACAAAGACACTTTATTTATCAGCTAAGCTAAAATCTAACCTTGGAAATTCCATTGTAACAGTAACAGCATTTTTTTTTTTTGCTTTCCAGTGATTGCTTAAAGTCCAGCTGAGCGACGGAAATTTCCCGCATTGTGTGAATGAAGTTGAAATCAAAATCTGCGAACAGCTTTGCAAAAGGCTCAACAGGTGGCTGAATCAGACATGCAGATGGAGCATCCAGCGCATAAGATATTTTTTTTTACAATTTAACATCCAGGAATAATAACACAAAGCCCCAAATGCCTGCACGTAAATGATTTCATACACTTCCATATAAACACTCAGACACTCTATTGAAATTGTAAGTGGTAGGAGGATGATTTTTCTTTTTATCTTGAAAATGGTATAGCTTCAATGTCCTACTAAAAGTATAAATACTTTATCACATAATTAAATGAATATGACATAAAATGCTCTTTATTCTAATCCTTGATGTTTTAAATTCATTTTCTGCAGTTCTTTTTTTACATTCATACTTAACTGAAAAGAGTGACATTTTTCTGGGAATTATTTTTAAAAAATCATAGGAAAACATTCAACTATCATAAAGCTGCTGCTCATATCATGTGCCTCCAACATTAAAGAAAAAAATACAAAGGGAATAAGAAGACAAATTGAACATGTCCTAGGCAACCATCTCTTGCATCAAAAAATTGTTTAGCAATTAAAAAACAATATCGGGTAGATTAATTCATTCCAACTGTTATGGTTATTTAAGGATATTTTAGGTTTACTCACTAAAATCTCGTACAACAGCGTGCTCTTATTATCCAGACGTCATTCAAAACCAGATGAGAGAAGCTCTTTATTCTTAACTACATTCAAGCAGCCCTAACCTCTGACTAGTGGAGCTTTATTGAGGTTGACACTGTATGCAGGTTGAGGGGAAGATTGACAGACACTATTAAGGGCTGCCATCTCTCTTCCATATTTGTACAAAAATGTCCCCCCAAATTTTTTTATCTATATTTAGATTTAGAGTTAACTTTCAACTAAAAAGATATATTTGATACCAATGTTATTTTAAAATGTTTTTTAAAGCACAGTAGAGATAATTTTGATGCCAATAAAAATAAGTGAAACAGTGTTAAGAATTGCTGAGTGTGTCTTTTCCATTTTTTTTCTCCTAAGCCTTTAGTAATGGGGATACATTTTCATACAAAAAGGACAAAGGACCAAGGGGCAAATGACAAATGTCCATATTGAATGGAATTGGCAATGCAACATGTCTCTGTATCAACAAACTAGGCAAGATGTAGGTAAAGGCAGATTCTATGTGCTGTCTAGCTCTGGTTGTTTTTATGCTCTATTTTTGCCTTGTTACCCAGCAAAGTGTGAATAAGATTATTAACATCAAAGTGTAAATGTAGAGAAACACCATGCCTCTACTTTTTTTTGGAGGGTAAATTAGGACCTATTTCTGGTACCGATGATGGCTGTATGAGTTGCTGACTTTATAATCCCCTGACAAAAGGCTCCACATCATATTTAAACGATTGCTTTCACGGTTGGCTCATTGTGATTTAACAGCCGCCCACAGTGGGATGAGGTTTAAAGTGGCACAAGGCTGCAAAGTCTCATCTGCAGCTGCAGAGACAAGCTGAGGTGACATTTGCGTTGCCCGAGTGGGCAGGTGGATCAGAGATGCTGCTTGTGCCTTCACCAATGTCTGGTAGACAGAGCAGATGTGTGCTCTGGTACTGTACAGGCGGCACAAGCAGCTCTCTCCAGCCCCCACCGCAAACTCCCAGCCCGTACCACCATCACACACTAATGGTATATTCGCCTGACTTGTAAATAGGGCCGACTGCTCTCATCTCACTGCCTTTCGTTTCAAATATTTATCCGTGAGCCGGTGAGCTAAATCGGCTCTGACAGTGAGACTGTTATTTAAGGTCGCAGACAGGCGACTGGGAGAGAGAGAGAGAGAGAGAGCGGGAAGAAAAAAGCATCCATCCCTCGCCGGTGAAATGGGATTCATTTCCATGTGTTCATATTCTGTCATGGTAGCATTTTTTCACTCTGAATAGCCCCATCCGTCAGGTTACCTCTGCTCCCTTGCAACAATGTATTGGCATCCTGGCCTCGCCTCAGTAAAGAGCACAGAGAATTACAAGTGGACGGAAGAAAAAAATTGTAGTCACTGTAAATAAGCTTTGTCTGAGTGCTGCAGAATTAATTCATTTCGTTGACCTGAATTAATGCTGTTTATTCTGCTGAGCTGAAGTAGCAGTGTAACTGTGCAGAGATAACATAACATAATTCAGTCCCATTTCCTAAAATAAAACATCTAACTATCATAGTGTAAGCTACACTTGTCCACGACAATCCTTGTCATGGTCCAGTGTAAGGAACTCCATTACCCTAAAGCAGCAGGGTGGGGGAGTGGTATAATACCATATGGGATATCTGAGAAAAAAAAACTACAAGAAAAAAAAGCCTTACATCTTGATGGTCATTGAGGTTGCTTTCTGAACTGAATGTGTGCTGTTAGGGTTACATGAGTCCACAAATCCTCCACATGACATCATCTGGACTGTAAAACTCCTCTAGATGACATCATCAACATGAAGCACAAACATATTTTAATACAGGGAATGTGGAGGGAAGTTACACATGTCCTCCCCAAACTAGATCCACAGGAATCAAATAGAAAATCAGTGAAGTCACCCTTTAACATTTTGTGTTCCTTCTTTCAGATATTTGCATCTGATAAAGGTTAAATAAATAAAATGTCACATGAAAATAGAACATGTAAATTCATATTATAAATTACACACCAGCATTCATTCCTAGTAGTTCATCTACACTGGCAACTCAGTGATTAATGATCCATTAATGCCCTTTTCCAACTACTGTAATGGTTAAATCTTAAACACTCAAACACAATAGCTCAAAGATTTTATGACAAATCATTGATGTGAATACAAAACCTTCCTGCATTGTCTGCTCTGTACTAGTAGTTTAGTAGAAACATAATACATTCAGTAGTGCTCTTCTGTAAATAAAGGGGCAGACACAACAGGTGATTCAAGAGCACTGCTAATGCTTATTTAAGCACGAGTCTTTTTCTGACCAGATATGCTGCTGGAGCATTGACTTGTGTACCTGGGTCTACAATTTGTTGTACTGGTATTTATATGGACAGCTTAGGAAACAACTTGTCCTTTTACCACATTACCATGGCGTTGAGTAAGCCGTCTATTTATATCATGACCTTACTATTATAGTGAAGATGGTTAGTAAGTGCTTCCACTGACCTGTGTGTGAGCGTAGGTGGCGTTTGAGTGCAGTATGGCTGGGGAAAGTCCGATTGCATTCACTGCAAATGTAGCTGCGAACGCCGGCGTGGACTTCCATGTGCTGCTGCAATGCCGTCTGGGTCTGGAAACGCTTCCCACAAAGCAGGCAGAAGATGGCCATGTCTGAACCTGCAGAGGAAAAGACACAATAAGGGAGTTAGTGGCATGAGCAGGGAAGTCTGCTTTCATTTTATTTAACAAATGCCACTGACTTATTACAACCTCAATTGCATTTTCATGATTTCATATTTCTGTTGCATGTAAGTATTGCATTGATTAACACAATGACGGCAATTTTATTGCTACTGACATGAATGCTGGTCTGTATTACAAAAGACAAGCCCAACTATAGTACTTAATGAAATGTTTTTTTAAATGTTTTGTTACCCCCTGTGCCTCTACCATGAAGAGTTCATGGTACAGCCACAGTGACACCAATGACAGCTTTCCTTAAACAAATCACACTAAGGATTGTTCATGCACACAGTGATTAAGATACAGGATATACAACAATACAGGTGTGATGCGGGCTCAGTCAGATTATAGTTTATGCCTTCACAGGTTTACATGGAGCATACTGTATTTATAGGATTAAAGGTGCACAGAATAGTCATGTTTCTGGGTGGGTGTGTACAAAGATAAAGATCTCCTATGCAATACTTCAATCGAATCTTGACTCCAGCGAGCACTGTGCATTTTTCTCCAGCAGAGATAAAGAGCGCACAGTTGCAAGAACACAAACACATAACATCACAAACACAGGAACACGCACACACACAAACAGTTGCACGCTCCCTTGAACACACTCCCTTCACACTTTTTCAATTACCAGGCTGGGGAAAACTCTGGGGAAGGACTGAGTGTTTGGAGCTCAGTTTCTATTTCATCAGTCAATAACACATCTTTGGAGCAAAGCTGACACTAATTTAAAAATCTATGAAGAGCGGCCCGCCTCATGTTCATAACTACTGGAGGAGGAGGAGGGCCCATGACAGCCTCCACGCCAGATCAATCACTGTCTTGGCTGCTCTGTACACACTAAAGAACAAGGATGGAAGGAGGAAGCACCGCAGGAGGATGATGATAGAAGGAAGGATAGAGAAGAGCTGTTGGAAAACAGTTAAATATAGGAGATTCATAATACAGGAGAAGAATACAATGTAGAAGCCAGGGGAAAAAAATCTAATTTTAGTGCGTGTAGCGAAGAGAAATAAATATTGACAAACCTTCCCTTCTGACTTCAGCTTTGTCTCCGTTTCATTTTCTGTTGTACAGGAAAGAAGGCAGATGTGACTGCAGGAGTGTACAATTTTAATTTGATCCTTGTTGAACGTACTAATCTGTCAGCCCTGTTGGTGAGGTGAGGCAAGTTATATTCATCGTCCCAGGAGAAATCCTACGGCATTGGTGACCCACTGGCTTGTTCTCTGGACTCACTAATAGGGCAGTCTTTCTACTTTCTACTGTCACTAGAAACATTAAGTTCTATGGAGCAGATTGAACTAAAACTTGTTTAGATTTTTGATCAAGGACAAATCTTTCTGATTTTAATGCTGCTTAGGGTTTTTTTTACTGCAGGACAAAAACATTTTAGCCACATCACTGTTAAGAGAGGCAAAATCCCAAGTTTATCTCACTTGTATGGACATAGAAGTTTTGATCAGTGCCCAGCTTTTCAACAATTTAAATTTTTTTGTGGTTAGCCTGGTGGTTTAAGATTTAATTCAAATCCTGCCTTCATCTATTATTCTCTCAGCTTTAGTGCGAAATTGAGAGTGTCTGAAACTTTCTCAGGACAACCTCTCTGTCATTTGTGCATCAGAAGACAGGAGAATTTTGTACAGCTACTGGATGCATTTAAACAGTCTTAAACTTATAGCATGTTCAGTCACACTGCAGCTTAGATTTTCTTTTGCTTTTAACATTTTAATTTCAGTATGTGACACTCTCCACTGTCTAGACACTGCATATTATAGCTCAAGTTTGCCAACAAGTTCTTCCTTTGATTTTTCCAAGAAAACTGGGAAGTAAACTGAATTACGTCTTCTGTACCACTGGACTTGTGCCAAATATCTCCAGGCAAATGTAAAATCTATCACTGACGTTTGTGCATCATGTTATATTAGCACTCTCAAAAAAGAAATAAAGGAATTTTATATAAAAATGTTTCAAAAACATTGGTCAAAGTGTAATAGTTTGAATATGCATGTAACTAGTGCTAAACTAGTTTTCTCCTGTGTTTTAGTTTTCTTGACTGTCTTTTCATCTGCTCTCTGCCTTTATCAATGAAGAGGCTATTGACTGGAGTGGACTGCTTCTGGAATCCCTCTAGGACACCAGGTCCTTAAGTGGCTTTGATTGACAAGCCTGTCTCCTATTCACTTCTATACTCTTTCTACCTCACTCCCAATTCAAACAAACTAATTGAAGGTAAGTAACAAGCATGTTTAAAGAGGTAAAAATGAAAGTGGCCTAAATGATTTAAATACAGAAGAAGTGATAGAGACAGTAAGAGAATAGGAGAGGTGAGGTTGTAGAAGAGACTTTGGTCAAAGACAAAGAATTGGAGTAAAAAAAAATGTTTTGGAATGTAAAAGGTTAGCTGACCTCTGACCTTAGATCTGGGGCTAAGGCGTGGACTCAGTGGAAATATGAAACCCAGATACATACACACTCACACACATACACAGAAAAACTATAATCTGGTGAACAAAAAGTGGAAGCACCACATGAAAAGACTTTTTCTTTGAAGTCAGAGAAGTTACAGTGGAGAGTTAAATGCCATACGATACGTGGCATTCAGCATGTATCATTTTTAAAAGAAGTCAAACAGTCACTGCTTTGATAGGTGTGTTTTCAAAGCAACATGAGACAGCTAGCAGAGAGCAAACAGACAAAACTGAAAAGAACAAAAGCGGTAAGAAGAAGCTAGCCACTGATGACAATAAACAGGCTGCTTTGTAATACCACAAAATTACAGAAAACACTAAAAAATAACAATGGCAGCCTCTACTTATTTGAGCTATAAAGAGCTGTTACTCATGGCAGCTGTACGATTTAGAAATACCTTACATTTAGTGCCAGAACATAAATATGTATACCCTGACGCAATCAGAACAGAAGACCCAAAAGACGGACAACAGCTGTCAGCTTTTATCCCCTGTGCTTCATCAAATGCAGGAAAAAGCCCAACTACCTCTACAGCATCTACAGTCAGCAGATGAACATGTCATATGACATCTAATTCATCCTTTGCAGAATTGGATTCTTTGTTTCTTCAGGAAATACTTTAATAGTCCATAATCCCAATGCTAACAAGGGGCTTCTTCAAGAACATCAAAGAAGGTAAGGTCAGGTAATTAACTATATTACTATATAACTGCCCAAATAAAGCTGTCAGACACACCTGCAAGTTCAACAGGCTTTGAAATATCCTTGTACTAAAACTTCTAGATGTTACATGCTTTCCACAGTCTATGTGGGAAATCTACTGGCTACTCGCTATCATTTCCCATGCTTGTCTTAAACCACAGTGTGAAGTTAAGTGTAGTGTGAACCCTGATTAGTGTTAGACAAAATTAAGTGGCACAAACTATACAGTCAGTACAGGGAATAATGTCTGTGTGTTGCAGGAAAGTGAGTAAATGTGTTGTCGGCTGCTGATAGATGAAGAGAGCAGTGGAGAGATAAAAAAGGAAGGAAAGGTGGGAGAAAAGTAGTTGACCCAGGAGGTCCATTACAGTGTAAAATTGAGTCAGCCCAAAGTGACACCTGAAAGGAGGAGCTGGTGAAGCTGGAGTGGTGTGGGGTTCTTAGTCTCAGTCCTGTTTAGCTGTTTTGGAATAATTTACCTCCTCCAACCCAACTCGCTCTCCTTCTCCCGCCATCTATTTATAAAGGCCTGGCAGTTTGTGACTGTTTGTGTACGTGGCCCCGGCAGTATCTTAATGGGGCTGGAGTGGCAGGGCTGCTCTTATTTAAGTGGTGGACAGACAGAGGCCGGTAATGGAGAGGAATACTCCCCAATGGGAGGTAACAGTGGTTGGATGGGCACAGAGCAGAGGAAGGTTAGAGGCTGGCTATTGAGTTAGGCACTTTATTTGAATATGATGTGCAGCATGGCAAAAAAATGCCCACCAAGTCAAAAGAATATAAAGTATTACAATTTATTAATTAATGTTCTTAAACTTAATCCTTAAGATTTTCAGTATATCAAACCCCATTTTTATGGTATTTTGTGATTTTTGTTCACAAACTGACAAGTTGGCAATAAGCAGTAAAACCAAACTTCAGAGCCCTCACAGACTAATAGACTGCAATAATCTTTACTTTCAGAAAAGCTTCTTCTCCTGTATGCAAAAAAACAACCTATTTGGCTCCCCACATCTGGACAAACACAAAATTAAAGTAGGCATAGGGCACGCAATACTATCTTAGTAGCTTAAAAAGAAACCATAATGTTCAACTTAGTTTAACAACTTAAAGATGTTTCAAATTAGCAATGTGGCATTAGAATCTATCTTTAAATCCATCCTTAATGCTTGTGTGTCTTGGACTGTAGTTGAGACAGTTAAATGTGTCCTGACTGTGGCCTGCAATGCAGCGTGCTGAACAGAAGACCTGCCAGAGTTAATGAGGCAGAGAGCAGCGGGACCTCGGCACAAGGTGTTCAATCACAGGCTATTACCACAGCCCTCAACCTCTGCAACTACTTGCTATTGTCAATAGCAATCTCTAGTAAGCTATAGTTTATCTATAGTGAGGGAAGAATAGTGACCAAATGTAGGTGCGCATATCCGAACACATCTACATTAATTTTAGGTGTCTTAGTTTGATTCAGTTTGAAGTCCAATAAAAGAAACATGATCTGAAAGTCACAAAAAATTGTTTTTGATGCCTTTCTGAGTACAAGCACATCTTATAAATTGACATCTGAGTGACTTTAATTTGTCTTTAATTTTATTCTGGTTATGATATGTTGTGAGTGTACAAAAGATATCGCAACTGAAGGCACTATCTAACTTTTTTTTATTTATTGCATATTTGAACCTTGATCTGACTTTTTGTTGTCAAAGGAAATTGTTCAGATGAAACATAGAGCACAAGTAGTCACTGCTCAAAGAGAATACCACTTTCAGTATCATTTGCGGCTTTGTTAGGTTTTCCACAGATCAAACAAGACGTGGAAGCCCAGGAAATGACCAAATATGATATGTTGATAATGGAAATGAAACAAATATGCTGAATGGCAACAGTGAAAATAATGTTGTAAAATGAACATTTGATTTGTGCAAGTTTTTGTGTTTCATATTGTTATTAATACCACAAAAAGTCGACAAGCACCATTTATACCAGAGTCACCTCACATCACTATTTAACCTTTTAATGGTCTCTACAGTTTGCTGGAGGACATTGCAATATCTTTTTGAAAAAATTGTGTGATTTTCAGAAGCACACCTTTTTAGGTGACTTACTTACTTTCAGTTAGCAGCAGAGAAATCACCTTGTTATCCATGCATCCTGTTTCTTCCATACTGAAGGGAATCAGAATGAGCATAGCCAACAAAGCTCTCAGAGTTTCTGAGTTCATGCTCAAGAAGCTCATTAAGATGTTCATAATTTAATAAAAACAGTCTTTCTTGCTTGCTTTGAACTATACTTGCTTTACACTGGCAAACAGAGGCTTCAACAATCAGTCACAATCAGTCACAACAACATCCATCCTCCCCGGCGTTCTGTTGAATTCTCAGCTCTGCTTGCTGCCACCATCTAATCGACAGTCAACACAAACACCAGTCACAACAATTCTGCCTGTGTCGGCAAAGCGAGGTGTGAGAAACGAAAGCAGAGTCGACGTTTCTGTGCTCTTTAACTTCGTCTAGACTACGAGTGTTTGTTGTTACTCTCATCTGCAGTCAGGCTTCATCACACATTAGGTCACAGCTGTTCTGAAAAGGTCGCCAAGCACCTTTTACCTCCACCTCCACAGGGTGTCATCGCAGAAATGCATCTTGTCATGAACAAACAAATAAATGCCTTCTGTAATTTCCTCCTGTATGGACCAGAAAAGGTCCCAGATGAAATGTTAGTGTGTCCCTCACACTAAGTATGTCATGCTGCAGTCATCCTTTTTGGCAGTACCCTGGCAGCACACCAATGGACAACTATTGCTTTCTATATCACAACAAAGCTAACAGTGCACTCACCATACAGTTACACCATCCCCTCCCCAGGGACCAACAAAAAAGCTTTCACAAACCAGACATAGACCCCGAATGCCTTGACATTGTCACACAGTGTTTATTTATACAGTGTGCAGTTCTTTTCCTAACTTTAAAGCAAGCTATGGGCTATGAGGTTTCGTGGTTTAGGAGGTTAAGGAAGTTTAATTGCAGCATAAGACAACATAATCTTCTTCACAGATGGTCATTATCTCTGAACTGATGATCGTGATCCTGTTGTGATTTGAACAAGAGACACGTCTGGATACACCTTGAGCTGCAACCAATCTGATCTTGCACAACTTGCATCAGAAAGAGGGGGCCACAGGTAGATTTAGAGGATCTTGAATATGGCATCATGGAGAACAACATACTGTACGCATCGAACTAAGTGAGAGAAGGCCACAAAAATAAAGACATGCTAATGTTGGCTAGAATTGTAGAATCTTTCAGTGTGACACAAGATAAAACATAAGATAAAACCATAGACTGTGGTGCCCAATGCTTGTAACACTCCACCTCATGTAGTCTCCTAAAGAATAAAGCTTCTTTACTGGATAACATAAAAATAACTTGTGCTCAACTGATTTCTTCTACTGATGGTCAGAACGAGTTCTGTCTTTAAAGACTGATTTCTGTGCATTCCTTTGTGTTTTCCATGGCATCAAAGATTCCCTCATTATATTATAATCAAAACAACTCAATACAATTTCCAACTGTTAGCCTCATTGCACGCCTAGCCATCAAAACGTAGTGTTAGACATACGTTCCCTCATTGTGATTATGGTTGCTTCTAGCCAACCAACTGCTTTTCTTTTAACTACATACAGGGCGTCAGCATGAACATCTAAAACAATTTCAGAGCTTTAATATAACTGTATATTCAGATTAGATGTGCAGTAAAGGTACCATGTGGTACTAACAGAAGCATGAAGCCTACCAACACAGATGCAAAAATGACAAAAAGAAGCTGTTAAATTACTTTACATAACATGCATTGTATCCAAATTACATCACTCCACACAATGTGGACAAATCATATCCTGTTTGAAACATGAAAACTGTAGCTAATGGGCAAATCTAGGTAAGCAAACAACATTGGTTTAATTTAGTGATCAACTTAGAAAAGGATACTTTAATTTCAGCCCCTAAATTATGTTCAATGTCCTAAAGTTCTCATACTAAGAACTGCCCATTTGCCATTTGAAATTTTTCAGTGTTCAACATTTGGAGGATATTTCTCATTTACTTTATGTTTCAGTTTTATGACACAGTCACACCATTCCCTTGCTTTTGGAGCACAGGACTCATATTTGCACTTTAAGAAATCATGCTTGATTGATGAGCTTTAATGATCAGGGTTAGAGAGGCGTTTTAGAATTGTATCTATCACCTAACGCAGGCTAATGCCATGTTCACCATGTATAGTCTTTCATTCAGAGTATCCTTCTATTTAATCAGCACTCACATCCTCCTCTCATCTCACATTTACACCCTGGTTCCTCCTGTGTGCTTCATATCAGACACATAACGGCAGCAACATGAACACACGGTCTGTCATCCAATATGGGACCCTCTGTATGTATGTCACCGTTACGGTATGAGAAAAAATAAGACTTAATGCTTGTGTGACTGATAATTCATTTAAAACACCCACACAGAAGTGCTTATTGATCAAAATGTAGGAGGAATGAACAACTTCAAAAAGACAGAACTAAAAAAAATCCCTGTGATGGACATGTTTTACAACCCTTTAATAGCTTAAAAACATTCCTAAAATGATTCCAATAAAATAATTATATGTTTTACCGTATAAGTAAATAATATTGTACTAGGGCAGACTATATTATACCAGTGTAAGTGCAATTAAACACATCATAAGGAGCAACTGAATGTTTATATGGAAAAAAAAATGATCTCTCTCAAAATTATATGAGCACACGGATTCAATCAATCCAACAGTGACTTCAGAGATTTTCTGAATGAGGAATGATATCAAAGAACCTATAGCTTTTCACATATTCATGTAGAAAAAGACAAGAAATCAAAGAAAAGGCAATTTCTGTTATAAGGAATTGCAATTCCAGACAGTCAACAAACCCTGCCCTGCTGTGTTTTGTTTTGTTTCGTCCCTGCCTCCCAGTTCCATCGGGCAGTGATAATTCACGTCAGGCCCGCAGCAGCACTGACATTGTAAGATGAACTGCTCCCAGCTAGATTAATGCCACCAGATGCCAGGCGAGATGCCATATTAATTACCCAGAGATAATGTCAGCACAACCATATGGCAGCTCAACTGGCCATTTAGTTGACAGGGAGAGGTCTTTATATAGTGCAAATTTCCTCATCTACACAACATCACCGTTTCGTCATATTTTCTCCTTACTGTAGCAAGTGAAGCACTTCACTACTGTTTGCACATTATTACTCAAATTGTAGTCTAACTCAGGATCTGCAGGATGTTATGATGGACGATAATACATTATTAAGGAGGCTTAATGGTCGAATGTTGTTTTAGTATTCACAATGACTTCAAATGTACTTTGATTTAGAACAAAAAATACATTTTATCATCAGCCAAAACCAGCAATGAGTTAATCCCACTAGTATAAGTAAATATAGTCTGTGTAACCATCCAAGATTTTCAGGAAATTACTGTGCCTTTTAAAAAAATATAAAATATATTTGTGACCCATTTTTAAAGATTTACATCTTTACATGATTTACATCATTTTTTGAGAAAGGAATCACATACTGTATGGTTGGTTTTGCATTTGATGCAATAAATATTTCCTGTTAACATTCTTAACCATACAGGACATGTATACAGAGAAAGAACAATTTGTCTTCCAATAACATGGAGCCTTAAAAGTTTGAGATCTTAAAGACACATCCCATCCCCCTTCAAGAAAATCTAAAACCTTTTCTCTGCATGACTGCAGTGGATATAAATTTGGAAATGTCAGCAGAATTTATTTACCAGCATGTGTTTGTTTTTTCCTCACCACCATGCTGACTGTAAAGATCATAAACGATGCAAGCTGGGAATCAATGTCAATGTGAGAAACAGTGGCAAAGTCCTTTATCATGATTTACAGTTGCACCTCCAGCCTCTTCTTGTTGTGGACTTGTGGATCATTTACAAAGACAGACAATGCTTGCCATCCAATCCCCCCCCCACCAGCACCGCCCTGTACATCTCCTCACCCACCACCACCACCACCACCACCGGAGCACCCACCTACCCCACCCTCCAATTCCCACAAATCCGATTTAATCAGACAACTTGTGCAGTGTGGCTCGGAGTAAGAAAAAGGATAATTAGTAAACAGAGGAGCTACTCGCCAGGCTTCATTGGCATTCGCACCGGGTTACTGTGTCGCATTTAAAATGCAGTCTGATGAAGTCTACAGAATCAAACCATTTGTTACTCCTATTGAGGAGGCTTCGGGCTACTGGCAATTAAATTGGAATTAGCACTGGGGAATGAGATACGGCAGATTCATACTAAGGAGAGGAGGGAGGGGGGAGAAAAGGAAACAGAGAGAGTTCTCTGTCTGGACCTGGCTCTGCTCGACAGTGGGTCAAATCTGCAAATGACTGAGCATCCTTCACTTTTGTTTATTTGTGATTTTAGTGATCATTTTGATAAGAAATATATGCAGTCCCTATGTGTGTAGTCTCCTACAAATCTTTTATAACTGACGTAATAAACTGATATACTTCTAGAATTGAATCTCAGCATTAGAGCAAAAAGTGATTTATTTAGAAAACAACATACATGGGCGACTTTGCGTGTCCCTACTATCCAATGACTATAAGTCGGCAATCAGTATAAAGTTACCACTTGAAAACAAACATATGACTTCACTTAAATTCTGAGAGAGTGAAGAAACAAAGAGATGCCATTTGCTCTGCCACAGCTGACTGGGCACAGTGGAGCTCAGCATGGAGAGAGTGCTGGTCCACTAGCAGAGAGAGGAAGAGAAAGCAAGAAGGGATAGATGGATGGATGGAGGGAGGAGGGAAGAGGAAAGGGAGGAGGCAGATAAATGAAGTGGAAATGAGAGGGAACAGCTCCTGTGCTACAGCTGGCCTCCCTAACTCTCAGCCAGCCTAGCCATGACAACTGGCTCACTCTTCCTCTGCCGGTCAGGGAGGGGGGCCCCGTTTCAACCGGAGGCGCCTGGCCAGGGATGTACGACTGGTAAAGAGCCAGTAGAGGCCAGTGAGAAGGAACTGAGCTCATGCTAAAGAAACATAAAGACAGTTCCAGTCCACAAGCTGATGATTGTAGGCTGTAGATTGTAAGTCTTTTATCAGTATTGTACTCTGAAAGATACAGATTGTGTTGAAAGATGCGGGTGTTTACTGGGCAGGGAAGGTCTAATGAAAAGGTGTTACTAGTTGCATCGTGGAAAGTTTAGCATACAGGGATTTTGAATCTTAACACATACTAGAGACAAAAAGTCAGGATGTCTTCACTTCTGCTGCATCAATTTTGACCATTCATTTTATTTGTCTCTTGTAAGTCACTTAACTTAGAATGCACAATGCAAAAAGGTGTTTTAACAAGAAGTTATTGTATTGTGCATGAACACGCTATTGTTACACATGACAGGAAATTAATATATGATGTAATACAGCATATATATTCTCAGACATGTACCATGAGCACCAATGTCGCTAAGACAAATATACGTACATTACAATAACCTTGGTTAATAGAGGATGAATGATTCAGTGTTAAATTAAAATGCTTAACTTACATTGCAACCCTTGTGAAATTGCAAAAAAATAAGTAAAATGTGCTATTTAGAAAGAAAAGTAGTAAGTGAGATGAGCATTAGCAAAGTTAAGTGTGTGTCTGTGTGTGTGTTTGTGACTACATAAATGCACATATGCACTTATTCTCAAGGTTAAATACAAAGACTTTCAAGCGAAGTCCATTACTGCAGGAAACCAATGAAAATAAATGATAACATTCAGTGGGAGGATTGAGTATCCCACGGAGAAATCTGCACAGCTTGGTCATTTGTATACCCTGTTTTCTCCACATAAAATGCTCAATTGTGTGTTTACAGATGAAGCACCACATTTGAGTGCAGTCCTATTTTTCTCTTTAACAGGAAATAGAGACATTTTCACTCTAAATATATCAGTGAATCTCTCGGCTGATGTAAATCCCTGTCACCAAGATTAATGATCTTGAACATGAAGAAAAAAAAATCTTTTCAGGTCTTATTCTGAGATACTGATTTACTCTGTGGAAAAAAAGGGTTGTACAAAACTGGCAAGGGGCTACATACAGTGGAAATGTAAACTGTGTATGTTAACAAAAGAAATTCATATTTGAAAGCTAAAACTGAAAGGATCAAATGACGTAAACAAATCCTAATTAAAAGCCCTGAAGAATAATGTGGGGTTTTTGAGAAGCATATATGATGAAAGATGAAAAGAAAGACAAAGCAGGAGCAGGATCCCAGCCCAATTCAAGAGCTTCCAAAAATGTGACTGTACACTGGATGCATGGGTCTCATGTCTGTACTAATTAATTACTAGAAGTCAACTTTCTAGGTTGTGAATATGTTGATTTGGAAACTATCACTGTTGCAACTCTTGCATAATTTCCTTCCACTATAATCACTGTCTCCACTTGTACAGCATCAAAAACAAACTCCTATTGTTTCACTATTCTGTCTGTACTTTCCATGCAGCCTGCACGACTCAGATCACTGTACAACGTACACAAGCAGAAGGTTTTTTTAGTATCATTTTTTCTACTGGTACATTTTTTGTGATGCTGCTCAAATATTGTACAATTAATTTGGATTCCTGGTCAATCTGGTCATTCATTATAAATATAATATTTATTTACTGAATTTTATTTGATTTATGTGTGGCCCACCAAGGTCCTGCTCCTCATGTGCTATAGTTGCCGTTGCTGGCTGATCTCTATGGTTGTTATTTTCCTCATTTTGTTTACTGTAAATTCACAACTTCATCTTCATTTAAGTCCAATCTCATTTTAACTAAAGTAACAAAAAAAGAAGTGATTTCTCCCATTCACAGATCACTTTTAGCTCCCTTAAAATGAAAAGGGTTATTGTGGCCAGATAGACTGGGAGTGACTTGCCCAGCTCCACCCAAACCCTGTCAACCTCCCATTGCCCCCCACCTTTACCCCCGGTCCTGCAATGGAATCCCAAATCTCTCCTCACCTTCCCAGGATTTATTCTTCTCACTGGCCATCTGGACAGTGGGGGCAGACAATGTAAAATGAAAAGGCGGCTGGGGGGACGGGGTTGCAAACCCACATTAGTCACAGACTCTTAGGTCCTTCGACCCATACACACATATACAGGCACACACAAAAAGGCTAAAGCTAAATGACCCCAGCTCCCCCTCACTTTTTCCCCTCTCTGTGGCTGCTGACATCGTCTTTCCTGCTGGACAAAAGGCTTTTAGCACCTCACTCTACTGTCCTAACTGCAATACACACACACGTACACATGCATGCACACACACATACACATTCAGCACCCTCCATCTCTTCCAACAAAGACACATTGGGCAGGATGGGGTGTTTGTTTTGTTTTCTCACACAGCTTGGGAAGAATGGAAGGGAGGGGTGGGACAGGGATGAGGGGCATTGGAACTAGGAGAAGGAGGCTATCTGATGTGTGTAACCTTAACAGCAAATCATATGTGAATGCTCAGGAAAAAGCATAGCCAAATCGCTAGTGGATGATAACGGTATTAGGTACAATGGGGATGGCATGCTTCTCGGCCAGCTTAATGTAGTTAACGTAGGCCTTTTGTTGGGAGTAGCACAGGATGAGTACAGGGGTGGGAGTCTGCGAGAAAAGTCACAGAACTACAAGCTTCCATTGTTGAGGAGGCTAACATTTAATGCACATGCAGGATGTTTTTGCTACAGAAGGAATGCAGTGAGAATAACATTGAGAGCAGGTGATGCCTGTGCCATTCTTCTAGTGCAAAACAGTTGTCAATGTGCCCAATGAAAGCAGCGGGGCTGTGACATCGCAACGTTGTACACACCATTCTCAAACAATGCTACATGTTACTGAATGAAGATTCAGAATTCAAGATTAAAAAACAATGAATTAATAAATGAATGAAGAATACAATTGTAAGCTGCTGTGAGTAATATCAAACAAAGCTTTACAGAGGACGACTAAGGAGTTTGACTTTAATCAGAAGTCAGAATGCAAGATTTTGTGGACAAGAAAGTCATTATTAAGAAAATATTCAGGATTCTGGGATTCATATGAATTTGTTCTGAAATGTACTTTTCCTTATTATGAATGTAGAAAAAAATCTATTTTTTTGGCATTTGGTTAAATTCATATCATACTAGAAATTGTAAAGAAGGTGGAAATGACCTGTCAGCCTGCTTACAGAGTAAAAGAGAAAACTGTTGTAGTTGTAGTTTTCCACATACAGTATTATCTTTCCTATTTTTACTATGAAAACATTATGCTGAGATGGTTTTCAAGAAAGTAATTTTTGGTACGACAAGTGAAAATTTCTATTAAATTTGACTTACCCAACTCAAATTATTTTGATTTAATAAGCAGGTCTACGCAGCGAAATTGCAAATTACACCACAGTGTGCTTTAAACCGAGAAACCTAAAAACTAAAATCTAATGATTCATATCATGTTAGGCCCCATTTGTGTGAAACATCTGGCTGATACCATTCACTTACTGTGACTTAGTGTGTATATAAGTTAATTGGGTGATTATAGATATTAAAAAGTCATTCAGGTGGGTTTACTGCATCACACCAGAGACTAAATCTAAAAATGTAAGCACTTTAAAATACGCATTCATTTGTTCGTTTTGTGTCCATGTCCATCAAACAGATTTACATTTGCTTTAAGTGCATTTAAAGCCATTTCCCAAACAAGTGGTGAATGGAAGCAATAACGGAGAGTTCAGACAGCTGTGACCTTGGAGCCAAACTGCGAGCGGATGACAGGACTTTGTGGGTTAGAAGAAAAGCCTTTATTTATAGATCAGCTGTGTGTCGATCAAACTCTATCGAGAAGAAAGTGGCAGCCGTCGGAGAGGAGGAGGCAAAGTGTGTGTTTTAGAGTTGCTGGGAGGGTTGTGTTTTGAAGAGCTAATACAGTGGTGTGCCTCAATCTCACTTAATTCCATTTAAAGTAAATTGATTTGGAGGTTGGGGGATTGTGCACAGAGTTGTTCGTGCTCTCCATTACAACTGTGATAAAGTCTTGGCTTCATTTCATTAATTTGCATCCTTTGGTGATCCTATATGCAGTAATGTGCTGTTGTGATTTTATATACATTAATAATGGAAAAAATATGTTGAAAAATTTCATGTTCCATGTGGGGGAATACATGCAACTGCTAAGATCAACACTGGAAAATGCATGAGAACAACAGGAAAGAATACAGGATCCAATATAATAAGAACATACCAGCTGCTAAAATATCTCAATTTCTTAATAGCAACATTATTGAGAATTTCCACATAAAGATTAATCTACAAATATCATATTGAAGCAAAAATTAAATCTGTACTATACCGAGTATAAGAAAAGTAATATATAACTTGCATGTTGCTTATATAAAAGTGGCCTTCCAGATAATTAAATACTGAATTTAAATTCAACTAATGACAACTATGAAACACACCAATCATCTCATCGTATCTTTTCATGGACAATGTGATTTTTTTCCCCTTATTATATTATTATTATGGATTACATTTTAATGGTGTAGTGGAATCATGTATTATATATTGTATTTTATTCACATTACAGTGGATTACATGACAGGACCTGAATAAAAAAAGGTGGATATGACAAAAAAAAGCAAATTTTTTCTAACCTTTCTATGGTTCTCTGTTTTTTTATCCTATATATTATTTATTTATTGCAACAGCGACCCAGTTTGCCTATTGTACTCATTGCACAATAAATACTGATACATTTTCTTTTAAAAATGTAAGGAAATCTTGTATTGTCATTACCTTAATTTTATTCACATTGAAGTGAAAATGATTAATGCAGAAATGCAGAGTTTGGTACTGTACATTCTTTATACTGATTTCAGACAGTTGTGGCCTAAATTCATCATCAAAATCCATCCAAATACTAAGAGAACAAACTGGACATGCACATTATACTACATGCTCATCCACATGCGCATAAACCCAATATTTCATTTTTGTAGGATAATGAAAAAGAAGAAGACAGTGCTACCACACATCTAAATTGTAGCTTTGATTTAATTCTTATCTTCATCTTTTTCACCAGGGAACTCCACTTATCACAGTATCACTGGGTGGCTTGTAGATTTAGTCATTTTGCTGTGTGCATGCTCAAGCAGATGAGAGCAGAGGAGGTTCATGTTTTCCACATTTTTATGGGAAAATCAAAGGCAGCTGAGAAACTCAGCAAGGCTCAAAAGCTTCTAAGACGGAAAGAGAAAGGAGAGAAACAAGTATATTCAGTGCCAGAACTGTTAACAACCACCTGTATGTGCCCACCTGTGGTTTCTAAAATAGCTCTCACAAAGAGCCGATACCCAGGAGGAATTAAAACTAATTGTAAAATTATCTGTCAAAAATGAAAAGTTTGGGAAATATTTACTTAAAAGACAAGGACAAATATTTATCATTCTTATATACATGCATACATATATCTTCATCATTAGTGTATACTGCTACAAATTCATACTTCAATCCAAAATGCCGTCAAATTCCACTGAGCTAAACTCTCATTCATGATGATCAAATTGGGATTCACTGAAGGCAGAAATGAAATCATTACTAAAAGACCATCATCTTAAGCCTCCATCTCTGGAGAGAAGTGAGAAGGCTGCTGCCCCAGATTGCCTAAAAATGCAGATAAGAAACGATCCAGCTCCAGAAATTGGTCCTGCAGGACTATTACATTGGAAAGATTAGTGGAAGATAATCATATAATGGCGATGATAGCACTGATCTCAACAAAACGGCCCCATAAAGTCACCTCTGAATAAAGAACAGGCGATACAGATGAGTGGGAATAAAGCAGTAATGTGCTTGTGCTGGGTACCATGTGGGAGACAGTTGTCTGCAGGGCTCAGTGCCACCTCTGGCCAGTAGGGGGCGCTCCTCTGTCTTCACACACTTAATGGTTCCCAACGGAGAACCAGAGCAACAGGGAAGGAGAGGAGTCCTCACATGACCTTTCAGTTCATAGGAGTTTGCCTGCAGCAAAAAGCCTCTTCTGTGGTATATGGTAAGACCTAACAGCCTCAGTGTCCAACACTGAGACAGTTAATGGTTGAGAATGGAGATTAGAAAACTGTTCAGAGGGTCAGGTGTTTGTTACGGGGCAGTGAGGTCACTGAAGGTGAACGCTGATTCACTAACATGCTTCTCTAACATGGACAAAGTATGACTAGAGAAGTCTTATTAAATTCTATTATAAACTTTGGGTGCACTACAACTGCCATCTTAACAGGCAAATTGTCTAATATAAACCATAAGGGGCTTTTTGTTCTGCTGATTTAGTAAGTTCCACTTTTTTTTTTTCTCTACATTTTATTCTTGTAAGATTTTGGTAAGATTTCTCTGGAAATTAATATGCTGAGACATGTTGAAGCTCAAGAAATTACTCCATAATAAAAAATTAAATTAAATTTAAATGAACATATAAACTTATTTCACGGTCAAATGTTTTATAAAATGAGATTTTATTAAACAATGGACTGACTTGTTGGTTAATGTAGAAATTTTCTGAAATCTTTGTTTTCTTTGAGCAAACTGTCATAAAATGCTAAATAAACTGGGCCATAGAAGTAGCAAATTTTAACTGAGCGAAACAAAGAATATTACAAATTTAATCAGGGTTAAAGTACGAAGAGAAAAACAAAGCCATGCTATGCACAACTTATTGGTTTGTCGCACAACCTTTGCAAAAGGCTGCAGAGGAAAAGAACAGTAATATATCTATTTATATTGCAGCAATAGTTGGCAGGTCAGCCTGTACTTTTAAAAATTTCATTTTGCTCTTTATTTTGGCTTTGTTATAAGATAATGCAGTGTACCTTAAGGCAATTTCCATTTATTAAAAATAATGTTGCCAAATAATTTTGGAGAAATACAGAAAACAAAAGAGTCTGATTTCAGAAAATAAAATTCAGACAGAAACGAAATGTCAGCTACACAGGACTCCCATTGTTTTTTGTTTATTAACTCTATATGGTGTCTTCTAAATGACTTGGTTCATTTTGGAAATCTTAAGAGTAACAATGGACCCTCTAAAATGACACGATCTTAAGGGTGTTGGAGGAATCCTGAGAATGACACCTATTCATTGAAGGAAATGAATTGAGTTTGTATAATTTAAAGATATTTTTTCATGAAAAGACCATTTATGTCTTAATACATAAAAATGCCATTGTTTCATAAAAATGCACAGTAGTTTTTACCTGAACAAAGACAGTACTTATAGGAACAATTCACAAATTGAAATAATGAAAATATAACATTGGCATCTTATCTTTTTACCTCTTGGAGTAGAAAGATTCTTTGATGAGCCTTTTATTTGCTTCTTGAGTATCATTAAGAATCATTAAGACTTAATGAAAGACATTCTGAGATGTGTGCTTAATGTAATATGGAAGAGAATTAGGAAACAATGTGTAAATTGTTGACATCTTCCCACTGTGTCTTCCTCATCTTGTTGTGTTGCCCCTTTGCGTCTCTATCTTTAGCTCTTCCTTTGTGTCTTCAGGCCATATTTCTCCCTGGACAGAGCCCAGGAAATTATAGTGTCGTGTGGGAGGGAGAGACCACTAGCTCTATGACCCAGACTTGCTGCTATAAATTCACACTTTTTGGGGGGGATATTCTCCCACCTTGACCCCATCACTTCCTCAGTACATCTGGCCTGCGAAACAAGCTGACTGACACACTTGACAGCAACACACAACAGACACAAACACAACCTCTGCTCACATACTTGGGTGGTCAGGAGAGAATGCACGCAGCAAGAAGAAACAGAGCCAGCATTTCTGTGACTGCGCAGTAACATGCAGACACACTTGGTTGATTCGTAGCTACGTTTTAGCGGAGACAACACACCCCAATCAAATTTGGTTAAATGAGCACGAAAGGAAACATTGATCATGTTTTGCCAACAGAAATTATCTGGTCATGACATTCTTCACTCACTAGATAGTGTAACCATTAACAGGACATTTTCACCCCACACCAAAAGCACGAATCTGAAGTAACAAAGATTTCTACCTGTTTTAAAATATTCTTCCTTTATGTAATGATTTTGTGGTGAGAAAACAAAGTTCCAACACTTCTCCAGAATGAAGTGTGTGATCTGCATTTCAATACCTTATATTCATTTGAAAAAATTCTGAGAGACTAGACCCTGCAGTTTATGATGGGTATGGTAAAATAATGTAAATAAGTTTACTGAAGATGATATTGTGTGTGGAAGAACATAGTCAGAAAAAGGAGAAAAAGACATGATCATGTTATTTGCTTAGTCTATAAATAGTGTCTGGACATAAGCAGATGAAAATAAACTACAAATTCTGGCCCTGATGTAAATAGATGATGACATATGCTTTATTGAACTGAAACCTAAACTACATTCAACTTTCTGTCAGTGACACCAGATCTACAGACACACATGCCAGACAATTGACACCTCTGGCTGACAATGCACTGTAAATTGTCATTCAGTAATTTTTAATTTAATTTAATTTAATTTAATTTAATTAACTTAACCCAAGTTTGATATTTTCAAGAAAATTCCACTTAAAATTTGTAGTTTATATTATCAGAACTTATAAACATGTTCTGACTTGAAGTCTTTTAACTAAGTTGAATGAATGAATTTCTTGGAGTTCACTCAACTCATTAAATTAAGTTAATAAAATACAAAAAACAAGCATATTTGCAGACTTCACAGCATGCATTCGAGATCATTGAAGGAATTAATGCTATCAAAATATTAGTTTTTATTAGTTCAAAGAAAATAGTTCTGGAGTAAACTTGTGTCTTTAATAAGTACAAACACTGGGTCATGGTTGTTAGTAAAAACTATGTGAGCCATGATAAAGACTGGTGTTGAATTTAATCTATAGACCCAAGATAAAATTTAGTGGTGTTAGAAAAACAAATTGCATTTGATCACTCGACGTAAAATTTTAAGGCAGCCCTTTGACCATTTTTAAGTTGAAACAAGTTATATTTTACAGTGTGTGCAGACATGTTGCATTGGTCCCTTTTATCAGTTAATCAGATACATGCACTGTATTTCCATATGCTTTGCAATAAAACTTGAGGCTTGTTAAAGCAGATTTTGTGACAAATTATACCTTATGCCACATATTTCATTTTGATTAATGGTGGCACCTCAGTTTGCATTTCACTCAATTTCTGTAGCGTACAGTTTCTTATGCTCATTTGTTTCAGTGCTACTGGAGTATTGTCTATCATCTTGTCAGAGTTTGATTCAAAGTTCAGACTAAACCTGGTTTCTCATATGTACTCTGTCGGAGCTGTAAATACCTTTCATGTACTTACTGGAGAGGAACAAAGCACAAACTAAGTTATTCAGGAATACAACTGAAATCTGGGAGTGGGTCAAAGCGCGGCATTTTGAGATGTTTAAAGGACACACTTTCTCTATTTTCCCTTTTCCCTCCTTTTCTACCCTGTTTAAGATTCCTGGCCTTTCACCTGACCCCTGGGCCTTAGCTAGGGGGGTTGGGGGAGCTGGTTGCTTGTGGTCATGGGGGTTAAAGTGTAATCCTGGTCCTGTGACCACAAAGGGTTGGCCCCTGAGGGCCAAGGACCAGCCACATTTTCTGAATTGCAATGTTATCCCTCAGCAAACCCTTCAGACTGACTACATATCAAAGGATTACACTACACGGCTTCTCCCTGCTCTGATATTTAAAGATGACCAGAAAGCATAGACTTTTCCCTCCACTTCCCCTCTAAATCAATGAGTTTAAATCAAACATTATGTTTTTATTTTGGTTTGGTATTTGATTGTGGGAGGGGGGGTTTACATTACAGCTTAAACATTCCAGAGTGTAGTTTGAGATCTTGTCATTATTACCAACGAGAGAAGAAAGAAGCTTTTTGCTTTATATAAATGTCTCAGTACAACCAGTTTCACATCAATCTATTAACAAGAGTAATTGCCACATAGCATCATTACAACTGACACATATTTTAAACCATTTCGATGCTGAGATCTGGCTGGTGGTGTACTGCTAATTGCTTACTTAAGTAATCCATTAAGGAGTGTTTCTACAACAGCTTGCATGCTCCATTATCATCAGTTTTATTCTGAGGAAACTTTAACAAAGATCGCCTCTTTGCATTTAAACCTAAAGAATTTGCTTTTTTTAATGGAACAACTTCAGAAGACAGAGAGAACTGAAGCGAAAGAGAGAAAAGATTTAATTGACGCCTCCCCCATTTTCCCAGGGTGAAGACAAGAGGGAGGAGGGACGGGGGATAGAAAAGAGAAGGGGGTGATGGGACACTACTTGGTGTTGCGACTGTACAAAAGGAAGCAGATTTGCAGAAGAGGTGACCCCTAACCTCTAAAGCTGCAGAAAGGGTCCTTGGTGGTTCCAGCACCACCCAATCAATCACCTCCCAGAGCCTGGTGGTCAGCCGGACTGTAGGAGGACACCACAGTCGGACCAGCGGACCCACCCCCAAACATTCCTTAGCAGGAAAAAAAAATTTTTGGGCCAGGGGCGGGGTGTCAGAAATTAAAGCTTAACTGGCCATGATTGTTCTGTAAAAAATAAACTTGTTTCATCCTGTCAAATTCCTCAACTTCATTCACTTTGCCCACATTAAATGTAAGTGTTAGGAATGTGGTAATGAGTAATCTCCACTAACTTTTTAATTGTCTGCAGTAAACAAATCTCAACAATGGCTGAACCTCTTCACCATGTTAGTCAACAAATAAAAATCATTTTGCCTTTTTACTGATTTTCTTTTAAAAAATCCAGAATTTTAATCAAAGCAGCCAAACTATTTGGACTGATTTTCACATGATTTTCTTTTTTGTTCTCCGGGATAAAGGAGTTAAATTTCTTACTTTCAGTTTACAGTAAACACCTCTGTTGTTGATAAAATCTCAGAATATTCTTTTTCTAATAAAAAGCGATGTTAAAAATGAAGAAAATGTCTAATAATTAAAAACAGCTGATAAAGAATCACTATATAATTGAGATATTACAGTGTGTTTGCCCTGGCCCTGGTTTGCTGGGTTTTCTACACCATTTTCTATATATTTATATATTCTGTATGGTCAAGGCAAGTGCCTTGAGAAGTGCTATATAAATAAACTGAATTGAATTGATTTTGATTTATTTTGGTTTCATCTAGTTCCACTGGTCAAAAAAAGAAGTCTTAAGTTTGTCCAGAGGTAATCAAACTGTTGCTCCTGGGCTGTGAAAATTTGTCAAGGTCAGCGTAGGGAAAACAGCTGGCTGCTGACTTACGAGTGTGTTGCTGAAACCACAGAGACTTTGCCAGACTTGCTTGTGAATAAATACATAATTAAATGCTAAATTAATTTTTAAGAGAACATTTACATATTAGAGCCAAGAGAGTGGCAATGAAGGGCAGCAAACAAGTGAAGGTGCACAGTGATCACTGACTTAATATAATTAATTAATAATGATTATACCCAAGGATCAAATATTTGCATATTTGTATATGCTTCTAAACAAACCTGGGCTCTTCCACAAAGACACTAGTTTGCATTTCATTCTAACCTTTAATATCCATGACAGACACATGGCTGTTTAAATTCTTTTCAGTTTGCAAAATATGAATATCCAACATGCTTACAGTACATTGTAGTCAGCAAAGCACTGAATTCAACTTTAAAATTCATTGGTTGTTCAGGAACAACTGATAGCAAAACCATCTTTTGACGTCAAGACTAACATCACCATCTTTCCAGTAATTTGAAAAGAAAAACAAAAGGGATTCAAGCTTCCAGGTACTTCACAGTATTTAACCTCAAATCACAGACAAGTCAGATTATAAACAAAGGCTCTACAGTGAGATAAGAGTCATGGATCTTGTTGAACCCGTTTAGGACAGACCAAATAGATAATATTTATAAATGACCTTTGAAATATTTGTTTTAACTGTGATCTCACATAAAGATTACTTTCTTTCCCTTTCTCTCTGCTAGCAAGGCTCACTGTGATTATTATTATTAGTATTATTATTATGATTATAGATTATTATAATTTAACCAAAGCCTGTTCATACGTTTAAGTCATAGAAATTTGGCCGAAGAATACTTGTGCTTTATTACATCTAGAAGGTAGTTAGAAATGTGGAAATAAGTTGAACTTGAATTTTCACTTACTTTCAAGGCTTTGTTTTATAGGTGCAGCTTTCATCCAGCCTGAAACTGACTCAACATTATCTCATTCTCCCCTCTGTTTATCGCAGCTTTAAGCAGGAATAGTTGTAAATAGCAGCAGAGATCGTTCAGGTCATTATCTTCACTGTTACTCAACATGAGACTGAAACTTATTACATAAAAGCCAACTAATAGAAAAAACAAGACGCACAATAAAATGTGAATTGCAGATTTACTCTAAAAACCACACATGAGAGTTTTAAAACTCACAGGATGCTTGTTTTACTTTTTTCCTCCCAGAACATATCTGGCCCACACTAACGGGTTTCTTGTGACTGGTTGCAAAAGCTCGACCAGGTGCCATCTATCAAAACAATCTGCTCTCTGAGGGAAACCTGCTATTAACTGATAAGAGTCTGCCCTCGGTGGGGTGTAATGGGTCCCACTTGAGTTCCTTTTCGGAGTATTGTCCTAGCAGGCTAGTTCCAAGACAAACCCAACTCAATGACTGCTCTCTGTTTCACCCCTCCCTAGTCCAGCAACTGCTTCATGATACCATAATGGTCTTCAAGAGCCAAATTCAGCTGAAAATGTTGGAAGTGAGAGACTTCATTCCTCCATAACTAAGAAAACAGAGATATTTTTTTACACCTCAGCTTCTCTCTTTCTGAACACCATGGGCTAATGTTTCAGAATGTACAGTACAATTATCGCATTATGTCATCACTATTATTATATGCAAATGGGTTTCAGGGAAATCACACACCCGTGGCTCCTTGCTCACTCACACATCACATACTTTAAATAAGCTGCAATAAAATATAGTGTGCACACTAAGTATTTCTGTATAAGGTGTGTGATTTCTGTATGTGTTTTTCCTGTCTTTCACAGACAGCAATTGACAAAATAATGTAATTGTATAATTTAAGATCATTTGAGGGAAAACTAGACAATTTGCAGTAGTGAATCAATAATACTGATTTATCTTGATTATTTATATTCTATACTGAAAGAAATGGCAACACAATGTTCATGAAAACACTGCAGCTGGATTTGAAGCGTAACATGTTAAACAGGTCATATTTGTAGCTAGGCACGCAAAGAAATGGACTGAATTTATGAATTTGACATAATTTTTTAATGTTGTGTTGAAATTAATTGAAATTGAAATTAACAATGAATATTTTAGTTTATCACAAGTAGAATATCTGGCAAGCATCCTCACTTTTATTTTTCCTGAAATAAACCACCAGGAGACAAAAATAACAAATCCACTAGCCTGGAAATTCTCATTTACATAAATGACTTCTTATGGATCTTTGTAAAGACTTTTAAAATCATTTGGAAAACACATTCCCTATAGCTCTTTGATAATATAACATAAAAAACTAAAATTATATATTGAAACCTTTTTGTTTTAGTGTAAAGTGATCTAAGCCGTATGTAGCTCACTTCCTTTACACAGAGACCGACATACGAACTGTCTCCCACTGATGAGCAAAGATCACTTCTAACATAAAACTGACTTTAGATGAGGGAAACCCTCTCTTCCTGTTGTGGCAGTCCTGTTCATTGAAGCCATTTACGGGAAGGCTGCCAAAATGACCCATCAGAGATTGACGGGGGTTAAGCTCCTATAATCAATATGACACTGCTAAGTGCCCTTTGATTGAGCTGCACGCAGTGTAAAAGGATATTTCTGTGTGCCCGGCTGCTCTTGCCACCAAGAAATTCAGCATTTGTCCAAAGCTAAACGGTCTTCTGAATGTCATTGTCACGGGTACATTAACTTTTATATGAGTCTGAGAGACATACTTGGAGTGAGGATCAACGGCCATTTTCATTAGCTGGCTGCTCAGGGCCATTAAGGGTGCTGTCAGACAGACAGGGACAGAAAGGGTTTGCACAGGGTGCAAAAGCAAAGACTAGAGATTTCATTCCTTCTCTTAAGATGCACCATGAGGAGCTGGAGTGGTGAAGGCAGTGATCAAAATATGTTAGAGTAAAACAGTGTTTAAGGTGAAAAGTTGGAAGTGCTTGCACTAATCTCCTTGCTTCACATTTAAGGAACACAAGAGGGCTGCTCGAACCTCTTTCTGCTCTCAATCAACGACAAAAAGAAAAGGATTGAAAGACTCTTCTACTGTCCCTTCTCTTCAGTGCTTACTCCCCCTACTCTCTCTCTCCACACTAATCGAAAGGTATTTGCACTGTAAATTAAAAAGGCCCTTGCGCATTTCTGTTTTAACACTGACACGCTCTCCTAAGATGTCCACAAACAGCTCCAATCTAATTACAGAGGGAGATTTACTTCAAATAACACTGTGGACAAAAGAACCCTGTCTATTGTTGACATGGGGCCAGTGTTCCACATCTCTTTCTCTCTTTCACTCTCTGGGGCGAATCCTTTTATATTCAAAGTCCTCGCCTTGCCAAGGTTAAAATGCGATGGGATATCTCAAAGTAGGGATCCTCCTGACAAAAGCGGCCTTTTTATTCCCTGGATGGCAAAGGCCTTCGTTGATTTCTACTGTTCCATCTCTTTCCTTATCTATGCTTTTTTTTTAGCAAGCAGATCTTGAACAAAGCCGCAGTGGCTGACACGCAAATGTAACAGGGGAGAAAAGCTGCATCCAAGGGAGTTAAGATCGTCCTACAATGGAACGTGCTCACTGGGGTTGCATTGTGACGTACAGCTGAAACACATCCTCAGGGTCGAAAGAGGGAGGAAGGGGATGGTGGTTATTGGCTGGCCAGATTTGCAGTGTGTCCTGCTGACTTCCATTTTATGGCCTGTGAATCCCAGAACCCTCTGGGAGTCTATAATCCGCTCCCCCTACTCACCCTTCCACTGCCCATACCACATCATTTTATTGGTCTCTGGATGTGTGGCTGATGTCTCTAGTTTACAATGATCCATCCATGTGGGGATTCTCCCGCAGCCAGACTGTTGCAACACTACGGACATACCAATTTGCTACTGGATCCCACCCACCTATTTCCCCCCTATAAGAATACCACCTCCCTCCCTGACATGCTGTTGTCCCATGGTTTCCTGTGGCGATGCCTCAATACAACTGTGCCCACCATGACACTAAGCCTCCGTACTGAAGCTCTGCAGTGCAGGGGCCCAGTTGGGTATTTCTCAATGAATGAAGCTGGGTGCAGGGGAATGTAGCAGCGCAAATTCTCATTCACACATTTATCTCATTTACACACAAACCACACATCCCCTATTCATATAGGCCACTGTGCATAACACTTATGGCAGTGGTGGATGATTACTACTTGGTGTTGGTCACACTGCAGCCGTGCACAGTATTCATCAGCCAAACGGAGCATCTTCTTCCGCCTGGAAAAACTCATTTAGATCTTATCTGGGGAAAAATTTGTTTGCTGAGGGAGAAGGAGGAGGTTAGTAGCAGGAGAACTGACTGAAGTCTGGCTAGTCCAGCTTGATTTAATTTAGCCACCGATGGTGTCTGTGACCACTTGTACTCTTCTTATTTTGGAAGGTGAGTGAGAGTGAATGCCAAGGAGAGATTGAGGGAGATAAAAAGAAAGAGGTATTTGTTTGCAGGGACTGAGGTAAAATGAGCTGGGGCGGGGGGGGTTTAAATGATCTTACAAACATTTTGACACTAAATAGATACCATGCAACATGATATAACAAACTGTATGAATATAAAGCGAAAATCATTTTTCATATCACTGTTTCTTTGACGCAAACAGGCAAATACATAAATCTCTCTACATCTCAGTACAATGTTGTCCTGGCATTGTGTATGTTGCACCTGATACCGGCTGTGACCCAAAATGCCCTGTGTGAGTTCACTGGCCAGCCGGGCAGGGACGGACAGATGGATAATCTGCCTTCGTCCACAGACAGCTTGCTCAATTATGAGTGGGATGCTGAAAGGATGAGCACTAGGATGGTGCTAATCAGCATTTTGACTCACCAGATGACAGGAAGCTCACCATGCTAACATTTTGTGATCAGAAGTCATAATGCTAATGCACATCTGCCCTTTAGCAACAAGCTGCATTGGGCTAAAATGCCTCATAAACATCTTTGCAGTGATAATTACATTCTAACAGCTAATGAGAGTTAAGAATGATCAGTAGGATCACATTCACACATCTTGGTTCCAGGGGACTGTGTGTTTGTATATTCATATATGTGTGTGCGTCAGTGCACATGTGTAGCACAGCCTGGCCGGGCTGGAAGAATATTTGCTTTGCTTATCGCCACCCTAATGCTCACTGACAACTTAATAACATCACAATTAACTAAATGCTAAACAGATGCCAGTGCTGGAGTAATGTGATTGAGACAATCGACACTTTTGACGTGACCCCTGTGCAGTGCTGCCATTGGCCTAATTTGCTTGAGTGACATGACTGGACTGTGTGTGTATGTGTGTTTGTGTGTGTGCTCATATTGGAGGTAACTGATTGCTAGGCCACCAGTGTAAACACTTTATGGGGAAGAAAGAGACAAGAAAGAAACAAAATTACATGTAAAATGACTAAAAAGAGCTTTTTTTCTTAACCATCCTGTCATTGTTGTACTCCATGTCTCCCTTCTGCTCTTTCTCATTTTCTGTCTGTCCTTCTTTTCTCCCTTCCTCCCTTTCCGCTACTCTCACTCCAGCCAAACTATTTCTGGCTTGAGAAAAGAAAGTGTTTACTCTGCGGCCGAGGCCTGCTGGAATCACGCTGCGTTCCCACTGGCTAAACCCACTATTGCCACTCCATGGTTTGCATATTTTCCCTGTATTACAAGACTTTGTTAAAAAAAGGACGTAGGGAGATAAAGAGAGAAAGAAAGTAAAAGAAAAGAGTGCAGCCTCCCCCCTCTATTATATGTGGATTTTCTCTGGCAGTGCTCCTTGTATGTGTGCACATGGAGATGATTCATGTATAAACAGGAACACCAACAGTCAGACAACAAATTCTTCCGACGCCTATGGACTGCAGTCCCCTGGCGTTTCAAGAGCTACTTACTGCTCACACTGAATAACAGGCAACTGCTCATACTGACTGTGGCCCAAGTCTGGAAGTGGAATGCACAGATTTGAATGCAAATTAGTGTGGAAACTGTGGATATACAGTTCAGACTGACAGTTATAGAACATGAGGCGTGTGTAAAATGCACAAAAGTGTGCTAGTAAAATATGCAAACGGACAAAAAAAACAACTATGTTAATTTAAATTTACTGCTTATGTTTTTGTTTGGGAGTCACTTTCTCTGTGCACATGACCTTTTGCTTTTCTGCATCAAGCTCCAATTTAATCAAGTAGAACTCGAGCGTGGTGGGCTTTACCAATAAAGAACAAAAGCTCTAAATTATGGTGGCAACAAAAAACAACCTAATAAAAAGAAAGATGAAGATAAAGACAGAAAGAGAGAAAGACAACATCTCAGACATCAGAACTGTCTTACAGCTGATCGGGAGTTGCCTAACTGGAAATGCAAATGTGAAAATGACACGTTGGAGTTGGCCATGTTTAAATGAGCACAACAGTTTCATAATATGACATTATGGTGTGGGACAAAATCCACATTAAAACAGGTTTGGAAACAGATTACAGCTGATATGACAAAGGAGAAATTACAGAGTTCACAGCACTATTGGACAGCTACAGATTTTCTGCAAGACATAGTGTCTTTTGAGGACTGTTTGAGTGACTTGTCTAATTATATCTCCAAAGATTTATTAAACATAATTCAGTAATAATTGTCTATATAAAACAATAACCAGCTCCATGATTTTTTACTAACCCTTTTAATAGCAGAATGATTAAAAAAAACAACCATTATTAATAGGAAAATTTTCTGTTCCATAAATTGAAAGTCAGTGTTATAAATACAACATCAAAATGTGATGCATTTGTTGACATTGAAAACTGACTGTGCCTCCATGTGCTCCCAGAGGAAATTCCTGCTAGTACATCGTATCATGCATGTCATTTTGCATTTTTAACAAAAAAACTAATTCATTTGATGGAGGGTTTGAGCACAGTAGCATTTGAGGACATTACATCATGTGAAATCACATCTAATCAAATCTAATTAAGGTGTTTTTGATATTTCTGCCAACAGTCTTGGCCTTCAATTATATTAGTACTGGTCCAGCATACTGGACTCTCGTATGCTGCTGCATGCACCTGGGCGCTCAGTTGTACAAATATAAACTCACTACTTATATGCTGGGTAATATTCCTATCTAACAACTGGTTTGTTTTGTATCCTGAAAGAAGCTCAGAGTATTCCCCTGCCAAACCTCAAGTTTCTATTTTTAACATGTGGCCTCAACACATTTTGCCATAAAAATCAGACAACATGTGATATGTCATGAACAAGGGCTACTATAAGTATATCTGCTGTATCAGTCAGAATAACTGCAGGCATTACGGTTTTCTCTTTTCCTTTCAAAAGGTAGCACTGCCAGTCATACTTCCCTATGCAGTATTCCAAAATTAAAAATGCTGGCTGGGGCGTCCTCATATCAGCATGCACATAACATTATGTAGTGCGTCCTGTCAATCACATGATAGTCACATGATGAAATAGGAGTCTCCACCAGGAAATCCTCATAAGCATAGTCTTACATGCTGTCTGCCTAGGACGGCTGCTAACAGTGCAAGGCCAGGGTTTTAAAAATGACTCTCAGTGCATACATTACATAACAACTGGAGGACATGATACAGAGGCAGTAGTAAATGGGCTACAACTCTAAATGACAGCAGTGTTTTCTTTAAGAATGAGAGCTCCATGAAAGCCAGGCAGACTGTGTTCTTTGCTTAAAAACGCCCAAAGTGATGATGATGCCATCCAATTGGGAAAATATGTGACAAAAATTAGCCGTCAGTAGATATAATGCAACTCACAAGTGACTTCGGCTCCTGAACACAGGCATTCCAGGATTTATTTGTGTGTGTGTGTTGCACAACACTACCAACAAAATCAGTTCAGTGGGTAAAAACAGCCACATGATGTTTTGCAGCTAGTTCCCCTGGCATGCCAAACAGTACCCCCACCCCTTCCCTACCCACAGTTTGATGCAAAAGAGCTTGTCCGTTAGGAATGAAAACAACTTCAGGAATGCCTCAACGGCCTCCAAACTATCCATTGGCTTTTGATAATGAGCTGCTATATGTCCTATGCACAAGAGTTTTGTGTGATATCCAAAACATGGACTGTTCTTCTAAAAGCAAGAGAAGACAGATAAAGTGAGAAAGAGACTGAGGTTGAGTCAGTGTGCAGCTGATCAGGCCAACAGATGAGATGCGACAATAGTTCCCATTCAAAGCAGCAAGAAACAGCCACAGTTTCAGAGGCCAAATATTGTCATCAGAGAACATTAGCCAAGGGCTGAAGCGCTGCCAAGAGGCAGGCAGAGATCAAATCTGGCTTTGATGGCCAACAGTAACCCCCTGCTCCCACCACACGCCTTCTCTGATGTTTTGCGTCTTGGGTACTGTACACACAGACATTTCTGTATAAATAAATTCATGTTTGTCTAGCTTTCTAGTTCAAACTTTAACACTGTGCTATCTCATGAAGCTGCTTTAGAATGTGATGTAGTTTCTTTTGTTTTGTTTATAGCTGTAAATTCTGCTCAAATATCATGACTTACACTTTCTACACACACACACAGTGTGTAGTACTGGAAAAAGTAATTGTAAAAGTAGTATCAGATTGCATTATATTGTACAGGTGTACCTAATACAGTGGAAAGTGAGTGTAAATTCTTTAGCTATTCGTAGCTTGACAGGTCTGCTCGTCAGGTAGGAAATTACCTGATTGAATACACAATACAATCCTATTGTGTGCAAGAGCCAGCTTATGGCGTGTAGCGATTTGTCCCTTGGCTTGACTGAAGAAGACCTACATGTGTGGTTGTACAAGTAGCTCCCACTGGGCGATGTAAGTGAGTTCATAATAAGTCTCCCCAAAATTAGTGTGACACAGAAAGAATCTTGTTTGTTTACCTCTCTAAATCTCATGTCATCAATCATTCTCTGCTGGAAACAGACCAACTGACTAACCTAAGGCTTACTGTTGAGTTCAGTGCATGAATAATACTTAACCTTTGAATGTCACCATATGTAATAGCAGAGACACACAAGGCAACAATAAACATGCTCTCTGCCACAAATGATGCCATCCCCTCTGGGGGACCAGGAATGAACTTTTTAAGACCAAATCAAAGAACTAATTTGAGACCAAATTGGATTTTGTCTCTATTTTTGTGTTAACCAATCCATTTACAGGGAAGTTAAATGACAAAACGTTGTGGTATGCAATTTGTCATGAAATAAAAAGAAGAAGAAAAAAGAAAAGAAAAAAAGAAATAAATCAAGACATTTTTCAACAATGTAATGAACACTTAAATTACAGCAGGTAATAAAATAATAATAACATTTCTCCAGTTTTTTTCAGCAGTATCAAAAAGTATTAGAAACTAATTCAAATGACTGACTGATATCGATATTGATTATTAAATGATGAAAGTGACTTGAATGTTCACAATACACAGCACATTCCAAACTGAAACATGTTATGTTTATTCAGTTACAGTAGATATAGAAGTTAGTCTTTTCATAACAATATTGAAAATGAAGCTGTTGGTATGAGGATGTCAAGTGTTCAAATCCTGCACAGTGAATATCTTAACAAAGGTGTACAACAGCTTAGAAAAGAGGAAAAGAGAAACTGAAACCGAGAAGTGAAACTGCTGCGGTCATATTTTACCAGAGACCATTTTTCAAACTCTGATCCCCTCACAGGGGCTGAACACATGGATGATTACTATACTATTACTGCTGCTGCTGCTCCTCCAGACAACTGGAGCAGTTGTCTGGCAGAAAGATATGTCTGGCTCTGGCTACCCCCCCAAAAAAACTCCTTCCATTCGTTTCAGACTAGAATGCCTATATTTAGAGTGCTCCTTTCCGCTGTTATGGCTGTTGGATCATTAGCCTCGTTTAACCCTTCTTTACCTCAGACAAGCTGATTGGCTGAGGGCATGCCCCTCAGGAGTAACCCCTCCTCAAATTCTGACTACACTGCCCCACCTTCCCCTCTCAAATGTTGGGAAGGACTGTGGGGGGGTATGAGTAGCCGCAACGAAAAAGTGGAGCCACTCGATAGGAGCTGCTGTTGGGAGCCTAGAGGTCACAGTTTCAGATGAAGGACAAAACACAAAATGATGATAATGATGACGTGTGGCTATTTTGGGGTTTGGACTCTGGTCTGAATGGAAATTAGCAGGACTCTTTTCTCACTGATTTTGATTTTGTTTGGCATGTTTGTGACACCTTTCCTCTGACACCACTATTAGGCCTAAAGTTTCTACTGGTGTACAATAACTGAACAGATAGCCATGGAATTTATAGAGCAAAATCATCATCTGAGGATGGACCTTTTCTATTTCTTATGTTATGAGCTTTCTACCAGTGGCACCCACTGCACACAGCAAAATGTCAACTCTATTCAAATTTAATTTTTTAATTATTTAATTTATTTTGTTTCTGTTTTTAAGCTGCAAATAGCTCCTCCATGGCTGTAATCTATTAGTTTTTTGGAAAACAGTATCTGTCAACTGTTCTATGGTAGTGTATATTATGCAACTGTGAAGGTTTAATCATTCTAAATCGAGAACAATTGTCCAAAATGTTAGACAGAAAATCTGGATAGAAAATGATCCACAGAGAAATAAAAATATAGCTCACAAACAGGACTCACAAACACTGAATCCTCCAGCACATAACCTAGCCCCAGAGCGCAACAACTCCATAATGAAGTGGGGGAAATTTGAGACAATCTTTTCTCCCAAATTAAAGAGTTCATCACCAGCAGTAAAACTGTTCTGGGCCATCACACATCTGTTGAAAGGGGATTTACTTCTTCCTATTTACATCTTGGCACCTACATCATCCTCCCATCTTCATAGCTGAGCACTGATAAACAACATCGGCCTGCCAAGTTTTCCCGGTTTGTTGATTACTGTTGGGTCTGTCTTGATTTAGGGCAAGTGGGACTAATCCAAGATGATGTGATCCATCTATGTGTCAATCCATGGCTCCAGTTAGCCAGAGAAGGCTGAATGAGCGCAGCACCACAACACACACTAAATCACAACAGGCATGCTGAACAGACTGGGAGTAAGAGTCAAAATTTAATCTGATTACGGTATGAACTTTGAAGACATCTGCTCCTTTTCTTTAATGCTTTTCTAATGCTGTATTTTACTGTAGCATTTTGAATTGCCTCCGTATTTGAAATGTACTACATAAATAAATGTGCATTGCCTCAGATTTTTTCCACTGCTGTTTAAAAAGAAAAGATTTGTTTAAATGCAGTATCTACAATCTATTCCATAAACTGCCATATGAAAGATAGAATCCAGTGGAACCTCCTGGACAAATTCAACCAATGAAAACATGAGGAGATCATCTTTTTGTTTATGTCCACAGTGTCATGATAGGTCCTACTGTGTAGATGTTCTTACCGGTGTGGATTTGTCGGTGAGCCTCCAGGGATTCCTCTGTCTGAAACTGGGCGCCACACTGGTCGCAAACTATGGCCTTCTCACCAGCTGCAAGACAAGAGACAAGAGAGTGGATGCTTATTATACATGCACACATACACATGAATGTGCCATATCGGAGAAAGTAGCATGAAATGTGGAGAAAAAACATGCATCTTCTAAGCTAAGGTTACTCAAAACCTTGCATTCAGGTAGCTCCAAGGAGTGAATAACAAATCAATAATAATATTTGCTTATTGCTTTGTTTCTTTTTATTTGCTGCTTTTGATTGCTTATTATTCTACACAACATATAACTGTTGCAAAGCAGTATATAAACATTCACAACATAATTCCTAGAAGATGGCAGCTGGAGGTTGGCTTTGCAGTCTGATACTATATTATGTGACTTTCATTATTTCACCCTCATGTTGCAAAATTCATGAACAGTTTTTAGTATTTGATTGATTAATAGATGTACTGTAGTATTTAATTTAGCCTACATTTAGCTGTACAATTTGAATCCTGCATGATGAGTTCAACCGTCAGCATGATTCCATTATTTGTGACAGTTCACAAGACATGTTCAGTAAGAACGGGGCATAGTTAACAAGCACATTATTCTTAGTTTTTCCATTCTGCAATAACTTCCAGATCAATAAGATTTTAAAAGTGAACCTCCTTATGCACATGTACTGTGTACTGTAGACCCAGATAAAATTTATTTTTTGCATGCACAATTATATATGCTTAATATACAAGACTAATACATTCCTTCTCTTGACTCTAAGCTATAAATTGTTCAGTACTCTTCCGCTGTAGTTGCACCATACTTTGCTTCTTTAGTAGTGCAAGTAGATCAAGTATGCAGCCCTAGAGCAATGGTCTGGATTGTCATGTTCACCTATACTTTATGAAGTTGTTCAACCTTGTACAACAATAATAGGAGAGGCAGGAGCCTGGCATGCACACATACAGGGTGCAGTTGGAGGGCACATCAGATCAAGCTCAGACAAACGGCTTTTTATGGCTTGGCAATAAGCACTGTACATGCCATACACATCACACATAAAACAGATGCACACACATACACACACTTTTAACATCTGGATGTTGTGTGTGCAAAATGGGTGTGCATGTGTGCAGACATGTGTCTGTTTCCAGTGCAAGCACACAGCGATCTTTCCCGACCAGACCTTGGTTTGTTCTTGGCATGGCCTCCTGGGTTACGACACCTCCAGAGAGAGAAAGAGAACACAATGAAAACAGGAAGCCAATTCTTAGATGACAGAAAAAAAGGCAGGGAGAGATGGCTTCTGTGGTTTTGCAACCACAGTGACATTAGAGAACGGTCTGTACTGTAATAAGCCCTACCAAAAGCAGAAATGACACGGACCGTACATGACAGAGTGTGCCTGCCAGTAGAGTGCTTATGCAAAAGATGGTGCTCTGCACAAGTAAGCGTGACAAGATCATAAGCCACTGTAATACAATCTTTGAAGCCAGCACATCTTAAATTCATCTGCAGTATCACAAGATGTATTTCCATTTAACAACTTTCCACTAAATACACTGAGTTGGTGAGCGATGTCGTTTTTAATTGGCTGCATATTCAAAAGGCATAATTTGCAGTGTGAGCGTATGGCAAGCCAATGTCAAATGCACAGATGAGCATATGGCCACATTAGTTGGCAAAAGCAGCCACTTAACCTTTGGAGAACAAGACATGTAGTGCAGATGTAGACTGAATCCCCCAACACACCCACGGATGTCCCTCATTTGCATTAATCACATAGTCCCTCTGTTGCTTCTTTAACTCCCTGATTCATCATTGTTGGATCAACTGTAATTATTATTTTTATGTGCTATGGTTGCTCTGCTAACCTGCATGGGACTTCTTCAGTCTATTGATTTGAGCTCATCGATTGCCCTTGCAGAGACCAACTGGGACAATTTTATGACCATACAAGTGCAATCCCAACTCCATACCCATAGAATAATTTATTCACAGTTAACTATTCTGAAGAGGGACAAGTTACGTTCTGTGCATACTTTAAATTATGGCTGACTATTTTTAAAAATACATTGTTACGTTATATTTTATAAAGATGCTTTCTCACTTCCCAGTTAGTAATGGGGCTAATATAATTTCTGAAATCTTAAATCATTTGCAATGAATCAGAACTTGCTTTAAAATAAGTAATCCATCTCAATGAATATCATGTTGCAAGATAGTTTCAACTAAGTGAGTTTAAATTTACAATTACACTTAACCCCCAGCTAAACATGAATACTCAAAGGCTAACAGATCAAACTGTGATTGTACTGGACAACTTCCAAGTGTGAATGTGTGCAACTGTGTTAGTGTGCTGCTGTGAGTTCCTGGAAAAGAGCATTCATGCTAAACAAAATTAACCTGGTTAAAAAAATGAATGAACACCAATGATTGCCTGGAAGGTAAGAAAACACATTCATGACTACAGCTTGCAGTACTGTAAATCAGTTTTACACTGGCATAGTTAATACAAGTAATGACTCCGCCTCACAGACAGTGGTGCAACACTATAACCAGTCTTCTGGGAGGCCAAGAGGCGTGTGCTAAATGGGCCAGGGATAGGATTTTAGTACAGGGCATGCCCCTGCTTGTGGCACAGGGATATAAATTGTCAGGAAATGCCTGCATGGTGCCTTGCTTCAAGGAGAAGTTGTGTGAGGTCACCATGGGGCAAAAGGGGGAGGAAAAGTGGGAGCATAGAAATCCAGGGTGCACACAGTCAGGCAGCCACCCAGCCAGATGCCCGTCACTCTAGTTAGTCAGCTAAGTGCTAAGAGGGGGCCCTCTGCGTGGTAATAGTCACAATTGGCCATTTCCACTGCCAAATTAAAGCAATAAATCTTAAGGCCCCTTTGATTGCAAAAGGGTGAACTTGTTAGTTAGGAAAGACTGGGTAACGGGTACAGAAGGGACACACGCTTGACATCAGCGGTTATTCTTGCCACGTGTCTTCTAAATAATAGTTCCCATGAACAAAAAACAAGCAAACAAAAAAAAAACAACTATACTTTCAACAGGGGTCCATTCAAAAATCTCACAGCAAAATCTAAAGGCACATTATTTCAACACGGCAATTAACCTGATATAATTTAATTATGCAAGAGTTTAATTTGCACAAAACAAACATTAAAAAGTGGAATCTCTCTGTCTCTCACCAGCAAACATTAAAATCAATGAACACACAAAAGCTAATACCCATTAAACAAAAATGATTTCTCACATAATGACAACTCCAAGGAGTCTCTCAGTTACAGACTTGCCAAATCTGCAAGGGGGGAGACGTGTGTCACATTGCCACAGATTCAGCCCTTAGTTGACAATAAAAGTTGCACAACATGCTAGTGTGTGTCTGTGTGTGTATGTGTGGATGTTGGAATGTGGGGATGGGCTGGTGATCAGGTGCCACATGCCACTGAAGCTGCTTCCCTTTTCGCTTCCCTCTCTGTGATATTGCACAACTATTGTTGCATTACAGTGTGGCTCAGTTATTTCATCAAGGGCTGTACAAGAGAACAAGCCGGAAAGGCCTCACAGCCAATCAAGGAAACTTCACGCAAAGGCTGGCAGCAAAGAGTAATACAGTGGTCTAGTATATAATCTTTACAGCCTCACACTGATAAAGAAAACTTTCCTTCATATGGTGCGACATTGTTAACTTTATAAAACCAGTAATCTCTCAGTGTGTGCTGTGCTGATTTATAAAGTTAATTTAGCTACTGTTTATGCTATGTTAATAGCAGCTGTAAGTATAAGCAGTATAAGTATATACAGCTAACAGGATGTTGGTATCTGGTTTGTTAGTTCCCTGAAAAAGCAAATTGTGCATTTTTTTTTTGTTTTTTTGTTGCAATGTTGTTGTTTTTCTTTTAACTGGATTCATGCTTTGTTGAGTAGTATGTGGAAACAATAGGCTTTAAGATGGCCATTTGTTCTTGATTTAAAGGTAGAATAATGACATACTTTATGGATCCCCTTGGGGAAGTCTTTGTGAAATCTGTATTACTGTATTTAAGTCAGTTCAATGGACAGGACAAGTCAAGTTAAGTCAAAACCTGACACAGTCAGTTGCTTATTTCATTTCAGATTTTTCATATATGTTAAATGATAAATAACACAACTGACACAGTCAAGACAAAATGACTGGAGTGAGCTTTTCAGTCACGAGACACGGATCCCACTAACACAATGTCACAATCCTATCATTTTGTGCAGTTCGTAAATCTCATTGTTATTCTGTTGTTAAAGTGCCCTATAAATAAAACATGTGATTACTTTGGGTCTCGTTGACTCTAGGTACTCTAACCACTTCCTTGGCATTATTTAAGAGTGTTTCACTTAAAGTTAACTGCTGTGGGCTTCCCAACACTGGCAACATTTCACCATGTAGACGTGATGAGGATTGTGGATTAGCCCACTGCACAGGCATCACAGGAAAGTGATGGTGCATTCCCTTGCCTGTAATTTCCCCTGACATACTAAGTGCTCATTCTCCCAATTCCCTAAATAATGTGGTGTGCAATGGTGCATTGTCCTATTTGCTATTACACTCATTCTACGTGTGCATGGAATCTAAGTTGCAAATGCAAACCGTTGTTAGGTTATGGTGCAGAGAAGAACCTTCAGTGTCCATTTGAGGCATTGTGGTGGTGCGAAGTGTATTTGGGTGCAACAACACACACACCATCACCACACTCACATCATCCAGCTCAGCGATGTGATCTCATAATGCTGCCATTCAGAAGCTCTTAACATTCAAAAGAATGTGTCAGAGGCAGAGAAAGGCCTTGTTTGTTTGGGGTGATTGTCCTGCTTTTCTATACCTCCTGTGAAAGACTAAATATTTTTGAGACTGTATGCCCCATGTAGACTTGACACTTGTTGTTCAACCTACTTTCTTCCACAGGTAGAGCATATATGGTTTGTAACAGATGTAGCCCCTTGGGGATCATAGTCTAAACAGAATCTTTCATCAAAGACAATTGCAGAATTAAACATAAGAGTTAGAGAGTCTGTCTTTGCTCACGACACAAAAAAAGTAGGCCACCATGTTGATGTGAAAGCTAAACATTTCATCCAGCACAGGAGATAAAGCAAAACCTGTGTTTCCTCTTAAATAACCGCTGGTTATTTTGTGATCTGATGAAGCCATCAATCTTCCTATTGCAACATAAGCATTAATTGATTTAGTTTTGGCAGCTAAATATTTTACTAACATTAAGTGAAAATAACACTAGTAACACAAAATCAGCGAAGTCATGCAAAGACCTTCTGTTTAATACAATACAGTAATCAAAATCAGTTGACAAATGGGCTCACAAGCATGCTATGGCATGACACTATTTATCATCCATTACACAAAAAGCCTGTCTAAGAGATTCCACATTGAGGAGAGCTCCAACAATAGAGCTCGACTGTTCCATGAGAATAAGCCTGCTGCAATGCATAAAATGCCACATTCAAGTCTGTACAAATTATTACACATATAACACATCATGGTAAACAAACAGCTCTGGTGAATTTGAATTAAATGCTTTTTGCTTTTATGACTACACTCTACTCGGTATGTAAGGTTTATCTGTACATTCTTTCTTCCCTTCACAACGTAGCTACCATTAGTCAATTGTCAGTTTAGGAGGTAACAAAGACAGGAAGTGGGACAACAACTCTCTGAGTGGCAAGGTGTCCACTCAGCATTGTGCAACAAGAAAACTAAACAGGGAAATTTATTGTTAAATTTAATCTAACAAAAGTTACGTTTGGGATTATATTTTGCTATGTACAGTTAGTATGATGTGGGATCTGGCTTTAAAGCCTTTCACTCCTAACAGTTTCTACATCATATACAGTATTTCCTGGTCAAACATTTAAGTCTACTGAGAAGTTGCTGAGGCATTAAATTCTAGTTGGCGTGGTGTTTTTTCCCCCACAAAAACACAAAGTTAAACTTAATATGACTAAGCTTCAGTCCATTTTTCCCCACTTAAATTCCTTACACAGCACTGGTTCTGGCAAGGCAGGACACATTTTATTGTATGTGCATATATTTTTGCAGCGCCTGAATGACATGTAGTCAGGAGTCAGGGAGGCTAAATGGGAAATTAAAAAGGCTAATTACAGTGTATCTGTCAATGGCTGACCAATATCACACTCAATAGTTTTTAACAGCACAAACAGGGCAGGAAAGACAGAGTGAGAGAGGACAGATTAGCGAGAGAGAATGTGCGTGTGTGTTTGTGTATGTGTGTAACAGAGGGAGGGAGGCAGACAAGCGCAGTCACCAACAAAAACATAGCCTGGCTGTTCACTGAGCCTACATAAATGGCTTACGTAAGACAGTACTCTCAGTACCAAAAAACAGCAAAAATCCATAAACACACACAGACACACATCCCCCTTCTCCTCCCCTGCGCACACACACACACACTCATTGGTTGTACTACACTTGTGAGGACTTTTATTCATTCCCATAACCCCCCAAAAAATACCCTCCATTCCCTCTATTTGACTCTTAACTTTAACCATGAAATCAAAGAGAGCAATGGGCAAAATGGCAATAAGTAGCAAATAAACAACCTAATTCCAAACATCTAAAACTCAATCTGGTTCACATACATTAGCAAGACAAGCACACACAGACACACACACACTCACAGGAACACACACAGACACAGTATGATGTCAGAACAATGAGTACAGACACCACACGCTCTCTCTCTTATTCCCCCCTGCCTCCCTCACTCTACCTTCAGCGTTATAACGAGCCGTGCTGTACAGTTTTATTTACACCAGCCTCTTATCAGTGGTACAGCAGCACAGAGGCTGCCAATTGGAGAGGACAGGCCACGGTACTGCCTGTACCCTGTAGTGGAGTAGGTGTATATTGTCATGCTCCCAGCACGTTTTTATCAAGGCTCAGAAAAGACTGGGCTTGTGCCAGACTGCCTTTCAAAATAATAAAGCATACTCACACGCACACAGGATGACTTTGCAATAAGACATCACAAATGTAGGCAAATTACACAGGTCTTGCAGCATACATGCAGTTGAGAGGTGTTTCCATTTAGGGATGTAATGGAGGTAAACCCACGTTATTTATTTTATCTTTTTTATATGCAGGAGTAGAGTTTACTACAGGTATTTTTATACTCACTAAATCTTAGTGCCTGACTTACTAAAGGTTTGCATGTAGTAAAATGTGCAAACTTGATATTACCTGCAAAAAAACTAAACAAACTGTTCACTAATGACTAATGACACAAAGCAAATGAGCAGAAATAGCAAAAAATGATTTACAGCAAACATAGAATTTTGCACCTTTGCCTTCATAAATAAGCAAAGTGGGGCATATTTGCACAAAATACAGGGAGGGGAAATGCAAATACATAAATTGAGCATACGCAATGTGATTTATTAAGCCTGAAAGCAATTGCAGTAGTTGTAATTGCATAATACGTTTGAAAAGCAGGTGCAATCTGCTTGCACACAGATGGCTGCTGTTATTTGGGCAAGAAGGAGGGACAGGAGAAAAGAAAGAATGTGTCGAGAAGGCATGTTTACCACTTGTATTAATATATTTTGAATGACATAGAAAAGAATATTACAAACATATCATGGAGTTTGGAGCTGCTGGGTGAGCTACTAAACAGGCTGATTTAAAGCCATCCACAAGAAGGAGATATGCAGTACCTTCCAAGCCGAAACTTCTCTATATGTAGTTATATTCTGTAAAGTCTTAAACCTTACACTTTAAAGTGCCTTGAGATCACTTCTTGTGATTTGGCGCTCTTCAGACTCTCCTTGACAGACACCAGTGAAACAAACAAACCCTCATTTAAATACGACCATCTCCACCAATGTTTTCAACTCTTGTCAATTACTCAGTTTTTCTTAGTAGATCACCTGCAAAACACGCACAAACAAAATGCACAATTTTCAAGATTGCGCCCTGCCATTTAGTTAGATTTAGTTAGATTTTAGTCAATCAAGTCCTTAATTTGTACCATGAAGCATGGTTAAACGGGCCAGAAAAAAATGGCTTCAAAATACATTACTACTGTACTAATTAGCAAGCAGATTGTAACAGTAAACAATTACTTCACATAGATATAAAAACTATCAAATAAGACAATGGGACAATGAACATACATTTCAAATTTAGCCCTATTTGACCTACACTTTAGAGATGCTGATATACTGTAAACGATAAGACCAATAAATGGACCGGACAGGATGAGACAGTAGCTATCTAACTGTGAAAGAACCTCACAAGGCAATTACAATCTAACTATCTGGCTTCACCAAATTCAACAAAGAGTATCAGACAAACACAAAGCAGCTTTAAATGGAATGTACTTTACATAATGACCTACAGTATGTAGATAATATTGCACTATTGCATCTATAAAACACGCGCTGGTCCTGACAAATATCAGACAAACACGTATGCACGGGCAAAAATGAATTTATAATGTGAGAAAACACAGTGCTATAGATAAGAGGAGATAATCTTGCTTTTCTGTGTGGGGGGTGGGGGGAGAAGACAAGCCATCAAAAGCACAGGAACATGTTTGCTCCCAATGATATTGTTATCGACGGAAAGTAAAAAGAAATCAAAGGGATGTGAGAGAGCACGAGGAAGAGGGAGGGAGAGAAAAGGGAGGAAACAGATGAAGACAGAGAATATTCAGGTCGCATTTGACAGCTTTACAGTCTGTTGCACCGAATGGGATGTCTAGGGACGTGGCAAAGCAGACAAATATTGACTTGCACAGCAATCGCATACACACGCGTGCGCGCACACACACGCACACAGAGAAACATACACAAGATACTTACCATGTGAAGCCTCTAAATTCAGCCAAAATGGATGAGCTCACATTGCAACATCAGTCACTCTTGTTTTTTGCTCAGCTCAACCTCTTAATCCATTTTGCCTGCAAACCAATTTGTTTGTCCAGTAGGTCACAGACAGTTTCCTGCCCTCACTGTTCCGCGTTCTCTTGTACTGTTTATTTCTCCCCCTTCTTTGCCTTACTTTCTCTGAACGACAAAGCCATTTCCAGAGCTTTTGCCCCCTGGGAGATTGAGGGCATCTCAGTCCACACATTTATCCCTCCTTTCCTGAAGTCACTTCCTCAAAAAGTACAATCAGATTATGGTTGATGATAATGGCTTGATTTCACTTGCAATGTGTACTATGTTATTTGACTGGAATTTACCTGTATTAAATTATGGTTTGGGTAAACGTCTTTTACTTGTGTCTATTTATTTTATTGCTTTTATTAACTCTATTAACTGCAGAGCTGAACATTTTTGACAAATATTGAATGGGTTACTATCAAACTGTGTACATACATTTATGGTCCCCAGAGGTTAAATTATATAGATCGCTTAAATATTTTGTGCAGACATTAATATTCCTTCCAGGATATAAAAGTTTTGATGATCGCCAGACTTATCAGGCTTGTTAGTTTGTTGTTGTATGTCATGTAAAGCATGCATTTCAAACCAATGTCATTACCAGAATGAGGGTATTATCAGAAAACATTTGACTGTAGAGTAATGAAGAAAATGAATCTAACACTAGATGGCTTTACAATTTAGTGCAAAATGTGTAACACAAGGCAGTTTTGAAACAAAAGATTATTATTGTCTGACAGGTTTTATTTGTAATGTCCCATGGTCTCTGATATACAGTAAAACCACATATCGATGTTGTATTTCTGTGTCTGTAAAATGAAAATGGTAAATAAAATGTTACAATAACTGCTAGGATGATGGTGAAAGAAAAAAAATCCAGGTTGTAAAAACAGGTAATACCCCCAGGTGTAAAAACACACACACAACCATGTTATTGTCCTATCTCGCTGTCCAGTAACAGCAATTACCCTGGTGTTGCCAGACACTGACCAAATGTTTAAAAAAAAAAACACCCTCTCCAAACCCAGGCCTCCCCTCCTCCCTGGCTACCCCTAGAGGTGAAAGGTGCCATGTGTTTTCAGCTTTGCTTTCGACCCCCCTCTGTTTTCAAAAAGAGAGAAGAAAATGAGGCTTTGACATATATCCTGCAGGCCACAGACGCAAGGATATCTTCAGGGGCTTTGGTGAATGTGTGTATATGTGTGTGGCTACATAGGTGTCTGAGAAGACGTGCAAGGAAGGAAACAAGAGCTGGATGCACAGAGGAACCACCCGGGGCTCTCTTGGTGTGAAGAGGCAGGAAGTGAGTTAGGCTCCTCTAAAATGCCAAAGTGGACCATTTCTCACAAGCCTTGGGGCCTGGTATTAATAGATGCTGGTTGGACAGAGGTGGGTGGGCTTCTGGTAAAATATATGTATGGTGACATAAATGACAATCTGCATTTTGAATCTACCGAAGTATGTTGATGGCTCTGATGAGATTAGGGTGAACTTTTTAAGAGATTAACTTGATTTTCAGTTTATATAAATGAGTATGATATTTGAGAATGCTTCATGCAACTTATTGCAAAGGTAAATCCTCAAAGATCACAAGACTATGATGTGTAATCATAAAGCAAATGGGCTACATTTAGTGTTGGGTGTTCTCCCTCACACAACTGTATTTCACTATTGTGTATCAATTATTAAATAGTAACATAGAGCAACTAGCAAGTACATTGGAGCAGTAGGTTAAGGTATAATCTTCTCAGAGCTACTCACAGAAGAGCAAACAGAAGAATAACCAACAAAAATATGAGAATTTATTGAAGGAAAAAACCCTTCTGTCCATTCATAATGCTTTATAATGCATTCTACATCAACATCTTTTTTTCAGATAATACTGTTAGGAACAAGTCAATGTGAGATCACAGTGTTTTTAACAGTGTTATCCTGCAAGTGTGCTGTTAAAAGCTGCAGCAACATCTTTCAGACCCTGACTTTTTTTTTTCTAGGCTTCTCTTTTTATATTCTTCTTAGGGAGTTCAACTCTGAGCTTTCTTTATTGCTTCAACAGTAAGTGAATGCTCCTGTTCAATTTCTGATGCTTAAAACTTCAAACCAGCTCCTTTTTTAACAGCGGTATCCAAAGCAATTTGGCATCAAACAAAAGCTACCAACACCCGTCAAACAGCCGCACAGTAGTTAAGGTCTTTAATGCAATGTACATTATGTCCAGAAAGTGTTAATAAACACACATTAGAAATGTTGGCAAATGATTGATGTTTGTAGATCTTAGTACACGCTGTAAATTACAAGGCAATATGCCAGTTGAATATTTGAGATACCTTATCATGGGCCAAAGTATGTCAAGGGAATGTCACTAAAGTTATTATCCATCATTCAAAACTCCTCCCAATTGAATGCCAGGTAATTTGTCATTGTTTGTGAAAATGATCCACAAAAGTGTTCTGATCTGCACTCCCTATCATCATTTGACAGCAAAACAAGTTATTTGCCAAAATCCATATGTAATTCTTTTTTCTCTACCACCTACATGAGAGATTAAATTTAGACTAAAACTATTTGGTTATGGTTAGAAAAGGATGTGATGATGGTTTATAAAAGCAGTTGTTAACACTCTATGGTATCACAGACTTTGTATTCCTCTGTCATGCTACATCCATCTTGGTTTCAGAGTCGTTATTTACATTGCCAAAAGAAGTCACATGTCAGCAACACAAGTAATTTAAAATGTTTGATGCCGTCTTTGATGAACATACAAAATTTTATAGTTACATATCAAGCTGGAACTCTTGCATTGTGTGATGGACAGACTGACATTATTAGCTTTAGGTCGTGCCACTATCAGGCCAGAAAGCTAATTAGCATATAATATTAGTTTTATTTGATGTGTGCTCGGAAGAGGGACAGACAGAAAGACCTGAGACTGACCAGCAGTTGAACCCTTAGCCCTGTGACAACCACAGACTGTTGGCCCAGCCAGCTGCTGGGAATCTGGCAATTGACATCTTCTTTACAGTGCTGTAAATGCATTTATAGTTCAACAGAGGAAGGGATGAGATGGCTGCTGGATCGGAGCAGGAAAACTAATTTTGGCTGTCGTTTACAGCCTGGGGGAGTGTTGGTGGTAGACTGAGGTTTAAGTTGATTGCACAAAAGAAGCAACACTTGTTGCCCTGCTTTTTTTTAATTTTCTTCTTCTACAGTAGCAGGAAAATCTAACCTTTCAGGGAGGGTTGGAGAGTGAAACCAAAGCAAAAGCCAATGCAGACAGAGGTCCTGCTGACTAAATACCAGCGTGCCTGACAGCATTCACTCACCCAATTTCATGTTAGCATAAGCATTTTAGTCATATGCTAAGGAAACTCATGTCTAGTGCATTACAAAACATTTCACTGTCTTATCTTGTCCTCTGGTCTGGCTCTCTTCTGCTTTTTTAGTATACAGTGAACCAAAATGGCAATAGTTGCAGAAAAATCGTGTCAGGACTTGGTGGCTGACCTACCTACAAACACTCTCCCTCCCGATTCCCAGCTCTATAACCTGTAAGGATTTAGTGTTTAGGGCCCATTATTTCCTGCTTTCAAGTCACACATTGTCAGAGGCAATGCTGAGTTTATTAAGGTTTGAGTCATGGGTCCTGAGTGCAGTGCAGGTAATACACTGTGTTCCCTTGGGTAGTAAAACTGTGACAAAGAAAAAGGAGGGAAATACTTGGATTTCTAAAATGAAAGCTGACCGAAATTAAATATCCTTAGTGCAAAATCTGGAAACTTTGCATCTTGACAGAAGTGATCACATTCTTTCCAAAATGACTAAAGAAGGCTAAAAGGTATATTCTTTTGCATTTTTCTTTACAATGTCTGCACATTGTGGTGTAAAGATTAGTTATAGTAGTTAGTCATTACATACAATAATCAAAAAGACAACAAAGAACACTGCTATTTTTTATTTTTATATGAGGCAGTTCAACGGAGGGAAGAGGCCAACAGTTGAGCCAACAGAAACAACTGGAGACATGGCTGAGACTGACTGCAGATGATAGGATATCCAAATGGCTAAACAACAGGAAATGCTTGAAACATGCAGTTTTTTTTTTACTGCATTCAGGTGCATTGATTTACATACTTGTTTATTTTGTTTGATTCCAAAAATGCTCTCTCCCACGCTGTTAAATCTTCCACATAAAACTTAAGTGCTGACTTCAAACGGGCAAATCGGATCAATTAGGGAAATCTCACAACCAGAGCTATTTGGGGGAATAAACTTACCTCAAAATACCACAAAACTTGTAGTCATCAAGTTTGTGTTATCTGCCAAATGACACCATACAGAGGTTACTAGCTCTTTTCCATTAAGTCATCTGTTTTCCCCCAAATTGGATGTGAAGAGCGAGGATATTATTTGGTGAGTAAAGTTAAAGAAGATGAAGAAAATCCCTCATGCTCAGATTTTGTCCAGACCCACAGCACAGATGACATTGAGATCCAATTAGCTGTCATTTATGAGCGCCTGAGCTCAGCTTTCTGGCTGTCTTCATCAGCTGCTTTTATTTTGTGCTACAATAAAGTTAAAAGACATTGCTTACGGCATGCATACTGCATTATATATAGACACATACAGCCCTAAATAAAGAGCAGATTAGGAAGAACTGATTTGCACTCATTCTGTTGACCGCAGTGTTGACAGTCTGAAAGTAAGTCAATAGGATTTTTAAGGTATTGACTGCTGTTATTAAAATAATTTTAAATGGAAATTTGAAATCTGATTATTTAAAAATAATAATAATATATAAATTTTTAATATTTTTTAATAATGTTTCTCATTTGACCAAAGTGAAGTGGATCCTGCTGTTTGAGGATTTGCCACAGCTGTACAGCTCTGGATATACACTACCAGTAAAAAGTTTGGACACGCATAGAAATGACCATGTTTGTGAAAGAAAAGCAGATTTCATTACATCAAATTGATCAGAATGAATGTGTAGACATTTTTCATATTGTAAATGACTATTGTAGCTGAAAACAACTGTTTTTTAAAAGGAATATTTACATAAACATACAGAGGCCT
>JAUMHL010000006.1:14069115-14082038 GCA_032362345.1 Sandelia bainsii | reverse complement strand
ACACAACTGAAGACATGTATCTTCATGAAAAACATGGTAATTCCTATGTGTGTCCAAACTTTTGACTGGTAGTGTATGTAGATACAGCAGAAGTGATACTGTAGTGGCTGTGATAGCTCTTGGCAGGCAGCCAAAAGTAGGGAAGTGTGTGTGTGTGTGTGTGTATTTGTGTGGTGGTGGAGGTGGTGGTGAGGGGTGGGTACAATCAGCTGAGGCAGAAATAGGCCAAATGGTGACTGTACGGTTCAAAGGGTTTGCCTGTCCTCTGTAGCTGCTCTGAGTGAGGCAGTTTTTCCCACTTTTCCTGCTGCTGTCAAAGAAAGTATTTAATGGACATACATTTTGTTTTGTCCATGATGCATCTTATTCACTCTGAACATTATGGTGTGTCAATTAAATCAAAAACTATATGTCAGAAAAGTATTTTATTCACTTGGAAAAGAAATTTGTCTGTATAGGTTGCATAGGCTGATATTTAATTGATACAGTATATGTATGATGTGTGAAATATGTGGCATTATTTTATGTACAAGTCTCCATTAATTATGCAACCATGAAATTATACTAAATAGCGATATATATATATATAATTATCAAGCATAAATTGCCTAATATCGTGATTTATATAATGTATAATAAATACAAACAAAAAACAAGTTTCTGATTAAATATATTTTGATATTTAATATTTATTCTCTTAATTGTATTCATGCAATGTCACTAAAATGATTTTATAATTTCTGACATTTGTTAAACTTGCATAATAGTTTAAGGGAAAGACATGCCTGCATGAATTTGATACACATGGATTCTGAAAAGGCAAACATGCGAACATTTTAAGGTCTTCACTTTACCCCTCAAAAAACAATTTCATATGCAATTACTTAACCAATTAAGATTTGCTCTGTTTATGATCTTCTTCTAAAGCCTCTAACCTTGGTGAAGATTATACTTTGATGATCTGCGTGCCACTAGTAGCAAATGTGACAAAACATACTAGGCTGAGACAGTTTCCATTTATTTCGTAAGGATGTACTTTTTGATATTCAAGGAGCAGATTTATTCACTTCATCCAAACTTATTGTTACAAACAGTTAACATGGAATTTTATGCTACACTTCAAAGGTTTGTGTATGTCTGAAAGTGGGTGACAGTTTTGACAGAAACATTTGTACTGGCGATGTGTGCTGCTGTCATGCTGGGTGCAGTCATTATGTCTGTGTACTCTTTATGTCTTTCAGTTTAACCCACAGAGATGTCTTCGCATATTTATGGACATCTAATGAGGCAGTGGCTCCTTCTTAAGAAATTTCATTGGGTATATTTACATGAAGCTTTCCTTAAAAACCAGTAAGTCGAGCAAATTGGTTTTGGGTCACTTCGTACAGAAATCATAACTGAGTTGAAGCAGGGTAATGTTAGACTCCACAGAGACCACCTGAGGCTAAAGTGAACTAAGAGTGCTGTCATTAGTGTTTTGTTGTTCATATTGTGTTGTTTCTGACAAGTCTGCACACTGTTTTGAGCACCGCAGCCTTCAGTAATTATTTACAGTTGCTTTTGGGTGCTCAAACAGTGTGTAGTGGGTGTGACGCAAGATGCAGTTGGATGGTTGTGGCCCCCACAAAGGCTTATAAGAAAATCTTAAGTAGACTGTTAAAATGCCATTGGCCACTGCAACATGGAAACATCTTAAAACTTTTGATTTTGGGTTCTCTGTTGGGCTCACTAAGGTGCTCTGTTAACTGATTTATTCAAAACCCCGAATTAAATCCAACTCTCTTGCAAGAGCTTAAAGTTATCAATCTTATACAAGTCTAATTTCAAAACAGCAGTGGTTATAAGTGGTAGTAGAAAGTATGTTTAGAGAGACTGGGGATATTCAAGCTTCATCAAGCTACCTGAAAAATAATAACACGCCAAAGTATGGATGATATTGTATGAATTCTTCCTGCATGTAAACACAGTCAATAGCTAATAATTAAACAGACTACGTAGCCTACACAGTAAAGTGTTGTGTAGCCTGGAAGTCTGTACAGACTGCTTCAGAAACTGTCTGTAAAATAGCCAACTAATAGTTGCAAATCAATACACCCTGCACCCCATAACTCCCACAAAATTCTCTTAGGGGGGCCATCCAAAAAGCCTGTTTACTCCTGGATTGAAGTGCTTTTCCCTCTGACCGGCCATATTAGTATTCTGTGGCCACTTGCTTGTTTTCAACAGTTATAACACAATATCCATGCTTTGCTTTTATGTCGCACCTCCCAGTGGAATTAGTAGCATAAAAGCAATCCTTGTGTGTCCTGGCTACTTCCAGATGGCTTTGGGAGTGCTTTTATCTTCTCCCTCTGCCTCGCTTGCTCTGTCTCCTTTCACTTTCTCTTGCTTTCTTTCTTCCCCCCACATGAAAGTGCCGTCGGCAGATCTTTGCTTAGCCGCGTTCATTCTCTCTTCATCCGAAAATATAAAAGTTTCAAAGAGCATTTCATGAGGGAGCTCTTCCATAAATGGGATTCATAGCTTTCTAATCTGCACTGCGAAATTGATCTAAAAAGTTTCCCAGAGCTATTGGCCAACTTACATAATGCAATAAAAGGTTGTGCCTGAGAGAATATTTACTTTTATTACCATTTGTGTCACAAACAATCCCCCTACTTCGTTCTTCCATTTGGGATAGAATCAAAATCTCTTGCAAAAAAACTCATCATGACATTTCATTCAGATTTACAAACACATTTCAGTATGATAAAGCAAACTGTCAAGAGGACGAGTGGAAGTTTTGGATTCTATTAAATAATATAAAAGTAAGCAACATCAAAAGCAAGATATAAGAGATATGCTTTCTGGACTGGGCAAAGCAAACTAAATTTAATAATTAATCATCTTACTGTCACATGGAGCAAGATGCTACATGGAAAAATGCATTTGTTTGGCCCTTTATTTAACATGGGAATACGAGCAACTAAAGACAGTCTTAATTTGACACCCTGGGCATGAACAGGCAAATAATCTACAAGAAGAACAACAGGATGTGAACAGAGAAGTCTGTGACTGTCTACACTCATGTAAAACCTGCGTAATAACACACACACCACTGTGACACAATGAAGAAGCTGTCAAATTTGATTGGCTGACTTCCATTTCTGCCGATGTCAGTGCATACCAGGGGCTCATTACAGAAACTGTGACAAGTGTCAGTGAAAATCTAATAGCCAGCCTGAATGTATGACACACTGTTATATCATTACTAGAACAATGTTTTACTGTTGAACATAATCCTGGAGCAATCTGAGGTATTTTTGAAACTGGAACACTGGTTTTACTTTGTTTGTGGTAGGACTCGGTCAAATCACACACTGTCTATCTCAGAGACTACTACTTCATTTCCAGGTGTAACTCCCTGTGCAGCTTGGAAGAAGACGATGCAGAGAAGAATGTCAGAGGAAGTTTCAGCTTCATGCTTGGATTTTAATACACGTGGTTACTCAGACTTACTATATAGTAACATGTGATGAATGTACAAAGAAGCCGTATTAGATGGTAAATATAAATACATTTATACATTTATGTCCTCCCAAAATATTGGTGTCCCATTTTCATATGTTGCCAACCCATGCATATATACTGTGTGACTGTTGGATACACACAATACAGCCTATCGCATAATAGATGTTTAAGTGGGTTTCTTTGGCTGGTAATGCTTAAACTAAATAAAAGAATGAAAAAAGCAATACAACGGAATCAATAACTAATGAACAAGAAAATGAATCACACTTTTTAAAAGCACATTCTTATTGGTATTTTGTTTATGTTATTTAAAGATAATTAATAGCAACATATCAACTACTTTAAACACTGGGTTGCAATTGTTCTCAAATTCACTTTCAGGTAACTTAATATAATGGACTATATAAAGGATTAGTTGGTGAAATTAATTACAAACAACACTTTCAGACACTGACCCCACTGTATGTATATGACCACTGTATGAGTACAACAATTATATTTAGATAACTACAAATTGGTGATGGCACTGCTGTGTAAAGTGCACCACACAGTCAATATTGAACAAGTTCAGACACAGACATGCTATCTGCTCACGCTGCAAGATGGTAATTATGTGAGGTCACTAAACTCCATCTCCTAATATTCATGATGGTGTAAACGATCCCACCCAAACAGCTACAATGAAACAAGTCAATCTGAGCAGGTCCAGTCAGGCTAAAGTGAATACACCTTCGGGGGGGTCTTTGCACACACTTGATATTATTTGATTCTTGAGCGCAACAGAATTAGTTGTATACACAGAAATCAGAAAACACATTTCAAAAGTGTTGATTGTGTCACTACAGTCAACCAACATACTAACAAACACTACATGAAAAGCACCCCAGTGTTATTTTGTGAGCTATCCTGGAAAAATGTTGCACCAGTTAATTTCTGCACTATGTGTGTTGTGTGCGTGCATGTCTGTAGGTTTTACAGTCAAGCTCAACACACGCACACGTGCACACACTCACACAAAGCAACACAAATCCATACTAGCCACAGGCTCCTCTCCAATCTATTTTCTGCTCAGCTGGTTTTAAATGAAGTTATTATGACTCATTAAAATGCCCACAAGCTTGTGGAAGTCGGCCAATTACGATTTAAATTTAGCCTCCTGCTCTCACAACCTTATCTCCCCCCTGTACTACCCAGCTCGGCCAATGTCTTTTTTTTTTTTTTTGGGAGGGGGGTGTTTGTAATGCATGCACAAACCTTTTAATGCCCCCCTCCCTCCAACTTCCATCCTCCCACACTCACACTCAGCACACACAGCACACACGCCAGGACACACATGTAGGCCTACTTTGACACAACATGCAAGACATGTAAAATAAGGTTATGAAACTTTGCTAATCTGTGTGAATATCTTTGCAAAGATTAGATATCAAAGACATAAAAACAAGAATAAAAACCAAATGCGGCTTATATCAACATGTGCAGTCCAGATACACATAGCAGCACCTCCTCCAAATGTGGCAAACACCACTAATTGCTATACAGAACTGCACAACTGGACCTTGCCAGTACCACATGTACACACTCTCAGATACACACGTTTTAGTCTCTACATAGCTTATGTTTTCTTTGGTAAACTTTGGTTTCAATGGTTATGTTTTTTTAAACTCACACAGGCCTTACATTATGCGGGAAATATACAGATGCATTTCCGCAGTATGCATTGTTCATTTTGCCACACATTAAAGACCAGATGGGTTTGTAACATCATAACATTGTAACAACATGTAACATCACACCAGGATGAATTCATTAAATCACAGAATGTGTCTGGAAGTTGTATAGAGATGTTGTATGACTTATGACTTTAAACAAAAATATTTTTCTATTGGAATCACGCAGTTTTGCACTGTTGTATTGCGGTGACGATGACAGGACTGGCAAGCACCTTAAAACTGACTTATTTTCTGCAAATAAGTGTTGTGAAGGATTCACAATCAGCTCTGCCCTTATTTCCCCCCAGCGCCCTGAGACAGTCTTTAGGACCCTTGCCTATAAAAAGACAGTCCCAGAATACCTGGAGACTAGACAGAGCAATTCCACCTGATCCTGCTTCAGTCCCCTTGAGCAATGTTCACTATTCAGCCAGTAAGAGCCCCCAAAACACACAGGCACGACCTAATTTAACATCACAATCTGAAGCAAACAAATGTCTGCAGCCTGTGTATCTTCTCCTTCCTTTCAAGTTAATGGTGAGCAGTGTAGCTTACCACATGTTTGTGTGCAAGTGAGAGTGTAAGTGTGTGTGCACACATGTGTTTAGGGCAGTGTGCGTTCTATAGTATCATTCACATTTCCAAATTAATTGGGAGCCTTTTGCAATAATTGACTCTCACTACATATACACACACACACATGCATAAAGCACAAATAGTGAACACTCACGGCTCTCTCTCACACGCCACAAACACACACACACACATGCCGCTCACTGACAACAAAGCTGCTGGGAGGAGGGAGGGATGATGAAGCGAATCCAAAATTCAATCGACTGTGTTCTTGTTTTGAGCAGAAGGCACACAGTGTACTGTACTGTGAGAGGCCATAAAACTCTCACTCTCCACAAAAAAAAAAAAGCCAGCTTTTGGTAGACACACAGACGTTTCAGCAATCACCCTCCATCAAAACACTTTGTCTCGCATACAAAAATAAGACTTGGCATCAGAGCGGAATACCAAATCAGGCCCATTAAGAGAGCACAGGGGCACTCGCTACTTAGCAACCAAAAGGATTTAAAGCAGCAACATCCCTGTAATAAAAGGAATAAGATCAAATCATCCTGTTTTTTGTTCTTGTCTGAAAATAGAGAGGTCTGAAAAGTCAACTTTGAGCTTCCCTATCTAACTTTTTGATTGACAGGCTTTTGGTGTAACCAGTGCCACAGGTAAAGAAATAGATGTTGTGAGATTATTTTATTAGTAGCAGTTATGCTTGAGAGAGAGTTAACCTTTTTCAAAGGTTTTAAAATTAAATGATGTAATAATATTGTGGTTTTGGTAACTTATTCTACTTAAAGAATAACTTTGAATAGCTACATATGGCATAAAGTTATTATTTTATTTTAAGAATTTACTTACATTTCTGCTTGATTTTATATAAATTGTAATATGTATGTAATTGTAAAGCTACAAAGTAAAGTATGATTAGTTGATAAACCATAAAAGCAGGAGCTCAGCATGATTTGCTGAGTGCTTTTATAACCTAAACTGAATCACAGACAGGGCTGTGGATGGGAACCCCAGTCTCTGGTGTGATAGTTATGAGTTTTTTATATCCATCCTAACCACCTTCTGGCAACTCCGCAGCAATTAATAAATGTAGTGATACATTTATAAAATTCCCTCTGGACGTAATCCAGCCAGCAATTATATTGTCACCACAACATAATTGGGAAAGCAGTATCTACATTCTAATACAAATGAGCAGACAGATGGACTCACCAACATCACCATCCTTAGTCCTACGTCTAGCAAAAAAAATAAACAAATGAAAATGCCTTAGTCTGCTCTGCAATAAATGAGTTCTGCTTTTCAATAACATGCTACAAACTATATTATTAGACAGTGACACATCCCTGGCTAGTAAGTAAGACAGTTCTCAGCAGTGTAAGTTACAGTTAATAAGGTGTCAGGTAGAATCAAGTTGAGCAAAACGACATTTAAGGTAATGGGACATTTGTTCTGAGTGTGCTTCCAGACACACGGCTGTCAACCTGGTCCACCAGAGACCCAGAGAATCATCCTTCTCCTACTGTTTGGCCTGGCTATTTTTATGCTTTATTTCTTTAAAAACACTGCTTTTCCAGGAAGACCACAGCACAGGTACACTGAGTTCTGGCTAAGGACACAGCTGCTCAAAGTAACACGTTTCCAATGAAGTCACATTTGCTCAGTACAGAGGTCTAACAAGCCCCCCCCCACACACACACACACACACCTCCACCCTCTGTCTCTGCTAGGGAAATAAAAATATCAGTCTGACAGCAGTGGTTGATGCTCCAGTATTATAAGTCGACCTCTGCCTTGTGTTACCTCTCACTTGTCTGTCCCCAACATGCCCTCCTTTCATGTAATATAACCCAGCTGAGATTTGTCCAGCTGCATAATCCCAATACTGTGTGGAACAGTAAATCAACAGGTCAGAGGAAGTATTACAAGAAGGGGAAGGGGGAAGAGGGAGCTTTAAGTTGCTGAGAAGGAGTCATGTTATGCCACTAAAGCATGAGCTACTGTTGTTTATCCACTCTGTCTGTCATCTTGTGTTAATATACCCAGGGAAACAGCAGTGACATATACGTGTGTGTGTGTGTTTGTGTGTGTGCGCACATGCAAGTGCACATCCAAGCAGGAAAGACTATCAGCTGTGGTAAAAAATGTACATACAAACCGATTAACACTTTGGGCCAGACTTTTATTTTTTTTCTGAACTACTTCTTTTCCTTCTACTTGCTTTTAATAGCACTCCCCTCCCCTGCCACCCCTCCCTCCCTTGAGTCTCCTGTCTCTTTTCTCACTCATACATACATGCACACAGTCAAATACACACACACACATTTAGGAATTTGTGGCCTGGAAGGCAGTCAAGTTTCATTAATTTCTGGGTTTGGGTACAGTACAGTGTGTTCCTGGACTCACATCTGCGAGCGATCATAAATGCTGGAATGCTGGCAGAACATCCAGACCTGCCGGCACAAATATGTCGTCATAACTGTGAGGGAAGAGCTGGCAAAACACCAAAACAGCCAACTAGCCTACAGCCAAACAGCCAAACAAACGCCACAGAGATAGAAACAGACAAAGAGCAATGGGAAAACAGCCCTCTAGCCTTGCTGTGTTCATATCCAAATTCTTTGCATTTTTCCTCATCTAAACACTCTGGACATTTACGTGGGCATTTTACTCCCACACTCAGATTGGAACAAAGCTTTTAATTTTTGGAAGCTGAGATTAACATCTGGTCAGGGACAGCAGGAATACTAGACTTTTGACTTACTCTGGCACATTTACAATAGTGCACATAACTGCTCAGTTCAAACAAACAATTAAATATAGAAAAAATATAAATAACTAGGTGTTACTCTGGTAATGAAACAGAAGTAGTTCTCTGTGTATAGCTTCATTTTTCTTTTAAAGCCACTTGAATATTTAGCTGCCAACAGATTATTTTTTACATTTCCAACTACATATCCACACTTTTCTTAGATTCACAAATCTAATGGTATGTTACCAACTAAGATGTCTTAAAAGACAAATTCCCTGCAGGCAGGCCAGAAACACCACGCTGAACTATAAAGCTCTCTCTGGAAATACACTGTACTGAGTAATGCACAAACCAAACACAAGCATACCAAACTGATGAAGCTTGTGTGACACACAGCGCTGTGACCTCAAATGCCAGGAGATTATCACGTAAAGTCATGTTTCCACCAATAATGTAGACTGAGATAATATGTGTTTGTGGGTAAACTGTGATTGAGCTTGAGAGTAGGATGGCTAAAGACCAACTGCAACAGTTCATTCACTACTAACCTCATTGTTTAGTTGGGTTGTTATTTTGTAGAACTGTGCAAATCCTGTAGTGAGACTTATTATATTTTTCTAGAGAGGGAAATCACTTCTCCCTCACGTTCCCCTCTGGTTAGTAATTACATCTCCCATGTTGCTATGACTGAAAAACTAACCAAATGTGTGTCTCCACTGAATTCAACTGAGAAATCAAACAATTCATTAAGAAGTGCAATCAACTGTTCATGGTGCATCCGAGTAGCTCCTGTGAAGATCTCCCAGAAATACTACAAATGTTATCTGAAAGTCCTCCATTTACTTAACCACAATGGGGAAAGAAAAGTGATGCGAAAGGTGAATACGGGGAAGTAGACAGAACATCACGCCATGCTCTATATTTAAATACTCTTTTTGGTTTCCACAGCACAAGCAACACATTACGAAGACTCTCTCTCCATTCATGCATTTTGTGCCCTTGAGCAAGACACTTAGCCTTCTCTCTGTTACTCTCTTTCTATCGCATACATCCACAGGCACACAGACACAGACACAGCCTCAGTCAGCTAATCCAGAAACCCTTCACTATGTATACATACTGTAAACAGAGGATTAACACTCTCAAGTTATAAAGGCAGTGAGATGAAAAGTTGGTGATGGCGATGCGGGTGTTCAGCGAGATTCTTATTGTTAATCTTATTATGCTGCATAGGCTTGCTTGAAAAACAAACTGAATCACATCAGTCTGGTCCGGTCTTGTTTAATGAGCTTGAACACACACACACGTGCACACATACGTGCACACACGGACACACACATACAGTACACACTAGGCTAGATTTAAAAGTCAGATTCCCTTTGAAACAGTGGCTAAAATACAGTTTTACTGATGTTTTTGGACAATGAAAAATTACCCTGGTCTTGACATTGACCTGAATTACTTTTAAGGTCATGTTTTGATTAACACTGGGTACGTTATCTATACTGTTGTTAAGAATTATAAGAGAGATTATATTTTCAGATGCCAGAGTGCTAAAGTTAATTGTTTACTTAGTATAAAGTAAACTAAAACCTCATGTACTTTGCTCAGGTCTAATAACAAAACTCTGGAAACTTCTCAAATGTTAACAGTTGTTGTGTAAGAACTATGACTAAATAATATATAGCCTAGTCCTAGAACAGAACAGTATCAAGGTTCACATAATAATATGATTGTTTGTGCATGCTGAAAAAGTGATTAAAGTAAACAACATCTAGAATCTCAAAGAGCACCCAAAAGGCCTGAGTCACAGCTCTCCACCCTGCATGCACCCCCATCTGCAGGCTTTGGCTCAGCAAATGCTGTCAAACACTAAACATCAGGCAGAGATAAAAAAAAAAATAATAACGTGGAGAGAGGACAGACAGAACGAGACGAGAGGGAAAAAAAAATAGCTGGCACAAGGTAGACTGTACATACTGTACTCTCAGTGGTGGCAGCCAGCCCAGACTGGCGTGCCGCCAAGTCCTCCGTACAACAAGTACAGAGAGACAGACAGAGAGACAGACAGATAGATGGAGAGGGAGACACAGGGTGGAAAGCAGAGGGGAGGGAGGAGGCAGCAGCAGCGGCGTCTGAAATGCTCCACATCTACGACACGCTGCGCATACCAAACGCCTCTCCACTCTTTTGCTTCATCTCCCCAATATTCTGTCTTGTCTGAAGCTGAAAGATGATGGCGGTGGTGGTGGAGGCGAAAGGGGGGGGTTGAGGGTTTTGGGACTTGGTGAAGTGTCATCATTACAGAGAGACACGATAAAAATCGAGACGCTGCATCAGACCGAGAAAAGCCTTGAAAGTCAAACGGTGGAGGCAGGGGTAGAGAAAAAAAAATGAAAAAGTGAAAAAAAAGACAACAAAAACTATCAAAGAAGCTTTGCCTCAGCGCTGTCTCTTCCCTAACCGTCGCCTGTCTCGACAGAAGCGCTTGTCTTGCCTTTTACGCCAGACCAAAGCGGCTATGAATCAACACTGATGTGTGTAACAGTACAGGTTGATGTTGTGCGTCAAGACAGCCCTGCTTGGAAAGAGGAAAAAAGAGAAAGAAAGAAAAAAGTTTGTGCACTTGCTGCCACTGTTGCTAAAAATATACTGCCCACATCTTCCGCTTGGTTGCCTTTCTCAAGGTGAAGTATGTGGTTCTTTCTAGAGTTTTTAGTGTTCTTTTTTTCCATGTCATCTCCTATCAACAGAGTTTTCACCTTATGTTAATGGGTACAGGTTGTGAGTTATTAACCTGTTGATATCATGTAAGATTTTTAAATTATCTACTTTTTATTGAAACCCCAAATCCAACATTTTTCTTCTAAACAACTCATTTTTAACTACATCCTACCCTCCTCCCATAACCCTTTGCTTATCTCTAGGTGCAGCCCTGTCTCCTAAAAATTACATTCGTATAGGACGAAACTGCAATCCCGATTACGTTTTGATACAGGACGTATTTGCGACCCGATTACGTTTTGTGTTAACTTAATGATCATATGTTCACAGTTAACGTAAATAACAAGTCGCAAATATGTTGATACTGAACTGATACTGATATTTTTGTCCGCCAAAATATCCGATCAGCATCCGGTTTTCTGTCGGCTAAAATGTCTGACGTTATATTTCAACATCCAGACATGAGTGTAGTGATATTAAAATGTTTTATGGTCGGGATCAGGCGTCACTTCAGTGGGTTAGGGTCAGTGAAAGACTGGGGGCTGCTTAATGGATAAAAATATCATTTCACGCACAATCTTTTTTCTAACCCTAACCTCAGTACTTTTCTTGCCTAAACCCAACCTCACAGGGGACTTTGGTCTCGAACGCGGGTCTCCGGCATGTCAGTCCTTCACAGTAAACGCCCTCCATCCACCTGCTTGCAAACAGTTTTGCATTAATAAATGTAGCACGTCATTCGTTCATTCACAAAAATACGTTTCAATACAATGTGACAATTACGTTCTACAAAAACGCAAATACAAATACGTCCTGTAACAAAAAGTAATCGGGAATGCAGTTTCGTCCTATACGAACGTAATTTTTAGGAGACAGGGTTGCTAGGTGATACTAAAAGCTTGGGGTTGTACCAATGGTATATTTAAGAAAACAAATGGTTGGGTTGAGTTTTGGAACTTATAAGTCAAACTATCATGTTCTTAAACAAAATGTATTATTTGGTTACATCCTCTTTTACATTAAAGCTTTTTTTTTTTAAAGGTTGCTGCTGCTGGATATTACTGTTTTTCCTTTGACACACATTTTCAATCTTTGAGATGAGATTCCTCTAGTGGGGAAGTCAGCTGCTGTTGTACCTTTGCTAAAATGTGTCAATACATGCTCTTTAAATAATTTTATGCTCATTTCCTGTGCTGTACTTTTAAATGTTTTGACTCTCAGTCTAGGTGTGATAAAGAGCAATACTACTGGAGAAATGAAGGTTTTGAATGAAATGATTGTTGCTCTGGACAAGAAGCAGAACTATGCGGCTTTATTTATTGATTTTGTCTAAAGCCTTTGATACTGTGGATCATGCCCTGCTAAAGCAAAGGTTGCTTAATATAAGATTGTTTAACCAAGCAGTACATGGGTTTGCTAATAATCAGGTAGGACTCAGTGTGTGGAACTTGATGGCTCAGTTCAAACTGGCTTACTGTTGTTCATGGAGAGTCTCAAGGTTCTGTTCTCAGCCCACTTGTATTTGTTCTTTCTAGAAATACTTTTGTGTTAAGGCAAATAAAACATTAATCATTGTTCTCTCCATTGGCTCCCTGTAAAATCTAGAATAGAGTTTAAAATCCTTCTCCTTGCTTATAAAGCACTAAATAATC
>JAUMHL010000006.1:13979618-14069015 GCA_032362345.1 Sandelia bainsii | reverse complement strand
AAGTGCCTTGAGATGATCTTTGTTATGATTTGGCGCTATACAAATAAAGATGAATTGAATTGAATTGAATTGAATTATGCCAATGATACAGTTTTATAAAGCTGTGCACCTTCGCTCACTGAGGCACTTAATAAACCACAGTCTATGTTTTATAGTCTGTCTCAGTTCATTCAACTTGGTGTGTTCAATGCAGACAAAACTAACATTATATTGCAAAAAAAAAAAAAAAAGTCTGATGCTGTTAACGTGATACTGTATATACATTTTGTGTGTGTTGAATGTGTGTTTCTTTTAACCAACATCTTAGAAACTTGATGGAGACTGATTATACCTGAAGTTCGGGTTTATTTTCAGACAAACCTTGCTTAAAACCATGGTGCTCTTTAGTCCAGAGTTGGCAGGATGTATCACTCTGTGCAACATTCTTTATATTTGGAATAGGGAAATTAAATATGGAAATGAAATCACAGAACTTGTTATCCCAGACTGAACTCAAGTATACTGTTAACCCACAGTAAACAATTACTCAACAACTGTCTCTGTTTTTAGCTCATTTTAGCTTTAATGTTGACTTCAAGATCATTCTTGAAATCTCATCCCCTATTCTTAATTATGCATAATCCGTTGTATGAATTTATATACACTTTACCTGGTTATTAGTTTCTTTTACATACGTGTTTAATGTATACTTGGTTAAAGAAAAGATACATACATTAAATCAAAATATAAAAAAGATCATATATTGATAATTATAGATATCTATAAGCATATATGGGCATTCATAAGAAGACAGAAAGATGTTTGTTCCATTACGAGCCTATTTATATCCTGTTAATGAGCCATTTTCCTCATGCTCATCATTTATATTGTTTGTTATATGCAACTGTAGAATGCGCAAATATATAGCTTTAACGTCCCAGTATTCTGTTACTGGTGAGTACTGCTATAAAACAGTTACTGTTGCCATTGTAACTACTATGACTAATACACTGACAACTTCCCAGAATTGGTTAAACATAAAGTACAAGTTTATGTTTTGTGTCAGGTTAGCTTGGATCCATGTCAGCAGCCAGAGCACGGCTCTTAAAGGCTAATCTCCACTGGTGCATGCAGACAACCGCACACATTTAAGGAACAGGAAAGTGATTGAGCACAAGATTACCTTGACTCACCCTCAGCTTACACTTTGACATAACTCCTGACTTTATACTTACTTTTACCACTAAACTGTTCAACACAATGTTATACACAAACACAGAAAGAGTGAGAGAGAGAGAGAGAGAGAGAGAGAGCTCAAGACATATGTACACTAAAATCTCCAAAACTATCACTATGCCATTTGTGTGTGAAAGAGCTCTCTTCTTTCTGCTTTGAAAAGTGAGTGAGAAGGGGAGTTTACATTTGCAGCATGGGTTGCGAAAAAGGGGGTGTAATTTTAAAATAAACAGTGAATATTTCCTTGGAGCAACTTTTGTTTTTGACACGCTGAGTTGTGTGCTGAGCCAATTCACTGGCACAGCATGAGTTTGTCATTCATCTTTGTCACAACATAGCAGGAGTGTCAGCATCCATCTCAGTCTTTGTTTAAAATTTGGTGAGATACAAACAAACAAATGATCCTGGCAATTATCGTTTTCTGCTTACTGACAGTAGTTGGCTGGGAGATTGGGTAGGGTTTCTGTATGCCCACCACCGATAACTAGGCTAACATCAACACATCAACACATCGATTTGTGATTTTGTGTGTGCAGAAGGAAGTTCCCTTAGAGGTCCCATGGCTTTTACAGTGTCTCAATAAACCATCTGCACTTAGGGCCTTAGGACTGAGGAGCTCTTTGCTGCCTATAAAAGCCGGTGCATGCCATTAAAGCACCTAAATAGGCTCAGAGCACACGGACTTCTGGAGTGTGTGTGTGTGTGTTTGAGGGTGGGTGCAGAGTGTCAGAATGAACCAATCAATGCATCCAGTGTTTTGAGTTGTTAGGCCTTTCAGACTTCTAATGTGACAAAGGTGTTGAATGACAGAATGATGATGTGCAGGCACCTCTTGGGTTAAGTTTCCCAGAGCTGCTTTACTGAGCTGAACAGTTATTTAATCCACAAGTCACTGAAACTGGGTTATATCCCACATTCACATATACAAAACTAGTATATTTTTAGTGAGATAAAGCAAATGTAAGGCAAGTTATCCCAGGTTGCAGCTGTATTGAAATCTATAACAAATTCATTCTATGAAGTAAAAGTCTGTTTTCAAATGTAATGTACATAACCACTGTATATTGTACAGTAAAAGAACTATATACACCTCAAAAAGAAATTCCCACTTTTTCTTATAGATGGCAAATTTTTCTAATTCTGCTTATAATGAAAACCTGCTACATGTTTACTTCTGCAAATATTCATACATCATTAAACCTAAAATGACGTAACAGTAGCTCAAGATCCAGGCTGTAGCTATCACTGAGGACAGCAAGATCACATCCTCGGGAAGGAGATAAAATGCAGAAGATGATGCAACTAACAGAAAATATGAGTGACCAAATAAATAAATTAGGAAAATATGAGAAAAGAAAATAACACTTTCATTATTTAAAGGCTCCCACCAGTCAAAGGCTCCCTATTATCAACAGTAAACCCAGCAGTAATAAAAGAGGTACAGCTCAGTGACTGTAGTATGGGGTTGTGGGTTTTGGATTGCTTTGGTTTCTTTACCTGAATGAGACAGCAAGTGCATTCGTAAACGGAGGCTGTCCAGGAAGCTCTTCCCACACAGCTCACAGCCGTAGGTCTTCATTCCACTATGCATCTTCCTGTTGACAAAGAGCAAAGGAAACACTTTACTGTATGGACTCTTGGAAAGAAAGTCACTTTTAAGTAGGCAAAGCTAAACGTGCATGCATGTCAACTGAAAAAAAATGTTTGTGTCTCTAACGAAGTGGCATTTATATAGCTCATAACTAATGACTTTGAGCACAGCAATGATTTGGCCTTTTGCAGTTTGAGAAAAAAATGTCACACTCCATCGATCACAACATAAGCACTAACAATAACCATCAGTGTAACAAGCCATGCAACTACCGCACCGATTCTTCTGCAGGGAGCACCAGACCATGACTTACTGCTGTAAATCACAAGATGCTATTCAAGCAGATGCATTATCAACTCCCTACATCTCAAGTGCTGCAGATGGATAAGGTGCTCTAATGTGAAGCAGAATGATTTATTCAGGCAAACACATAGGTTGGCTACTCTGCATTATAAACCATTCATTGACTACTGCTTTCAAAACTATAAGCTGTTATGTAGCTTGCAGCATAAATAACTATGAATAGCTTTTTTTTTTACAAATGGACAGTCATTAGGTTGTAACATAGTTTAAGCGCACAAGGTCAGACAGGACTAAGGGTCAATATTTGATTATGTGGTAAAGGCCTTGAGGTTAGGCAACTAAATAACACCTGACCACATAAAGTCTGTTACGAAATCCTCACAGACCCCATGGCTCAGTACAAAGCATGTTATTCTTGAGAGATATCTAGAAGTGCTCTAAAGCAATTAAGGTGACACGAATTGCCAAACAACTGCCACAGTGCCTTAAGCCTCCCCAAGAACTTCAAATACCTCACCTTGAGAAAGGTACACAAAGGCACACACACCCATGATTGTAATGACTGTTTGTCCGGTTAGTGCTGTTTCAGGTTTGACATATTTAATTTTCCAAAACCAGCTAAATATAAGGCTTTTGTTTAATTTGAATGATTCTAGATTTGAGTAGTGTTGAACACTTTGATGCAAAGCTGAAAAAAACATAACCCAAATGTGCACAGAAAGACACCATGATTCTTAAGCAGGTAAGTGTATGCTTCTGGCAGACAAAACAAGACAATGTCATACAGACGGATTTCAGTCTCAGTCGACGAGTCAGGTGGCGCAGACTGATCAGCCAAGTGCATTCTTGGGGAAACAATGCCCTTGATAAGAGATCCGCTAAACTTGGGTGAGATGACAGCCATCCATCTTAGCATCTCTCAACAAAGCCGCAGAGGAGGAGGTGGTGCCACTCTTCCAAAACATGACTGATTGATGTCATATGTCGAATGCAAATTGATTTACAGCTCTCTTTTGTGCCTCAAGAGGAGTAGCGAGAGACAGAGCGGGAATAAGACCGAGACTGACAGGGAGAGATTATAGCATGTCCTATGGCAATGGCTGTGGGAGTTATTAAGCAATTGAAGTATAGTATGACTTCAGTGACTATTAATTGCTGCTAACCATCATTGAAACCTGACAAGAAGCGTGGTAAGAATCTGAAATGCAAGAAAAAAATGCAAGAGGTTTGATGAAGCCATGATAGCCATTGTAATGGTTAGAAGGAGAGATCCTGGAAACCTTGGAAGCCAGAATGACAACCCTTTTGGCAAGTAGTGAGTATAGGGCCTATAAATGCCAAATGACTCCAAAAGGGAATTTGAGGAGCCAAACAGGGAGAGAAGTGACAAAGAGAGACAGGGATGACATAGCTAAAAAAAGGACCAATTCTCTGTTAGATATTAATCTGTGGTGGTGCATACAGCTCAGGAGTTATATCATGATATAAATATAAATATAAATATACTATACTATACTAAATATACTTTAGTGAGAAATTTCCTCAATGCCTTTCTACAACTGTCTGTTAAATCTGAATTTGTTGTGTTCAATCAAAATCAGGTAAACATATATATCTCAATGTGATAATGCCTCTGTTGGTTACAAGGGACAAATCAATAAGCATTACACAAGATTACAATAAGTCACATAGAGGAATCACATTCAGGGCTTGTGGACATATTGCAATCTCTGCCACCTCTCACTGTGATTCTTCTCCTGTTTTAACTCAGAGGGACCAAAGTCTAACCCTTTACAGTTAATGTTTTAGGTAGCTAAAAATATGTTAATGCGAAACATGAATGAAACAGATTCACCAACAAACAAGAAAGGAATGGAACATTGAGTGTTTTTCTTTAATGATCATACAGTAGATGAAGTACTCACACTGAAAGGGGGAAAACACACAAGCGGTAAACCACAACACAACACACATAGAGCACAAAGCCCTTCAAAGGCCTTTTGTGTCCCTTCTTAACCTGACCATTGTGCCCCCCAGACAGAGCACTGATAAGGTATGGATGGACTTATTAAAGTCTCTTGAAGTGAAAGCAATGCCATGTATTTTCACCGTAAATGTAGTGCTGATGAGTAAAGTGCAGTCCGTATGTCTCTAGCTCAGAGTGTGTTACATTTAACTGCAATAGCTATCCCTCAAACAGCACATTACTTGATGTTCAACACAATGGTAACAGCACCTGTTTCAGTAGTTTAGTCTGTTAAAGGAAAGATTTGGGCCTTTTAGAAGCCTGTTTACTTGAATTACTTATGACGACCTTTCTTATGGCATTTAACAATATTTAATCAGCCAGGTAAAATGCTACTATTAACATTTTTAAGTAATTAAAAGGTATAACTCTGGGTCAAGTGTGATATAACCATTGTAAGGTTTTGTTAATTCCATAATTAGAGTTAATTATGGAATTAAGTCAAACTTGATAATAACTAGTAAGAAGTACATATTGTTGCCAATGGAGTAAAGGTAACTAAGTTAGGACAGCTATTAAAATATACAGTGCAGTTATTTGCATCCAGCTTATCCAAAGTCAAAGAGGTTATGATTCATCTCCTTTTCCTGGCGCATGGAGCAGTGTTCAGAGACGCCAAGTTCCATTTACTACAGCATTTATAAATGCCGTCTGGCAAAATAAAATCAGTTTAAAATAGCCATAAAACACCAAATGGCGAGGAAAAAGAGATGAATGGTGTTCACTTTGGTGTTTAATACCAGCACACTTAGTTTCAAGATTTTCACCATATATTTCAGACAAAATCAGGTTGCACAAGTACATTCAAACGTGTGTTGACAAAACCTGCTAATAGAGCTTAGCCCAACTCCAAAGTCTTCCTCCACAACAACTAACCAACTTAAGAAGCTGAGGCTGTATGAGTGGCATTTGAGGCAGGTCACATTTGATTCTCTGGGACCAGAAACACAATTAATGTGTGAACAAAGTTTAACTTGTCCCAACTTGACTGCCTATTTTTAGCATGAGCAGACAGTCCTGTCATTTTTGTGCATTTATAAATTAAGAGATGATTAAAAATGTACACCTTGTGACCAAACACTGTGACTATGAAATATGTTTAACTTGAGCTGTGGCCAATCATTAGCAAGACACTAGATATGAAAACAAGGTCACCTTAAAGATATGAACCTTTTAGATCTGCTGGTCTGATGATAGATTGTAAGTTAACCCACATACAGGTGCACATATACATTTGATAATAATATTTTTTTTTATTTTAGAAAGTTTAGTTGAATGTTATATGGTAGTTAGGAACATTTTTGTCCATGTTGTGGAAAATTGTCTTCGGCTTCACCACAGTCAAAAAACGGTTTAAAATATGTAAAATACATATTACACATGTAAAGAGTATAAAATAAAGTAAAGTAAAATATAAAGTAAAATATAATATTCTTTGAAATTCTTTGTGTCCCTAAGCAGAGCTAATAATATACTGTAATTCAGCTTCAACAAAGTTTAATGATATGTAAAAGGGTACTAAAATATTGTCTCAGCTCAGTGACTTAGCTCGGATAGACCTCTCCACACACACACAAACTCTCAAATCCCATCGTAACTGTCTGCTTTCATGTTGTGAATCTGAAATAGATGATGAGGTGTGTGTGTGTCTGGTGGGTGGGAGCTTAGGGAGGGAGGGAAGGAGGGAGGGAGGGTGATTTGAAACAGACTGACTGTAGCCATTAAGGAAGTTCACATAAAACTCTCTCAGGCCATTTACTCAGTTAATAATCGACTTTGTCCAACAGTCACTTTTGACAACAGCAATAAATTTTAAATTTATGTCAACAAAACATATGCTGATCACCTCGTGCAGTGTGCTTCCTCGTAAAAAACAGCCCAACCAAGGGCTGTCTAAGTGCATATGTGTGTGTGTGTGTGTGTGTTTGAAATGTGAGTCGATTACCTGTCTTATTGAGCCGTAACAGCTTGCAAGATTTCTTTCCCACTTTGCCACTGGCCTTAGCTGGTCGTATATCATAACTAGCACAATAAAGACTCACTGTTAACAAAATCAAAAAAAGGGTGATCCACTGATACTACAACAAAAATAACTAAAAGACCTCCATGGCCCTTTAATGGCTTTGAGTCATGCAGATTTCATATGATTGGGTTTTGACAGAGGCTGTGGAGCTGCTGCCAAGCCTCATTAAATCAAATGACTGAAACTCACACTGATGACCTCTCTAGCTCACATCAACAATTTATATCACTACGTCCAAACTATTAGACAAAAACGAAAAGCCAAGTAGGGCCATGCTTGATGACTTGCACTTATTTCTCAGTGCTTGCCTAAATATATTATATATAATTATTTCTCCCTCAGCAGCCTGGAGTGTTGCTTTCCAGCCTTATCTATACTTTCATCTTTTATTTTTTCATTTTTTTCTTCCATCCTCTTCTATTAAAGAGCTAAAAAAACAACCTGAAATCCTGTTTGTAAATGAAAGCTTTAGAGGAAGAGTATCAGAGGTTAGGATGGAGAGAAGAAAACACTATAAGATAAAGGGAGGCAATTGATAAGAGTTGGTAAATTGAAGAAAGACTGTGTGGTGTATGTGAGTGTTTGTTCATTAGTTCTGTGGATCAGATGAAAAAGAACTGATAACTGGAGCAAGGAGAGGCACTGAATTAAGCTTAGACTTAAGTAGCAGAGGAATGGTGAGCATTTCATGTGGGAATCTGAGACATTTGTCAAGGAAATTTACTTGCAACTCTGTTTATTGCTTACATTAGTGGATAGCTTAGCATAAAATATAAACAAGTTTTGACCTGTTCTTTTATGTAAAGATTTCTATTTACTCTCTCCAAATTCTATGTATTATTTGCACTGCATTAATCAATATTTTCATGTTAGCAATTGATCAAATGATTACGAGTAAAAAAAGATCACTCTTAGCGACAAAGAATTATCCTCTAACTCTGCAGAGTTAACCTGTTTAAACTCTTGTAAACTCCATTCTTGTAAAGGTAGAAAGCAGCTGTTTTCAGAAATAATATACTCAGTGTATTCTACCAATCTAATAATGATAATAATAATAATAATAATGATAATATATTTGTACTCATCCCCTTGAGGAAATCTTTGAATGCTCATGTTTCCCAGTGTGTGATGGATGTGCAAATAAGCAACTGTTTGCTTACCACTTCATAAGGTGATAGTATGTACATCTCCTGTTTTTAGTGTATTAGTACAGCTTTAACATCCACCTAACAAACTTAACATGTTTCCACAAATAATAAAACCTATACACTCTAGCTTTAACTTGGAATATTTCAAAGTGCCACCTTCTCCATATGTTCAATTAATCAACCAACATGTAAAAAGATGGCCATTTTAAATGTACGCAACAGCATGAGAATCGTATTATAGACTTATGTATTAACTAACTCTACAAGTTGTTTTTGTTCAATTTAATGTAATTTTCAAGTTAGAAAGAGAAAGAATTACAATATGAAGCTAGCATACGTGAAAAAGGCAGAAGTTAGCAACAATCACGCAGCAAAATCGTAAGGCAGTACAAGGGCATGATGTGACATTAATAGCTAACACAGGTCAATAAGCATTGTGGTACAAACACAGGTCAATAAAAGACTTGAGTTTTAAAAAAAATTATTAAGTGGGATAATGCACTCTAAAAGTAAGAGCCTAACCAATGGTTCATCCATTTGGGGATAAAAGCACAGGGTGGACCACTGCCACACACACAAATCCCTGCCGTGGTGAACAAAGACACAATGATGCACGAGTTGATTCAATGACACTTTGGTGGCTGATCCTAATATGACCATAAGAGACACAGTGCATTGCCACCACCTTATTTCGGTTTTTCTGACAGAGGGAGATGGAGAGGAGGGACAAGGGACTTTTTTCAACATTAATTTCCAGTCCATTAGGAGGCTGACCATGTCACACTGATAAACATGGTGGGAGAAGAAAGAGGGTGGGAGTGGAAAAGTGATGGTGGTGTTCAATGAAACAAAGAAATAATTACAAAGAAAATAAAAGAGAATCATGTCCAGATTTAACTAAATAAAAGCCACTGGTTAGAGGAAAAAAATGTAAAACAACAATCATGGAAAAAATAATGGCACCTCAGCTATTTGTTGCTATCATCCAAAGCTTGGTGACACACACATATTTTGTCTAGTGAGATGCCATGTGTGGTTCTTAACATTTACATAGATCCATAATGTGACTGTCTGGAGAAGCAGGTGAAAAAGCTCCTTTTCTGTCATTTTATCTCTGCTTTTAAGCCTCCCCAATTCCATTGGCCTCCTACCCCTACCCCACCTCTCAGTCTTTGCTCAATCAAAATGTATCAGGCAGGCTGGCGTAACACGGGTCGGCGCAAGCTGTTTATCCTGAGTCCTCCTGCACATATCAATGACTTGGCCCCCGTTGTCCCCCGTCGGGGAGACATTCATATAAATTCAAGCCACACACGCGATCGCCGAGGCACTCGTGTTGAGCATAGATGAGGAGCAGGGCAAGAGGAAAAGAGAAGAGACAGAAGGATGGGGAGGGATAGCGCCACAGCCTTTCATCTTCACTGTTATTTATAATATTATAGGCAAAGGCACCCCCAATTTGCCCTGAGGGCATTTCAAAAGAAAAAAGGCTATAGTATATTGTGTCATTGGGGTAAAAAACAATACAAAAAATGAACAACATGTTTCTTTCCTTGAGTGACAGTCCAACTGTCAACCAATCAGTTGTAATTGTGGTGCCTCCTTTGGTGGTACTACAATGTATCACATTGTTTTGTCAAAATCTGGTCAGTGCAATTTTGATAATGAGTGTAGCTTTGACAGCTGGCTGTAAGTTGTTAGAGTAATGATATCCACAAGTTTCATTAAAATCCAAATCAGTCATGTCTGAGTTAGCCTACAAGAGGTGTCCTAACCTACAGCATTAATTAATGTATTGCACAGATTCTTGATGGTGTTACATGTAGTTTAAAGGTGCTACATGCAGACTTTTGTGTCTCTAATAAAATCTGTCTCACCCATTTGTTAACATGTGTCTATACACCCTGCTACCTGTTTTAATATGAATGAATAAATGTGACCTGATATAGTGATGGATGCAGAGAACCAATATATGTTCTGACTGGAGAAAGCTGCTGTTCAGTTTAAAGAATGCAGATTGAAAGCAACATTCTGAGTAAACTTATGTATTATTTAATATTACCTTGTAGTAATACCGTCTCCTTTCTAAAGCTGAGAATTACGATGAGAGAACTCAAAAAATGAAAATGCCAGTATGTTCTCAAGGCCTCAAAAGCCATTTCAGACATGGAAGACATAAAATTGCTAGCTTCGTTTATTCATTGCAGCCTTTTGTCACAGAGCTATATAGTAAGTGTCCATAACATAAATGCTCCTATAGGTTTAGTCAAACATGACAGGAGCAGCAATGCTCATACATATCTGGCATCTGATGTGCAACAGAGAGAAGTGGAAGGGCTAAAGAACAGGGATGAATGCATGAATGAAGACAAATATGAATGAAGAGAAGTACTGTCAGACTGTATCAGTTAGAGATTTTAAAAAATACCATTGAAGCCTTAATTAAAGGCCACTGTGCAGGGATGCTCACCCTGTTTCTCACACTGAATACAGTGATAAACTTTGTCATGAATTTCATGATTTATTAGACAATATATTTCACTGCCTATTTTGTAAAGCCTGGGGGAATTACAAGATGTTAAGTTGGGACTTGCATTTATTTCCTGCTTGCTCACATGTTGTGATATTCAACTCTGCCATACAGTATGTCGCATGCTCTCCGTCCAACCTTATGCATGCTTGTGTGTGTCAATGTGCATCTTCCTTGTTACTGTAATTGCTATGGTGTGTAAGTACAAAGAGTCCTTACTTTGCCAATAAATCTGATTCTGATAATTTTGCCAATGCAGATTTTTACCTCTCTTGCATGAATGGAGGGGGAATTTAGATACTAATCTGACATGAAAAGAACCTCCTTAAAAATAAATACTGTTTCTATGCCAGGGTTTGTTTACTAAACTGATTAGTTTCTCTCAGTTATAGATGATAATTGAATGACATCAAACCCAATGAATTAACCCTTACGTTTCTCTGAAATGTGATTCTAAAGTCAAGAATGAACCTGCAGGATCAAAACTAAACTCAGACATACATCGCAGGTGCTTAAAGAAATAGAATAATTGGCGTCACTTCTCAGCTTTGTTTATAGTAATTTTACTGAAGTCTTACATTTAATGAAACAATGCGAGAATTCACAACTTGTGTCACAGCTGTGTTGGAGCACAAATCACAAAGAAAAAAAAACTATCACTTTCCATTTCCACCAATTATCACCACCCAAGCATGATTGCTACCTAAGCACACACGGTTAGAAGAGACTCAGTTCTCAGGTGAGAGAAGAGAAATAATCCAACAAACTTCTAATTGTGCTTCCAGGGCAGTAAAAACTATTTCACCCTAATCCCAGTTAGATACCTGGATTCTCCAAAAGCTTAGAAGGTAGGATTCAGTCTGTAATACCCTCTGCAATACTCAGAAAGTCATTTCAACCTCTCCCCTACAGTTCCACTCAGTGTGAAGTGCTTTCCCCCTTTTACAAAGTTGTTTTATTCAATAAGTGGTGGCAATCAAGAATGAATATGTTCAAATTCCTAAATTGGCAAGAAAGAAATTTAGGAGAAGAAAAATGATTAAAGACTGCTAAAAAGGTACTCCTTGGTAAGTCAGGGTGCTGTATTCAAACTTGTCAGCAGCCTACTTAAAAACGGATCATTCACAGACAGAAGTTCCTGTTTGTGTGTAAGTGAATCACAAGGTCGAACAAACTGAAATGGTTGTAAACAGTAGACCTCTGCTACTGAAACAACCCATGTGTAAGTGTTAAGTTATCAGCCATCTAACTTGTTAGTTAAAACACAATAAAAATAGACCTGTCCTCTAATAGGCTAGAAAGTTTGAAAATCTGAAGAATGAATTTGATCTTTAAGGGCACTGTCACTACTTTTAATCTTTCACTAATAGACCTGAACCCCCCCAAAAAATATTGCAAAAACAATATAGCAGATGAATGGAGTTAGTTACCAGAGGGGCTCTCATCTGTGACTGTGTGTTGTTACTGAGCAACACACAGGTGTGAGTGTGTATATGTGTGCAGTTCCCTGCAGTTTCTCCTCCAGGTCATTACTATAAATGACAGTGTGCTCTTAGTCAACCAGCCTGGTTAAATAGGGATTAGAGGGATAAGGAGAAAATAACTCCATAATTTTGAGGGCAGCAAATGGGGTTTGCAAAGTCTGCAACCAAAAGTAGAAGCTCAGTTTTCCTGCAAATAATTTGACATTCCCAGCTCCACCCTTGTGTGATAACTGTTTTTTCTCAACTAGACCTAAAGACACTTTCACAGAAGTGTTGGAACAGTGGGAACAAAGACGAGGGAGAGCGTGTAAGATCACATGTATAAAGCATTTTGTTAAAGCCCATCTCTGAGACAAACACCAGCCCCGCTGCTCCCTCTTCCCCCTGTTTCTCTTCTTTTGGTTTGTGCATCAAAAGAGCCTGCCATCTGAAAATAGCACGTCAACATTTCTGTTTCGTCTTGTTCTTGTTGTTTCTTTCTTTTTTTATTCTCGACAATGTTGGCAGTTTGCTAGATTCCTGTTTTTCCTCTGCTCCTGCTTTCTTGATCTGTGAGAGGTTACAGCGCATCAAGTGAGGCGGTTGGCTCAGGCGTGTGTGTGCAGTAGCAGAGCTTTGGTGGTCTATAAAAAGCAGCCAGACAAAGTCTTCCCTCTCTCCTCATGCATTATGCATTGGCATCACCTTCCATCAAGTGGCAGAAAAACCTCAAAGATGTCTAACTTTAGCTTCCATTCTGAAAGCCAAACAGAGAAGGAGATGTGTTATTTTGACTGCCAGAGTCGAGCTAAGCACCTGTTACATCAATAAAAGCTGCATTTCGCAACAAGAACGTCAACAACGACAACCTGTGTGATGGCACAGCACTCACAAAAAAAGCAGTTAAATGCAGACAGTACAAGGATGTATGTGAGTAGGAAAGTGGAGTGTTCAAATGAGATCAGATGATGCAGGACCAAAATCTGACCTTGTGGAAAAGTTTTGTCTTTGCTGTGGTTATTAGCAAATAGAGAATCCAAAAGGCTTTATGTGAGAGTCAAAAAAACATTGTACTGACAAAAATATCTCCACAAAAAAGGCAAACTGAGACTAAACAATACAAGCAACTCAATTTTGTTTATTTTTAAGTACAGATTTTTACTGTTTGATGAAACTTATTTGTAGATATTTATAATTAGAAAACCTAATAATTCCTGTGTCATTCAATATTTCATCCAGGCCATTTTCATGGAAGATTTAATTTCTTTCTGTAGGGTCTGAATGACTAGTGTAGATCACCAGTATGATCCTTAATGCATACCATTAATCACATTCACACATATTTTTATTTTTTTATGTTCTCGCATGCATTATTGTATCCTGTCCACCTATTTCTGATAAAGTCACCTAGTTGTAGAAGCCATAGAATACATTGCAAATAATAATACAGAGTTATAATTGTGGCTTTCATCCAGGAGTCACAGAAATGAGACAAACATGAGTTATAATCTAAGTAAGAAAGTTCTGCACAGCATATGTGATTATATATAATTACTACTGTTGACCAGATGTTACTTATCTCAGAAACTACTGGCACACCGTCAATATTCTGTCAACAGTCCCCACTTCACAATGTGGCTCAGAGCTCAGAGGGAACTTGTGATGTTGTTTTTTCTAGCCAGCATGAGCCAGAGTGGACCAATTGACAAGGTGATTATTTTAGTATTTGGACACAGTTCTCAAACTATTATGCAATGGCTCAGAGATTGATTAACTGTGTGCCTCATAATACTGGACAGATCACATTCTGGGAAAGAGATAGTGGCAGGCTTGTGTGTTTCTGTGGCTCTAACAGTGACTGTGTGTGTTTGAGCTGTGTGTGTCTATGCATGAAATACAATTTAAGATTAGTAGCAGGAATGACTATGTTGAAATAAAAGCATTTAAAAAGAAAAAAATATCAGATTGCAGGGGCTTATTTTGACTCGTGAGATGGCCGCAAGCAGGTTGTTTTGATGTGTCTGACCTCACGAACTTGTGAGAGTGTGTGTATGTGTTTGTGGGGAGGTTTGGGGAGGTTCAGGTGGCAGTGCTGGCGCTAGGCCATCTGCACTGTCATTCACTGCACGTCCGCCTTCCAAGAGTTGCACAGCACCCACGGGCGTCCCAAACAGCCCCAGCCGGAGCTCTGCGGGGCTGCAGTAAACAAGTCGCTCTCATCTCAGAGAGAGCATGTGTGTGTGTGAGGGGGTGATAGTCTGCTATGTTCCTGTACACATCACAGTGGCTGATATTAGATGAGTGTTTGTTTCCTTTTTGATGGCAACAGAGTATTCCATCTAGATGTGCATGTGTACATATGTTGTTTACTGCTACAAAGCCTACACTTTACATATATACAAAGTATAAAATTATACACATTATGCTAGCTGTAGATACAGAGTATAGTATGTGAGGTATTTGTAGAGAACAGCGCAAGAACACTGCTGATATAAACGGCATATAATGCATGTGATGAACTTACTCTTTGTAATATGCATGGAACGTATCACTATCAGTATTAGATTAGTGGTCATGTTTAGGTTATTTTTATAAATTTTAAATACAATTTCTTCTTTGCCTATTAGTTGATTAGCTAATTATGTAAATATTAACTGTCGGTGATTTTAATGAATTATTAATATTAAATATAATTCAATTATTAAATCAGTGATGAAAGTAATTCTTATTTATGTATTTTTTGGAGTGCAATAGTCCTATTTAGTTTATTGTGGATAAATCATAATTCCACAATTTTCATCAAATAAAAGTAAAAATAAAAAGTTACCCTTATAGGAAAAGAAATATTAAATATGACTTACTACAGACTATGCTCAAACTCAAAAGAAGCAAAAACATAATGAAGCTTGACAGTTGTTCCTATTTCTGGCAGCCCCGATATTCCCTGGAGGTTCCTAAACCTGACTTTGAGAATCATTGGTGTATGTTACGTAACACAGCTTCCTCTGTTCTTATTTATACCTGATGCCACTTCTTTACTGCTGTCATAAAGCAGCATCCTTTTAATCTCATCATATCTGGCTTGGAGTGTGTAGTTAACTATGGATAAACACATTGCCTATAACTGCCACAGCTTATATTAGTACCTTCATCTCTGCATAGTACCCTATTAAAGGGAGAAAACTTCAGCGAGTGAGTATGACAGCTGAACAGCAGCCAGTGAAAGGAGTGGGCGGTCTGTGCCAAGAATTTCTGTCGGCTTGAATCAGTGCCTTTGCCTGCACAGCGGAGGGTCATGTGAGAGTTTGTGTGTGTGAAAAATAGCTAATAACAGAGCAAACTGTGGCATTTTTCCCTGATTTTTTTTATTTCACGAGTGCTGCACTGGGCTGGACCAGTACACGTTGCCTGGTGGCAGTCTAGTTAATGATGCTGGTGTAGTGCAGAAAGTAGAAAAGGAAAGTGAGTATTACTTATGCATCAGGTAAACTGTGAGATTCTAAAAAGCAAGTATGAAAGCATTTGATGCTGAGGTACTCAATTTAAGAACAAAGCTGTGAATTGTTTTTTTCTATAAAAAGAAGAGTACCAGTAGGTGAGATTGAAAGGAGCAAGATTTAATGCTGGATTTAGTGAAGTAAAGAATACATAATATTCTCTTTAAATTCTCTTTTAGAGAGTTGAGAGAGTAAATACATAACAAATTGTTCACCCTAAACTTAAACGATGTTAAGGACCAATCAGCACGTTATACTGGGTCTGTGTCACTCCTATGTACACAGACTAACGAGAGGCAAGCGCTCCAACAAGAAAAGAGGGAGAGAGGGAAAATATACTGTGAGAGCAAAAGGATAAAATATGTGCTGACAGCTTTTTGGCCAGAGGGCTAGAACACTGAAATAGTAGCGTCTGGGTGTCAGGCCGGGGTCGCTCCCTTCACTCGAAAGCAGACTTTCCCTGACCCTGGCTAGGAATACATCACACACCACTACAGTCAACTGATAATGTAGTATCTGACAGTGTACTAACTTGTCAAAATGTGACACTAATGCACCTTGGAATGAGTTGAAACTGCACAAAGACCTGTCAGAGGAATAAAAACATTTTATTTAGCACATATAGCGGGTAATGTTTCTTTATTAAAAATACTAAGTAAACAATAGAAGTAGGATAAATACAAGTAATTTGATTAGTGCATTGTAGCACTAATAATACTGTGATATTTCACACTAGATGTGAAGTAATAACACTGGGTAATGTAATAATTCTGACAATATATCATGCCACCGATTGTTACCGAGACCTTGTTTTGGTGTGACGGCCGTACCTTTTCTTTACACCAGGTTAGAAAAAGCATAAAGGAAGAAATCGATATGACTGCTAATGCTGTGACTCACCAGTCACTTGTATGTGTGTGTGGATATGTGAGGGTGATGTGGGGAGCAGACAGGGTGGAGGATGGTGATCTAATCAACAAACAGGACCTTTAAATGTTCTTCATGGAACATTCTGTGTACTTGATTGTGTACAGCCTTAACAAATAAAACAAAAATTACATTACTTATTATTTTCTGCATTGTTCACAATGATCTAAACTGCTCTTTCATTGTCTAGAATCCTCCAATTCACAGATACTGAGAGTATAAAGTACAGTCAAAGTGACTTCAGAACATCTTTTGAAATGGAAGAAGGTTGCAAAAGCCAAAATAAGAGACTGTTCCTGCAAAACATATCAAATTGCCTGTCAGACACTTCAAAAATGGAAGATTATGCAAATAGATCCAAAGGGTGCTTTTCTAGGGCGTAGGTTGTAGGTTGTCATTTTGCTTTAAAAATAAGTCATTTATGTCAAATGTATGTCACAATAGCAACTTTGAAATACTTAAAGGCCAAATTTTGTAAATGTTAGTTGCATAGTCACCCTCAAATTAGCAGAAGTTTAAAGCTGAACAAAGGTGAACTCCAAGTCAAAATTAAATCAGAATTTTGGCCTAAGAGGTACAAGACCACAAACACAGAGAAGCACATAAAATGTAATTTCAGTTAGAAAACTATCCTTTTTTCTTCCAGAACAGCAAATCAAACAGCTGCTCAGAAAATGTCCCAGCCTACTTGAACAGAGTGGGCATCTTAGCGTGTCTCATGGTTGGTTAAATATTTGCCAGCTGGGGTGCTTTTCTCTGTTTTGTGTGTGTGTGTGTGTGTGTGTGTGTGTGTGTGTGTGTGTTTGGCCTGCTTGTCATGAAAAGCACAGTTCAGGTGCTGAATCAATCATACATGTAGAAAGAATCCAATAAGCACGGAGCGAGACTGCAGCTGGGGTCTACAGTGACAAGAGAGAGAAAGCAACTATGCTCATGTTGGCAGTGTTCGCTCTATCGCCCTGTCTCAGCAGATGCCATGTTACAGAGAGGGTAATTAATAGCCCAGTGGGGCCTGCATGTGAATCGCCAAGATACCCTCTTAAACACATACGCACACACACACGAAATAATAATGTCTCCATTTGCCCCCCGGAGCAGTTTTGTGCCAACTAGCCTTCACCTCATTATGCCAATCAAATCGACCGAGGGATGTGTAGGGTTGGGGGGAGTGGAGGAGGGAGGGAACAAGCTGTCGTTTCTCATTCAGCCTCACTCATTTTCGCTGTCCCTGTGTTCATTATAAAGAAAGATTTGATCTTAATGAGAACGTCATCGCACTGTGCTGTCGTGAAATGGCTAAAGCAGGGGTTTTCTGTTTTTTTTTTTAATCCAGATTGTACCTTGGTTTGGCAATGAGACACTCACCGCTGCTCTTCTTCCAAGAAGCTAAAATGTTGGATTTACCAGCTGCCAGTTCTGAGCAACACATACAAAGTGCAGCTGGATTTTCATAGTTCACTTTGCCTTTCCCTCTAAACTGCACAGGGTAAACTATTTACAGTTTGGATGCCAGCAAATGACTTTAAAATAATAACAGGGATTTAAAGTGGAAACAAGTTGAGGATTGAAACTTTGTCACGTCAATTAGATTTTCACTTTTAGACATTTAGTGCAAAAGGCCCCTAGCCACATTTCAATTCTTGGAGGTCACATTATTTTATTCTTTTTAATATTTGAGCTGCCTATACACTGTGGCTTGGCTTAGGTTTTTCAGATGATGCATGATATCTGTTTGATACATGTAACACACTGTTGCATGTAGTAAAAAGGAAAACATGTTTTTTCCTAGGAATTGATCTTAATGACAGATTTTAATTCAAACTGTTTTGAGCCTAAAATAAACTAATGCTGAATTTGAAAATTGAAAATCGTGTTGTTGGTTGAAGCATACATAAATAATGATAATAATGTGAAGTACATTCCCTGTAGTTCTCAATATTTACCTGAAGCCCAACTTGAACATGTAACAGCACTGCACAGAAGGGGCCATATTTGAAAGTGCTACATATAAATATTTTTGTACAACTATCAATACTTTTTATTTAACCAGATACTGCATGTAATGTGAAAGGTGACATTTATAGTGACAAAATGTTGTCTCTTGCAGCTCATTGTTTTGGTTTTACACATCTGCGGTGCATGCTAGTAGAGTTGGAGTAAGCAAAAATACTGTAACCACTATAAGCAGCAGAAAAAAATACATCAACTGCATGGTGAATAAAGGGAAGTTGCCAAAGTGTCAACTGTTTTCTCAAGGTGGTGGTGGAGACCAAACCAGAACTAAAAGCAGAATCAGTAACAGAAAGCTGATTGCAGGGAATGAATAATATTGTTGCTCCACCCACTGCAAAGTGTTGACAAGTCTTTTTAGGAAAATAAGATGACAAAAAAGATTGGTCCCCATGCATTCTTCTGCCCCCTAGTGTCTATAAATCAATGAATGACGCTTTGAATATGTTATTGTACTTTGATTCCATTAGCATGTAGACTAATAAAATGTAATTAATGCCAAGTGATGACCTGTCATGTTTCATAAATTTGTATGTCTAGCCTAATGTATCACATCTATACCCATTCCATAAAAGCGTTGACATATACTGTATCCTACTTCTGTGACTCATATGATAAGATTCATGTCATCTTCATTCATTTTATTTTTATCAAATGTTTTTAAATAAGAGAACTATGAGTACCAAGCTTCAGCAATGACAGGCCAACATGCTTGAAAAGATAAAACCACCTACAAAACCTTTACTCTGGATATCAAAATAAACAATTTTTGTCTATGTTGTTTGAATGATACGTTGTGTGGTAAAACTATGGTATAAACTTCTATTTTGTTATATTGTTTGCTTTGTGGATGTTAATTTTCCCTCAGTATTTTCACCAGCACCACCAAAAAGAACTAAACACACTGACCTGCCATCTTTAGGCAGCAGGAGAGGTGTGAGGCGGTGTACTTAGTAGCAGCCAGCCTCTGCTGAAGGTCTTCTTTGGTGTCAGGACAGTGTTTAGGCCATTTCGGTAAACTGCATCAGTGCATTTCATCCCCTGTAGCCTCATTGAAATCAGCTTCTTAACAAACACATCTCCATCCTTTTATTTTGTCACTGACCCACTCCTCCACCCAACCCCATTTCCCCCCCGCACCCACTGCCACCACCATACTCCGTCTGTGTGTTACCTGAGACAGGCAATTTACCTTTTTTGTTGTTTGCCTGACCTAGAGAAAACAATTTCAGAGGGGTCTTCCTGTGCTCTTAACAGCCCTTCGTTTGAACAGGTAAAGGCAACTGGCGTGCCACAATGGCTTTTTTTTCCTCCTCAAAGATGAATTGGCGAGCTGTCAGCTTCAGACAGGCCGAGTAGCAGTGTTTCTGTAATGGGACACTGGAAGTGTCTTTGATTAATGGAAGAGCCATACTGAGCTGTTAGGGAACCCGCTGTGGCCCAGTGAGAGCGATTGAGCGGCGGATACATGCCGACAGATGTGCAAGGGAGCGCGGGCCTCGATACTAGAAGGGGAGGAAGGAAAGTAGGAGGAGGACAAGGAATAGAGGATGGAAAACTGAAGTCTACCTGGCTTTGAGTCATTTTTTACTTGAAGCCTATTTTTACATCTTCTTTCATCATCCAGTACTCTGCAAACGTCATTATTATCTATAGGAACTCTTCAAATTGTGTGAATAACAACACTTCTCCTTTAAAGAGGAATTGATCAGGGAGAAATTACTGTATTATCAAAACAGTTCCGGCATATTCAACTACAGCTTATAAGGCTGTAAATTCTACAAGCTTTCATCCTTTTTGGCAGAGAGTTACTGAGAGCAGCCCTGCAAAGCCACAAAGCTACAGTCAGGGGACACCAGCCATCCTCTGACTTATGGAGAAACCCTTAAAGCCAAAGTCAAAAAAGAAGTCTTTTTAAAACTGCAGCAGGGACACTAGCATCACATGTCACAGACTCTGTGCTGTTGTTGTCCCTCAGTCTATTCTGGTAGGAGAAATCTCAGCCAAGAGTGAGATGTTTCCTTTCTTCTCATCTCAAAATACATTTTGCTCAGTCTCTCATTTAGATTTTGTCATCTTTTGCCTCCAGCCAATAAACAAATCTAGCAAAGGAGAACACTCTTGGTGTAGAAAACACAGAAATATTATTTTACTCCCCTGTTATCAACCTGAAACCTGTCATCGCTGCTAGAATAGACGCACAAGAGCACAGAGTTGTACTGTAAACAGGCTGAGTGTCTAATTCCTCAGTGTACAAATATGTCAGAATAAACACTTATCTTTGAGAACAGCTAAATACACTTCTGTGGAATTTTTCCCCTCACAAAAGATAGCAAATATAAATAACTGTGTTTTAAATGCACACTGATAAAAATGGAACAAAATCATCCATCCATGATGACCGCTGTTTACAAGACTTCTGGAACAGAGGGTTCCAGGCTGCACTCTTGCCACTTTTTGTTTGGAATGATGCTTGTTTATTGGAATTGTGGCATTGCTGTGTTTTAAATGGCAGGAATAGCATATTACAAGGTAATTAGTCAGGCTATAATCCAACACTCAGTCACACACATGCACACAAACACACAACCTTTTTCAGAACACTCCATCCTAATACTATCATGTAATAAACCACTTTAGATACCCTTAATCCTTCCTGAAATGCATCACGCACAAACATGCAGGAGAAAGATCAAAATACTAAAGAAGAGAAACAACAGGTAGTTGCATTTTAAGGCGCTCTTCTACACATTTTATGTAAGTGCTCTTCCTGCTGCAACCTCATTATCAGCTCCAACAGGGATTGGGGGGATTTTAGGTGAGGGCCATTGTGAGGGTTGGGGATGGGTGTTTATGTTGGCCCTTGTTTCCAGGGTCGGGAACTGTCCCAAGGGAGCGCATTCCTCAACCAGAGCACGACTAAAGGTATGTGAACCATCTGGACAAAGCCATCGGCCACAATAGCCCTACACAGGACCATCCATGTGGTCCAATTGCTAGCCAGCACTCTCACACTGTCTGCTTTTTCATTCCTGGCACTGGAGGCATGGAGCTAGATATCCATCGGCTCCACACAGAGTGGAGGCATCACCTCCACAGCGTGTGTGTGTGTGTGTTCCATAGTTCCTTCCTGCTGGTGAACAGGGTCATTTGTGAGGTCCACGGTGATGCCTGGACAATTGTGTGGACTAAAGAAGTTCAACATATCATTAGCTGCAGGGTCAATGAGATGATTGTTTCCTCATTCACTTGTCTTATCACCATTTCAAATCATCATATGACTCCAGCTTACAAAAACAGCATATATGCCAGCAATGAATGCACAAGTGACAAATGAAATGCCTGTTCGCCATTTCCTTGTGTCACATTCGTCAATCACACTGGCAAACTTAAAGAGGCTCAGTGTTCGAATTACAGGAGAGCCAGGGGTGGACCTAAATCAACCAAAACAGACCTGAGCTCCAGAAGCTTTGTTGCCTTTCCCCAAGGGCAGCACTTATAGGTTGATATATTTAATAAAATGTTGCAATTAAAGGAGCATGCCAGTGATTTTGCATATTGTGGCCAATTTCTTTTAAATTGGGGGTTTGGTGGTCATTGTTCAGAGCTCAAGTCAATTTAAACAGTCTGCTATATAATTTACAGAAATGAATGGAAAGCAATGGCTGCCTGACACAGAACAGAAACAAAGAAATTGAAAAATGTAGAGCATTAATTGGAAAATGGTTAGCAAAAATCTAGTATGTAGAGAGGAGACGATTGTAGTTAAGACGTTAAAATATACTGGTATGATTCTTTGACCCCATGCACATGGTCTAACAACTAAACAATAGACTCAAAAGACTCAGAGCATGAATTTAGATCCTGGCAGAGGAATCATCTTCACTAGGTCCAGTCTGATTGTTAGTTCACAGAGGACCGCTTCAGACGGTTGGATGAGTGCTGTTGTGGAGCCGAGTGGCCTGCTCAGATAGAGAGCAGAAATGGAGCATCGGGGCAGCAGCATAGCAGCTGCGTCTAATAAAGAAACTGAATTTGATAATCAGCTGAGACAGTCAATTTGCTAATAAGGGATTCTAATTAATTAATCAATGTGAATTTGGTGGGAGCAGGCGCTATTGTCAAGAGCGGTCAAGTGTAGTTTGCTGTGCCTCTCTTTCTCCCCTGCTCATTGCTTAACACATAAGTTGATTTCAATTTCATTTGGCACTTGGCAAATTTTCTCACTGCAGAGGGACGATTAATTCTGAGTGAGCACAGAGAAATCTGTTTGAGTGCATGAGGATGTGCGCTGTTACTGGTGTTCACTGGCAATAATATCTGCAGAAATTTGTCATAAAGGCATTGAATTTTGATTACTGAGAAGAGACATAAGCCATGCAATGTATCATTTTTATGTTTTTGTAATAGACTAATTTCTACATAATTACAGAAATAAATAAATCTGCTCTTGGAAAAAAAAATTACATTTTTTTTCTCATTTATTCTTTCATATTAAGTGAAAATACATTTTAAACCCAATATGAGGATTTGTGAAGACTTTTTTCTATCATTACCATTACACAGTAATTTTAATTTTTTGTAGTGTACACATTTATTCTATTTTTAAAAACAAACAAAAACAGACAAAGTTATTTGCATGGCTTAAACCAGATAAGCATTATAAAATATACCTTATAAACAGCATAATTAAAGGTTACCATTTATAACCACTGAACTCAAGCTGAATGACCAATGTTATGACACGTGTTTAGGCATTAATATAATATTCCACACTTGTGAATGCTGCAGGGCAAATAGTCTTTCTTCACTTTTTACTGCAGTCCTTTCACAGTCTAAGTCTTGATATAAATTAGCTTGGTTTGAGGTTTTATACAGCACCAAAGAAGTCCTGCATTGCCTCTTAAAGCAATAATTGACAATACAGTTAGCAGTTCCACCCAAATTTCTAAAGGATGTGTCTGAAGTGGAAAATGTGCACCAACCAGTTACTCTCACACAGTGGTGTAAAGTAATTAAATATATTTTAGTACAATTTTGAAGTACTTGAACTTATTTTTCTTGCCTTGAATTGTCCTTTTGATGGAACAAAGTATATTTCGATTGCTCTTCAGGCCAAATTTCCAGAGTTAACAAGTGTTGACGGGCCTCTTCTAAGCTCTGACGGTGTTGATTTTAGCACCCTCTGACTTCAATGAACAGCAACACTTGTGCTGTACAGTCCAGTTGTTTTTGTATGTGTGTGTGTCCCTGTGCGTTCAGGATGCTGTGGAAGTTTATGTTGAAAGCAGTAGTGCCCTCTAGGCGGAAACCAAAACCTCCCCCCACCTCTGTACAAAGCAAATAGTTTAACGTAGTCAGCGAGAGAGAGACAATGAACCAGTAAAATGTAAAATGTATTAAATGTAAAATGTATAGTCCTTAGTATGAACAAAAGTTGGTCCTGTGTACAACAAAAGCCATGGTCAATATCACTAAAATCTTAACTGATTAAAATTCCTGTTTAATTAATAATTTTTTTTATTTTCAGTCAAAGACAAATAAAATCTGAATACAATCTGAAAACTAGAAATGTTTGAATAATTAAAGTATAATAAAAAATCCATATTTAAGAACCAGCTGCATTCAGGACTGTATATTCAGTCTTGCACAAATTTATGCACAGATTGACTTTCTTTGCAGATTATTCAATTCAATTCAATTCAATTCAATTCAGTTTTATTTATATAGCGCCAAATCACAACAAAAGTAATCTCATGGCACTTTACATTGTAAGGTTTAAGACCTTACAGAATATCAGTATACACATATTTTTTCAGCTGCTCTGTGCTAAAGACTTGTGTTGCTCTATCATCTATTTTAAAACAATTCATTGCAACCAGTATTCATCAGGTGTCTTTTCTTGTTCATGCACAGTTTTATCTTGGAGTTTTGGGAACTTTTGTAAGCAACATTTTCTTTCTTGGAGGCTGTCTGTAGAGGTTGACTTTGTGGAATGTCTGATCAGTCACTGAAGCCACATTTGCACAGATAATCTTTCTGCCAAGTCAGAAGCACTTAACCGTCTGTTTTTCAATACAGGGTTGCGTAAATAGTGTGTTTCAACTTATATTACGTAGCCTACTGTCGTGTATCCCCTCCCACGAAGTCTCACAATATGGTTTCTTATTTGTTCCAGTTAGCTCGTTACCATGTGGAGCAATGTAGCATTAAACACAACCAAGACCAAAACATAGAAAGCTTTGGTGTTCACATTTTTATAGCATTCTCCAAACAGTTCGCTCTAATTGGAAATCACAGATGCAGTCACTTGTTTTGCATGCTGTACTTTTGGGCCCATATTTTAAATTATACATTAGACTAAAAATAGTTACTTCCAATTTTAAAAAGTAAGGTGCTACAAATTTGAAGTGTATATTTTAGTAGTATTGCACAGGGGTATACAGGGGTTTTGTTGTATACTGTATGTTTCTGACAAAATACATATGAGGTGGAAATATATCCAACTAGTGGCTAATACAAAGGACTTATATAGGGACATGTACGCAAAATGTAGATTAGATAAGCTTATGCTTTTTTTTTCCTTTAATAAATGTAAGTGGTGCAAACAAGCTGTGTATTTTAATAGAAAGGAATTTATGCTTCAGAACTCTTATTTGGACAAACACCAGACAGAGAACAAAGTGCTGCAGAGCTGGAAGGGGAAGGAATTTATAGAGGGGTGGGGGTTGTCATACTGGTTGTACTGGCGGTGGTGGGAGGGAAGGAGCCTAGTGGTGCTAGGGGTCAGAGGTCAGCTGCTTGCACTCAACAGCTGTCCTAAAAGCAGCAGAGATAAGGACTGAAAGCATCCTGTGTGTGTGTGTGTTTGTGTAAATGTGTGTCAGACTAGCCACTGGGCAAATAACTACAGTAAAGCTGGACCAACTGGAATCTTTTGGCTCTACCTTCCTTGTTCAACAAGGTGAATACTTATTAAACTTTGACTTAAGTTCTTATAAAAGGGGTAGATTACCCCACCAAGGGCAGGGAGGGAGAGAGGAGGGAGGTCAAGGCTTGACCGGTAGGCCAGGTCATCCATCAACTGCTAATGGCCAGAGCTTCATGCTGTCACGATAAATGACCTTTGTCCAAGAAGGAAACAACGCAAAGCTTGACCGTAAGGCAATGGCTTCGGCAAAGACATCCATTCTACACATGTCAATCGCGTTCTAAAAAAAAAAGAAAAGTCTGTATATCAACTCATGGTAATTGCTTATCCTCAGCTCTAAGAAGACAAGCAGAGGCTAGCTTCAGGTCGGCAGGCCAGTTTCTGAACGGACAGGTGGTGACAAGGTCGTGTTTAGGCCTGTTTTTGGGCTGTTAAGATGTTCATTCTGACCCCACCCCAACGCTTCGACAGTCCAGCCTCATATTCTGCTTCTGTTCCCGACCAGATTCCTTCAATAACGGAGGAATGACACAACATAAGCAAAACAGCAAACTTATTTTTAACCACATTTCCATTTAGTGGGTATGTAGTGGAGTTATCTGCATTATCCATCAAGTGTAAGAAAGACCAAAAATAAAAAAAGGCTCTATAATGAAATGTTGCTCTGCCATCCCAACAACTTCTGTACCTGCAACTAGTCGTATGGTTTAAAAGAGCCACATCACATCACATACGCATGTCAAGTTCAATATTATTTAAAAAACGATATTGAGGTTTAAAAGGGAGTACAAATGGAAAAGGTTAATTTGTTTTGTTTAATTAGTGCCAAACACTGCTACAGACTGGACCATCTCACATTTGTTCTGTGGACTGAGAACAATTTTGATTGATTTCATATTCATTGAGTATTTGTGTTTAATTAGATCAACAAAGTTGATCTGAGTTAACAAAGAGAATCAAATTATTCAGTTCAAATATATGTTTTACCAACTTAGCTTTTAGTAGAAAAAAAAAAAAAGTTTTCTTCAACATATATATCATATAATATCTTTGTTATGACATCCTTATTAACTCTTTTAATGCACCAATTTGTTTTTTGCAACTGAGTAAAAGTTTTTTTGTTTCAAATAAATGATGAAAACAAAGAAACAGACTTTGGGTCATTGCTGTATGCAGAGCCAAACTGCCTCCAAGTTCCTTCATAAGCTCAGTGTATTCTAGTAAACTCAATGATGTACAAATGCCTGAGCTAAGAATAAAACAGGCTCATGTGAGTGATTCTGAACAGCCTATCAAATAGAGCTAGAAGCGGCTCCTCTTCCCCCATGTCATTATCACTTCCTCATTTTGAGGTCTGTGCTCACTTCACCAGATGCTGAATAAGTTCAAATACTGCACGTCTATGTTATTGTTGCAGGAAGTTGCTGCTTACACACACACATACACACGTGCGCACACACACTCCTTCAAACCTTTCTTTGTCAACCGTCTCTTCGGTGGTGTTCTCAGTCTGACCTGCTTTATGATTGAAAGTGATACAAAAAGGAATTGATTGCAAAGGAGGATTAACTCCACACAGTCCACAAAAAAGACTGAGCCACCTTATCATTTTATTAAAATAACGCTGAATGCATTTTTCTCTCTGTGATCACAAAGAGAGTGTTGCGTTTGGCTGAGCAGGGCTTTTGGCAAAGAGTCCACCTCTCTGATGTGTTTTAATAAACACAACCTTGATTGTTCCCTGGTGTTATTTTGAAGCGTGGAAATGAGCCTTCTTTTCAATAGTCTCTGTTGGAGCCATTCCTGTTGGCAGCATCCCGGTCCTCCAAACAAAGTCAACACTGTGACTGGCACTGGCCATGTCAGACAAAACACACCATTTTTAATTAGCTTTGTTAGAAAATAGGATGCTGGGGGAAGCAGAATAAGAGAACATGTCTGACCACCTTAATTGATTCATTCAGAATCACTGTGCAGCTATGTTGGTGTGCAAAATACCTGGCCTACCTGATTAAAGCATTTCTTTTTTTAAACTTTTCTGTCAAACCACTGCTTTGGAAACATTCATGCTACTTCACGTATGCTGAAATAATTTATGAACTGACAAAAATACATCAAATATCCATGGTAAACCTGAGAGCAAAATTACCTTTGTCATCTCTCAGATTTAAGTGACATCTTTGATATTTATTTGCCATTATTATTTCTAGACTATATTGAGCATTGTCAACTACATCACTAACATATTGTCTTACTAATGTGAGAATTTTTTTTCTAATAAAATTCTAGCGAATACTTTTCTGAGATGACAGATTTGTAAAAATAGGGGAAAAAAAACAAGGAGTGGCTGAAATAAGAAACAACTGCATATAAAGATTAGATAGGTTTGTGAATATGCTTAGTATGGTCCTAATATCTTTATACTACATTATGTAGACTACAAAAAAGCTAAAGCTACATTTATAGAATACAATCACAATTCAAATGACTGCAATTCCTTGTCATTCTGCCCTACTTGTATAATAAGAAAAGTGCTAAAGGACATAATAAGAATGATCCTATGAATCCAGACAGTCCCTATGTTGGTGTACAGAGCTGCTATTGCCTAAAGCCACACACTGGTATCACTTGTAGGCGGACAGAGGATTCTGTTCTTACACTGCTGAGATGAATATCAAGAAAGGTGCCAGCGATGCACTGTACATTTTCCCTTGCTAACATTTCCTTCCCTCGCTCATCATTCCTCTGTCACCTCATTGAAAGGTTAGTGTCTTTCTCTCTGAGGGTGTTTGCTCAGATGTGGGCAGCCAGGACACTGTGGCATGCCTGGGGCTTACCAATGAGATTAGACGGTGACAGTGACATGGTGGCGTGGCCAGTGATCTCCGAAAACCACAGGGGGTGGGATGGGGGGGGGGCTGGAAAGGGATGTTCTCAACCATACACTGAGGCCCTGTTTGCTCTCTTGAGCTGCTATTCTGCCCTTATGTTTGTTTTTTGTGATATCAGTGGCTTGGTTGTTTTAAATAGAGACTGTTAGATGTAGAGAACTGATCTCATTAGCTCCATATTTTGGGAAATAAACCCACAGAAAAATTAGGAGGTGGCAGGAAAATAAACAGCTATGTACAATTTTTGTTATTCACCATCTGATATAATGATGTCAAATGGAAGAGAAGATGTATATTAGCTTTAAAAAAATCTGTCATCTGCATCAAGGAAACTAAAAACGTTGGATTTATTGACTCCTATAGCATAAATATACAAACAACCTAGATTCAGCAAAACTGCCGAAGTTTGCTTTAACTTATTTTAATCTAAATTCTTTACAACTGGCGTTTGGCAGCTCTCTCTGAGGTTAATTTATTGTGCACAGGAAGTCATGCATTTTATATTTGTCTTTTTTAAAATAAATAACAGTAGGGCTATATCTTGAATCTCTGTAACGTTGAAAACAGTGACATGAGCTTAGACTTATTTTTGCTTTTATATCTTGAAAGCATATCTGTCTTAGGCTATATTTATTTTAATTTTGCACTGATGTAAATTTTGTACAAATGCTTCAACATGTTGGTATTAGCAACAATACTGGACAGCTTCAAGATCTAAGAAAAGATGCGGGTTTTAAGTGTAAGTAATGATCTCCATCCTGGTTGGAAAAAAACAACAACAGAGGAACACTACAACAAGTGCTAAACTGTAAATATGGACACAAACTCAACAAGACCAGGAGTAGTACAAGAGAACTAGTGTTCATTGTTTGGAGGTGACCAAAAACACTAAAAGATGTATTTTGTAGACTAAATATCATAGTACATCACAATATGTCATTAGTGAAATTCAATCTTTAGACCAACAAATTATCCAACAAATACACACAGTACCTGCCGTAAGTTACAGGAACAGATGAGGAACATGATCATTAGTACTTTAGATTTGAAAAGCAAGTCTTACTGTTTCTTGATGACAAAGCTGATGAAGGACTTTGGTTGTAAAAAAAAAAAAAAAAAAAAAAAAAAGAGGGTGTGAGGGTAAACTAGTGTGGCAAGAGAAAGAAAACGGTGTTCAGTGTTAACTGTAATTTCAATGTGATGCTTTATAGTGATGCACAATCCCCTTTAGCAAGAAGGACTTTCTGCAAGGTCACAAGCTTCTGTCACACACTTAAGAGCCTCATTCACAGAATGTAAAACAGCTTCTTACATTTGCAATTGTATAATAACAGATGAAAGACGTTTTTCTTTTCAGAGGCCATTAGTGGAAATCTTGATGTTACCCTGCTCTTAGTGTTCTATGTAACCCAGCTCTTGGAGAAACATTAAATTAAACATTAAAGAATTTGTTTTTTTTTCACTCTACCCGATCATCATGATTTCAGTTACTCACATTCAAGGCAATTTCAAAAACTTTCAAATTTCAAAAAAAAATCTTTTAATATAATTATTCTTTAAAAAGTCAAGTTTTAAACAGTGTAAACTTCAAGATGTTAATCACACCCACACCGAAACATACAGTATTTTATATCTGACAAATATCAACAAACAAATATCTGATTTGATATTTTTATCATGTCATATTTCTTTTAAAACATTAGGAAATAAAACCTAGGCTGATGAAATTTATTATCACACATGCATAGAATAATTTGTACCCTAAATAAATAAAGTAAATATCAACACAGACTTCAAATGAAATATTAATGAACAAAAATCATTCTTGTATATAGAAATTTCTCAGTTTAGGGTGAAACAATTTATAAATCTGGTAATCATCGACAATCAACTTTCATAACCAACTGCTCATTTAAATCGTTCTACAAATAACTTATCATGAGACTAAAGCAAACTACCAAACTCTTTCCACCCCTCCCTCTTTGCTCTATATCTAGCCCTTCATGTACATCCTTGCTGTCTTTGATAATGCAGGAAAAATTTAATTATTTACATACAGTAGTTAAAAGATACTCAGATGAGATGTTCTTCCTCTCTTTGTTTGCATTAGGATTTGCTATTTTTTGACATTTTAGAAATTAGATTAGTAGAAAAAAGTAATTAAATACAGTGCTGTTAAAATGTATTTGCCCCCTTCCTGATTTGTAATTTCTTTCATATTTGTCACACTTAAATTATTCACATCATAAAACAAATGTTAATATTACACAAAGATAGCAACAACTGCAATCAAGTCTTTGTGATAACTGCCAATGAGTCTTTAACATCACTGGGAAATTTGTCCCACTCTTCTCTGCATAATTGTTTTAATTCAGCCACACTGGCATGAACGGCCTGTTTAAGGTCATGCCACAGCATCTCAATCGGGTTTAAGTCGAGACTGAGCCATTCAGAGATGGACTTGCTGGATGTCGGATCATTGTCCTGCTGCACAACCCAAGTGTGCTTGAGGTCACAAACTGATAGCAGGACATTTTCCTTCAGGATTTTCTGGTAGAGCACAGAATTCATGGTTCCATCAATTATGGAATCATCCATGTCCTGAAGCTGCAAACAGCCCCGGACCATCACACTACCACCACCATGTTTGACTGTTGGTATGATGTTCTTTTCTTTGCATTGTGTTGTTTTTGGTCAGCAGTGGCAACCCTGTCTCCTAAAAATTACGTTTGTATACAACTAAACTGCAATTCCGATTACGTTTTTTGTAAAGAACGTATTTGCGACCCGATTAAGTTTTTGTAGAAAACGTAATGGTCACGTAGTACTGAAATGTATTTTTGTGAATGAATGAATGACGCGCTACATTTATTAATGCAAAGCGTTTGCAAGGAGTTGGTTGGGGTGGATGGAGGGCGTTTACTGTGCACAACTGTCTTTCTACGACACTAACCCACTGCTTCGATGCCTCATCCCAACCATGAAACACTTTAATATCGCTACCCTCACGTCTGGATGTTGAAATGTAAAGTCGGATGTAGATCGGATATTTTGGCTTAGAACTCTCCCAAGGATGCCATTTTTGCCTAGTCTCTCTCTAAATGTTGAATCATGAACGCTGACCTTAACCTGAGGCAAGTGAGGCCTGCAGTTCTTTAGATGTTGTTCTGAAACCTGGCCCTTGTAGCCCTTTACAGACTGATACATAACATCAATTACTTTGTTTCTCAACTGATCTTAAATTTCTTTAGATCGCGGCATGATGTCTTGCATTTTTACATCTTTTAGCGTGCTTCAATTTTGTCAGACAGCTTCTATTTAAGTGATTTATTGATTCAACAGGTCTGGCAGTAATCGAGCCTGGGTGTGGCATGTGAAACTGAACTCAGCTGTCCAAGAAAATGTGGTTAATCACAGTTCATTCATGATTCAGCAATTACTTTTTCAAGGTCCAGGCGGGTTTGGACAGCTTTTTTCCCCTTAATAAACAGAATCACCATTTAACAACTTAATTTTGTATTGACTTTTGTTATTTTTGTGTAATATTAAAATTTATTTGTTGATCTGAATTATTTAAGTGTGACAAATATGCAAAAAAAATCTATTGCTGGCACCCCTGCTTAGCAGAGATATTCCAACAATTTAGTATTGCACACCCATAAAGTTAAGAGATTTAAGAGATAGGAGCAGCAAGAGTGAATATATCTTAATTTATTTCCTCCTTTTTATTTTAGCCTTTAGCCATTCTCCTGTAACACATACATCCTATATTTTCCATAATGCATTCAGTTAACCAGCATATTTTTGTTAAACCCTCCAAGCCTGGTAAATGAGTATTAGCTAAACTCCATGTTCATTTCACTTTTCTTTTTAAGACAATCCTGGTATCATTTCTTGTATCATTTCCAAGTTATTCCCAGGAGTAAACATGACATTTATAGGAAGACTGGACAAGCATCCAGAATAAGATTCCTGTCAGAACAAGCATCTGTGTGTGAAGCAAACATCTGTGTGCAAAAAACAAAACCTGGAACTGATTCATGATGATAAACATGAATGGCACACTTGAAAGTTTGGCGTGATGACCCTATGTCACCAATGACTGATCAACAAGTTAGCCCGAGCAAAGCAATGTCTCAGTTTGTTATATTTCAGCATAAAAAAAAAATAAAGACCAGCAAAATCAAAAGATGTCCTCATCAGGGGCAAATAGAGATTTGAACTACGTGGTCATCGGATTAGAGCCGACACATCATATCCACAATGTTTACCATATAATAACAGTGCAGAGCTCTATTGCTGTATTGTTGCTAAAAGAGGATAAAGTTCATTCTTTCTTATTGTGAGTATAATTCTTGATAGCCATGCACACATCTGTCAGTGGCTACATTTCCATGGAGGATTATCTGACTGCTGCTGCTGCTGCTGTGGTGGAGGTTATTTAAAGGAGTAAGAAGAAATTTGTCCCCTGATAGATTATTCAGCAACATGCAACGTGGCATCTGAAGTATGACATGCCAAATTATGTAGAGAGCAAGCAGACCTGACGAATCTCGGTGGGCAGAAGCCATCCTGAAAAAGCGAAAGCCTTTTGATTGTTTTAGTGAGAAAGATGTGGACTGTTGTGTATGACACAACATAGCCAAACTCCTCCTACATTCTCTGTGCTCATCACATGTGCCTGTTTTTAGTTTGGGTTCTCAGTAACAATGTTGAATGAATATATGTCAAAGATGGATATTATTTTGTGAATGCAAGAACATGAAATTTCTGAAATACTAGGAATCCCAGTACACGTGGCATTAAAGTGACTTTTGAGCTATTTTTACCATTGTACTCAGCCAAAAGGACTCATGGATGACTTTTTATGTCAATATATGTATTCTGATGGTATGGAAGCAGTAAGTGACTGTACCAAAGCATACAGGATGCGGTAGCAGCTACTCTTTCATGCAGGGACATAACCTGAATACTTCTGAAAGGAACTGCTAAGATCTCATTGAAGTGAACTGTTAAGCTTCAAAAAATTCAATTAGTCTTCATTTCACTGGAGAGTTCATTTTACATAATGGCCGAGCCTAAGAGCACACCTAGTCTGACAACTACAAAAGGTTTTTCAGTTTCCAGTGCAATAATATGCAGCTCCTTGCTCCTTTGTGTAACCTTTTCGCTGTCAATACAATGTGCTGCTCTATCAGCTGTTGCAGGTAATGCATCATTCAGGGCCATAGCCAGGATTTTCAAAATGCTGAGCTCCAAACTCTACCCAGCATCTCCGCCTTACAGATTTTTCACTAACTGCCAAAAAGAGATTTTATTTTCTCGTATACTCATATAAACAGGGAGGCACTATGACCTCAATAATAGACAGTTTGAACAAAAACTAAGAAGTCTAACCTTTTAAAAGTAGAATTCATGGCAGAGCTGCTGCATTGGATTGCATTAGATTGCACTGGTATGCCTAATAAAGTGGCCAGTGAAAAAACAGAACCAGCCAGTCTAAAGGATAAATAAAAAAGTGGAGCAGTATGAAAAAATACTGTAAAATGTGTTTCCTTTTTTTTTTTACTCTTGTTTACTCGTTGAATTAATTAAAAGACAGTAAACAAAGTAATTTTGGACAAACTCCCTCCCCCAATAAAAACATTACCACTGTTTTCCTAAGGCTGTTGACAAGTTTTGAAGACTGTGTCTAAGATTTTCTGTACAGTTCATTTGACCTTAAGCCTTTTGCTAAGGTTTAAAAATTATTTCACAGCTAGAACTTCCTCTGTATTTGTTGTATTTTCTCTATCTACCTGTTCTGTTGTCTTTGCTTTTATGTGACCTGTATCATAGCCAAAGTTCTCAATGGCTCCACTGTTAAGTCCAAAAGACTTCTCTCCTCCAGTCAACATGGTAGTCAAATAACCTCATTTATTAGTATTGATAAGGTCAATCTGGGAATAGGGGTGTCAAATTAAGTTCTTTATACAAGATTTATCATTTCAGAAGTTTGCCTTATAGAGGGCTAATATGTACACCAATCAAGTGTTGTGTTGGGCTCCAATACATACAACTTGAGACATGGACAAACATGGCTAAATCAGCTGGGACCACCAGGATTATCCCAAAACAGCTGCTGGTCAGAATCTATAAAAGTGGCCCTTTGTGCACCTGGATTTAATGGTTCAGTAAAGAGCAACACTTTTCAGTAAATCGGATGGTAGTCTCCACAACCCCTCTCATTTATATTAAATCATCACTATTTTTACATTTGTAGTTGGAACTATTCTACAAATTTCAGAAATGATCCATAACGTTCAGTTGTCCTTTCTTCGATTACCCTGTACACACATTGAATAGATTGTGATACAAAGAGGCTGAAAAACTACAGCACTGAAAAATTCAATTGTGCTATTTGAAAAACAATTTCTTACTTATGACAATCAGACATAGGATAAAACATTAGGGTTCTTGGTTGAATCCCAATTTCATTCTTATGTGATAATTGAAATAAGAATTACACAACAGGTTACAATTATTTTGTTTATATATTTCAATAAATTTGTTTTTCAGTGCCATTGCAGTAAGTGCCACAGAAATTCAGCAAAATCAATTTGCTTAAAATGAAAAAAAAGTCAGAATGGCTGCCAGGATGCTCATCTGTATGTATCTGTATTTTTGCTCAAATTGTGAAAATGCTTCTGGCAATTGTGCATGCAAACTATCTTTGGTGTATTGACACAAGTATATAGAGTTTGATCTGTGTGTAATTAATCTAACGTGGCATACTGAAGAAGTAGCTTTGATCTGGATGTTCACTTGAAAAAAGGCATCATTATTCTCTACCTATGTCTCCACAGAAATTAGGCAAGTGGACATTTCCACACAGATAGAGGAATGTTGTAACTTCTATGTGAATTCATTATATACACCAGGGCATCCACAAACAAGCAGACTACAGTCTGAAGTGACATTACGAGAGGCAGAGCACAGATAACAGTGCAACACCTTCCCAACAATACTTCCTCTTGCCCAATAAAATCATAAAACGTCTCTCAGGCTGCTTCCCTCTCTCTCTCAGTATCTCTTTGAACTCGGGTGATGGTGAATGCAGCAGAGGAGACAGCAGACGTGACAGTGTGAACAGCAACAGTCTGGTGCTAGACACCACTTTACACCCGTACTGCAATTCACAGTTCAAAGCTCATGGCTGAAAGAAAATATTTTAGAATGATCAGAAGGATTACCGATACGTGTACAGAATACAAAAGGGTGATTTGGCGCTTGACGGGGTTAGCAACAAAATGGCGGCGGATGACATGTGTGGGAAGGTCTTGCCAAGGCGCAAGGTACATAGTGGTTACTTGTCAGTCGTCTCACAGGAATAAAAGCTAAACCAAGCCATCGCTGAATAGCAAGACAAAAATCGAGACCATGGCGTGAGAAGGGAGGGCGATGTTTTCAAAACAAGCTTAAATAGATGCACATTTACAGTAACACAAAGAAATAAATGAAGCCTTTGAAGGGAAGAGCCTTGTTTTACCAAAAAGACTGGGCAGAGAAACCAGCAATTTTGCGATTCTTCTTTTGAAGGTTTTCTTCTGTTTGGGGTGGAGTGTTGGGGGGTTTGTGGCATGCTGGCAGCTGAGGCAATGTGGGTCTCAAGCACATCTAAGGTTGGGCAATTAGTTCCAGTGCCACTATTAATGTGCTGAAGGGGCGCGCTCTGCAGGGGGTTGAGGGCTCGGCTCAAAGGGCTTCGGTCCTTGCAGGGAGGAAGGGGGTGAATATGGCCAACAAAGGTGGGGGTCAGGACCTCAGGGCCATGTGAAAGCTGTACTATGTCCACTGACCTCTGAGTGGTTGTACAGGCCCAGTCGCCATGCAGCTCGCTATCGCAGTAAGGAGCAATACTGGCCATTCACTACAAAAACGATGTCAGCTCAAAAGAAAAGTTTGTCAAAAATTAGGTTTGTCAATAAACTGACGCAAGGTGGATGCTGGCAGCACAATACTGGCCTTTAACATGGTATTTCATAAATGGCTCATTAGTGGCCCGGTAAATGTGGCTCCTCCCTGACCAGTTACTGTACATAACAGTCTGGAAAACACAACTATCCTCTCAACCTCCTCTCATTGTTAGACTATTAAACTATTTAGTTAAACAATTTTTGCAAAATGGTTCTTTATTAAAAATATTTTTTTTCTGTAATTTTTTATTAGGGTATACTAAAGTGGAGATTGATTGATTGATTTTAAAAAGGAAATTTTGTAAAAACAGAAAAACACAAACTGAAATTGCCCCTGTAAATATGCTTAAATTCTTAAATGTCTCCAGTTATTTGTTAGATATGATAACCTTTTACATCTTTCAACTCTACAGTAGAGTTGAAGCTTTAGACAAATTAATTCTGCTAAAAATGTATAACAAGTACAACTCTCAGCAATATGTACAAACATTTTTTTTTACAAATGCATATATGCGTAAACAGTATTTATATGTTTTAGCAACTGTTTGTATTATATACAGTAAGAATATGTAAAGTACTCACTATAGACGTCAAAAAGTGTAGTGGAGTAGAATTACAACATTTCCAAGAAAGAAGTATTCACCTAATACAATTCATTAAAATTGTACTTAAACATACTTAAGTTATGTTCCTCTGCAGTCATACATTGTGACAAAAGATCAACAACAATCCAATCCTTTCCTGCTCTTTGTACATTTTGGAAAAAGCCATTTCAGTAGACAACCATTGCCATTCTCCAAATGTTCTGATTGGTCAGACTGGTCAGAGTTGGCGGCTTTGGCCAGATTCAAACCTTCTGCTGCTTCTGTGGCTTGGTGGCTTTGGACGAAGCACTGACCACTAGATTTTGACAGAGGCCTTTGTGCTGTCTCTGGACAATAGGGGTGAGAGGTGTGTAGGGGGGTTGGGTCACACCAAACTCCTATATACCCCCACCGCACCCTGCTTCATCTGTAAAGTTCTCGCCTGCTGACCCTTAACCTCTCCTGTCTTTGTCCAAGTAGAAATAATAAAATCTGTTCCAACAAAAGAATGCCTGAGAGACTGTTGTCCTTATTGTACATCTTTGCTTGGCTTTTCCCTCCATCTTTGCTTCCTAATGTGGAAGGAAGACACTAAGATTATGGCAAGATTATACTTGAGTCTTTTGGACAGATGGTACAAGTTCTCATTCTCATGATATACCAGGCTTTTGGCAACTTCCCATTTCTTAATGAAAGACAACAAACATTAATGAGGTTGGTAATGGATTGTGTGGGATTATGTTTAATAAACCTGACAGCCTAACAGTTTCAGCATAGAGGTGAAAGATTCATTTTTTAATCTTTTCTAACATTCCAGCATGCAAAAACATTTTGTTTTTGTGTCAAAAAATAGGAATGACCGCAGATAATTAAAATAAGAGTACTGACTGTCACATGAGAAGGAGGATGACATAACTAACTTATTCTGAAGTTCAGAGTTACGGCAAATTGCTGTAAACGTTTTTTCTTTTAGGTTTCTTTAGCTTAAGTCAAGTTATTTAGGTCATTGACCCACTACAGGACAGTAAGTGTGCATCATTTGCGATGGTTAATTAATCATTTCGGATGGAATTAATTTTTAAAAATTTAATGATAACAAAAAATCCTGTTTTCCTGCCACTGGGTTTTGCTCTTTGGTTCTCATTAATATGTTTTTCCTGACCATCAAGATGCAATGCTTCTTTAGTGAAAAATGATCTTGCCTAGCTCAGTGAAAGTGGACACCATCTTTTTCTTGCAGTTATTTTGTTCCATAAATAAAATGAGAATATTGTTGTCATATAGCACTGATAAAATATCAGTTTTTACAGGTACAGACAGAAAAAATAGAAATACTTTGCTAGTAGTTGGATAAAGTTTTGAATGATTGCACAGTTGTCTATGACTCATTCTATGATTTAGTTTAACACTAGAAGCAAAAGTTGTTAAAAGTGAAATATCTAAACAGAAAAACTTTGCCTGAATAAAACAGTTAATAATTGGTAACATTTTAATTTAATAAGGAAGTGTCCAATCATTTAACACATACACATGATCACAAACATTTGAATATGCTGTCAAAGGTGCATTTCAGTCAATACCAACAAGACATGGGTGTTAATAATCAACTACAGATAGCTGCAGCCAAATAATGTTAATTCTACAAACTGATCTATTGCAACTTATTCATTTGAAGTAAAGCCACATGTGTGTGATTATTCTTAATTTCAGGTTTACTAGACCTACAGTGCAACACAAATACAGGACTGAAGTTTATTTTTTTAGAAAATGCTTAGAAAACAATCTAACTGCAATGTTTGTCAAAAAACTCAAGTCCATCAGCTCCACAACCCAGTATATATCATTTAGTTATGTCATATAAAACAAAGGTGTCTGTGGAAGTCATCACTAGTGCCTTTTCTCTCTGAAGCCAACCCCCCACCTTTTCTTTTTCCCCTATAAGTAGAAACCCCCCAACACATAGACAAAAGTCAGATCTGTAACCTCTGCAGCCCCACCCCCGTGCTCTTTGACCTATAGTGGAGGCCTGGCTGAGCACAAACAGTGGAGCCTCCACCTCCACCTCCAAACAGGGCTCCTGTTTCATTCGACCAAAGAAAGAGCCTACTGTAAATAACAGGGGTCTGGCTGACCCAGGCGTTTATCTGGGCCTGAGACCCCTGCATCCATCCTACTGTAACAGAGCCTGCTCTTCACAATAGACTCTCTCATGGGTGTTGGCTGTGGGTTCTCTCCCCTCTGTGCCCACTCAAAATAGGGATTAAAAAAAGAAAAAAAAGGGCCCCTGTCAGGTCCTCAGAGGGGGTCAACCCCCTCCAAACCAGCATCACAACCCCATCCCACAGACACTTTGGCCTTTGTCCCTGTGTGAAACTTCGGAGCAGGAAAGGATGGAGGAAATGTGGAGGTGGAGCTAAAGCCTGAGACCAATCACTCTGACAAAACCCTGGATCAAACTCACTGTTCCAAACACCATCAAAGCTCACTCTGTGCTGAAGACATTTCCAATATAATTCAACTGTTTTCTATTTTTCTACAATATTATGTCAGTTACTATATGATTACTGTGCATATTGTAATGTTGAATTGATTGGTTGATTTATTGATAAGTTACTTGAATTTTTTAAGGAGAAATGACAAACATACAAGGGCAATTTAAACAATGTAAGGACATCACCTTCAACATTCCTTTAGACATTTTACAGTCTCAACCGTTAACACATTAATCAGGTAAATAATCAACAATTAAATTAACTAAAAGAGTTGTTAGTTGTTGTTACTATCCCTGGTTGTTTAATTATCCTCCAGGATAGGGAGAGAGAGCAAGAGAGAGAAAGGTTTCAGGTCAGAGGGTAAGTGAAATATATCCCCACTCTGAGGCATGCAAGAGAGAGGATGCAGGAAGCTGAGGGCCAGAGATAAGGGCACAGACGTGGGCGATAAGCACCCAAACACCTGTTAGGGAAGCTTCAGCTCCTCGCCTCAGACCAACACTCACAGGAGGCAATAAAACACAAGCATGAATAGAGGGGGAGAAAAAAGACAGTATATGGACAGAACCATCAGACAGAAAACTGCCGCTGTAATCTGCTTTTCTTTTCTGAAAGGTGAGAGCAGGGAGTGAAAACTGCAGAGGGAGTCTGGGTGCTGCTGCACATATGAGGGGGATAAAACCCTATCCTGTTTTACACCATGCTTAATGGCATATGGCGGGAGCCTACAACATCATTTGTAAGGTCAGTGGCGAGACAGGAGTGGCAGAAATGATGCTGTTTGAGTCATGACATGTCAGAGCCACCCGCTTCAGTGATCAGTCCAGGAAATGGAATGGCTTTTTTTTTCTTCTTTTACTATCCTACTCTCGCCTTTCAGGGCCCAGGGACAAACAGACAAACACAAAACAATCTGGAAGCGGTCAAGAGAGACCTTGAAGATGCCTGACAGTCAGGCAGTAAACAAGAAAGAGAGGATTCACAATGTGTCAGGAGAGAAATTCATTGGCTGATTATGGCTGGAAAACCACCTGACCCATTAAACAACGTTCACTATCACATCTGGAAAGTGGCAATTATAATCACAATTAAGAGCAAATGTATGAGGTCAGAATCTGACATCTTCCTGTCAAATAATTAAAATAATATTAAAAAATTAATTAGATTGTATTGGTATTTCAAGAAAATTGAACAGTTACAGCTAGATAAAAAGTGAAATTTTGCTTTGTTGTTGAATGAAAATTATGTCATCTACATTGATTGTTGCTTATTTTACTACATCGTGTTATTTAATGTTTAGTTTTCAAAAAATAAAATGAATTACTTTAATTGTATAATTCATGCATTTGTTGTCTATGGAAACCCTAAATTAACTGTAATGCAACATTTTGGTCAACTCTCAACAAAACCTCTTTTGTATATTGAGATCAAATTTTTAATAATTAAAATGTCCAGAACTGTTTCATTATGATGCATTATATCAATAAAAAATAAACAAAAAGCCTTTCAAAATAGAGAAAAACATTGTTATGATTTTGCAAATACATATCTGAATGTGTTATCTGTCTCACACTCAGACATTGTTGCTCTTCAAGCAGACAAATCTTACTTTCAATTGAAATCAACCCCCACCTCACATGCAGTCTGTGTGAGGGGGCCAGCCTATCCATCAACTCTCTCTCTCTCTCTGGTAATCTCTCTGGGCGTCTTTGGTCAGCAAATACATAAATCAATTATGGTTTTAAGCTTTATGCCATGATTTACCCAACTGATCTCTCCTGGATTACAGCGGAGCTTAAAACGTGTCAGTCGGCGCTAAAGCTCCAAGTTGCCTTGACATTCATTGCACTCCTGCCACGACGCTCACCAAGTATAGATCTGAGAGCATTTTGAACAAGGTGATAGGCAGATAGGCAGTTTTCTGATAACGCAATGACGTTCATCTTTGGAAATAAAACTTTCATTCCTTTGAATCTTGACCCTTGAATTTGTCAAACCAGTGAAAGACTAATGTTATACATCAAAGATAGCACCAATTAAATAGCAAGTTGACATAGTATTAATAAAAATGTGTCATTTTGAGTTGAGTTTAGAAATAACTTTATATTATGACAAATATTAAGAAAATCTATGATGTATCATTACATTTACGTATGTTCTCACGTATGGTGTCTTTTCATGGTGTATTGACATACTTTTATTTACCTAACTAACTCCTAAATAAGTTTTGATTGGTTTAAAGTTAGAGGAGGTTATTTTATTTATGATCAGGCTAAGTTTGTGTAGTTGAATGAGATTTTATCCAGTGTTAGCCCTACTTAACTCACTGACAGAAATGCCACATTTCCCATTAAAGAGACTACAAACCCATCATAACATTCCTCTCAAAGTTGTAATTGTTCTGATAGCTGGCAGAACATAGGATCCACCTGTAGAGCAAAAATGGTTGTCTCTTAAGGGGTGGATTAAACACACCCTGTATTGCTGCGCTCTGGCCACAGTTTCTTACCTGTGCGCTCCTTTGTGGCAGGTGATGGTGGTGAGAAGAGGGGATAATTTTTATGACCAGCTTCTTAGTGTGCTGGTATCACTCCACTGGGGCCCCTTGCCAATCTCTAGCAAACCATTCAAGTGGCAACAAAGAGGCTAATTAGAAGCTCTCTTGCTGGAAGCCTGCGGAGGACTCTGGTTTGATACTTCCCAGGGAGGATAGGGGCCTCTGAGGTGGCTGTGGCAGGTTTTTCACACACACACACACACACACACCCGGATTTGTGCGCACACTTGGATTGGCCCTTTGGCTCCAGCACATTTGCTCATTGCAGCCATCCTCCCTACGGTCGGCCAGAGTGATAGAATCAGAGAAGGGGAAACCGCCACATCTTCTTTCATGTGGCGGGGACCCGGAAAGGGGATGCTAATAGGATATCGATGGGATTAGAACCCAGAGCTTTCAGGTCCAGGAGAACAGAGGCAGGGCTCTATGAACTAGAACTAAAACCCACTCAGCTTTAAGGCCAGGTCATTTTAATTCTGTTGACTTGCACCTCAGTACAATACAGCACTGAGATGGAGTACAGTACTGTACAGTAAGAAACTGCCAAGAGAAGAAGGGTGCTAATTATTATAAAAATAAAAAAAGGAAAATGCTATTAAAGCATTCTCCATGAAATTCACACATTGTGTATTTACAGAGAAACAGCAGCGCAACCTCACCCCTTGCCAACATTTACAGCAGCTTCTGTGGGTACAGATACACATCAGGAAGTTAAGGCCGATAACACATTTGCATGTCACCTGATAACTGGCTCTAATTAGTATCGGTTGTGGAGAGACTGGACGGGGGGGGCTCCTGTTAGAACCCCCCCCACCCACCCACCGTCCTTGCCGCTACATAACAAAACATAATAAAAACCCACACACTCGCATGGACACACACAAGGCCAACTTACAGTACAGTATGTTATCCTTATCCCTCCCTCCAGACCACAAGTCCCCCACAGGGACAAAAGATAGGGGCCTCAGTGTGTTTTTTTCATAGCAGCCCCTGCCAGACTGCATCAGCAAAGCCCATATCTGCCGAGCGCTGTTAACCACACAGAGGCAGCTGGTCGCACTAAGTCAAGCTGCTAACTTTTATTGCACAAGCACCTCCCTCTTCTCTTATCTCAGGGAGGGAGGTGATCTAATCAGCAGGCTGATTAGATCACCTCCCTCCATTGCCATAGCCACTGTCTGGATGCTAGAACCCCCACCCCAATTTTTTCTGTTGGTGTTGCCTTCTCCTTTTCTTCCCTCCCTCTCTTTCATCAGGTGTAAGAAAGTGACTTGTCACCTGACATCATTGCAAGAAAATAAAATGCTACTAAGGTGTGTGTATTTGTGCATGTGTGTAGTCCACTCCACATGATGTAGCCCCCTGTGTTAAGTCTTTAATCGATACATCTCCCTATCCTTACAGTGAGGACAGAGCCCAGATCTGAGATCAGAGCGATGGCGGTGTAAATCTTTACGGTTCAACCAGAGCCTTTTAAAGCCTGTCTATAATTGGGTCTCAGCCAGCAGCTGTCTCAGCTGCGGCTATCACCGTGGGCCTGGTCAAAGCACCAGTTCCTCAGAGGCATAAACAAAAACTGCACCTCCAATAAGGGCAAAAAAAGCACCTGTGAGAGGATAAAAAGAGGCAATGTGGCAGCTAGACTTAAATAAGCCCTCTGCTGTTGTCTGTGGTTGAGGTATTTCTTGGAGAGGTGTTTTCCTTGAGTGAGGCTTTTTGTGCTATTGGATTATTACACCAACATGTACTGTACCTCTGAGTGCAAGCCTAGGAGACTTAGCTCACTGAGTGATTTCAAATAGAGGGTAATCCACTGGCATGTAATGGATGCTTTGTTCCCGAGCTGCTTTTAGGAAGCAGGAAAATGCTTGCAGTTTTACAGGTTAAGATCATAAGCTTGCTGCTGCTTTAGTTTTAGTATGAGTGATTTTATTTTAGACTAGAGGTGATATACTGTATTCGGAGAGCAAGACTGAGGTAATAAAGTGCACAAACACAATTTTCCATCATTTACAAACTGCCAGTAACTTTCTTTTTTTTTCTTTACATTGAAACACTTCCTGAAGTTGAGCAAAGGTAACTACCAAAGACCTCCGATATTGTAGATGCAATCATCATCCTGAACAGTGGCTATTTGTGCACATGCACGCATTCCATATATACACACCAGAATTCAAAATGCGCTCTCCTGCATTTTTGTCAGCATGAAAAGCTAGAAGCAAAGTTATACAGACCCTACAGCAAACCCTTATTGTTTCTAGGAAGTGGAAAAAAAAACATTCCCTGAACAGTGTTGGCTGTCTTTCATTTAGTTGCTAAACAAGACAGGTTTCCATGCGACAACATTAAGGATAAACAAAGAAAAGAACAGAGATAGTTGATCATAAGAGCTGGTGTCACACAGCCCATGTTGCTTCTGATCAGTGTTCCACAGTTGGACATCAGTGCTGTTTGATTATAGTAGTAGCTACTGTAGTCACTAAATGAATGCAGCAGTGCTTGTTTGACTGAAACACTAACAATGTTTTCAAACCGCGAGCAGCACCATCAAGATCCATTAATTTAATACAGAACCCAAATAGAAAACTACTTTTGTGCAGAAAAGTTGTGGAAAAGCTGATTTTTTTTTTTTACAGGCTTTTCTTTTTACTTCAAAGTGCTAGCTAGCTTTAGTAACTCACTAAATCACTGTGATTTTGTGGCAGACGCTATCAGAACCATGACTTGCCTGATCAAAACTTGCTGTCACATCTGTTATGTCACACCACTGTCTGTTTTGTACCACCACTTTCCTTTAACCCATTGTTTATCAGCAGGTGAAAATCAGAATCATAGCAACCACATAATGTGCTACCTGCACTCCATAAGGATTTTTCCCCGTCTTTCATACTATGTAACAAGTAGCATGCCAGCACAGCCAAATACAGCGCAGCTACAGAGCCCATTTTAAGCAGAGAAGGTGGAGCTGAGTTGAGATGAGGAAGTGGAAATTACCACAAATGTTGAAAGGTGAAAGGTTGAGACACCTGTCAAACAAGTATTTGTGTAGTCAAACTTCCTTTAAGCTTCGGTATCTCTTTAATAGAGATATTATTCTCAAAATTACAATACATCAGAGCAACTGAACTTACCTATTAAGATCTTGATTTTGCTTTCCAAGACAGAAACTGTTTTAAATAGAATCTTATTATGGTAGATTTTCTGAAGACTCTAAGCACTTTTCGCTGATACTCAAGCTTTTTACCCAATTAGCAGTCATGATGGTTGCCATTTACATCCAACTACCCAACTGCTCATAGAATTAATGTATAGTAAGAAAGCAGTGGTTAATGGTTATGTGAAGTGTCAATGAGTAAGGAAACAAGTTGTATACCTTACACTGGCCTCACCTCTATGGGAAGGGTATATGTGTGTGTGTGCATACATCGTTATCACCTGCAACAAACACTATGGGCCACTATCTGGGCTCAATCTGCTCTTGGTTTACTGAGGAGGAGTGCCAAGGGTTATCTGTGCCTCTCTGATATGCACAGATAAGAGCCTTCGGCCCGCTGTTTAAACACCTGGGACCTGGGGTATTAGAGCACCCTCCGTCCCCCTTTGCCACAAAAGGAGAGGAAATGGAAGAGCGAGTGCAGGCTTCTGCTGCTGCTGCTGAGGGGAATGTGTGTGAAAAGCATTGAATACACGACTGTATGCGCAAGCAAAGGTTAATGCAAGCATGATTATTTCCCCACTGCCACTCCCTACCCCAATACTTCATCAATAAAGAAGAAAACATGAGCAAAAACAGAAAGTGAAGGCAAGGATTCATTGACTTGTATCATTCACCTCCTTGCTGCCCCGTTTAGAAAAAAGCAGGCTGTACTATGAAAAGACAGAGTGAAAGCATTGGTTTTCAGTAATGTTTAACAGCTATATGTTGGAAAAGCACGCCTTTAAAACAGGCTCTTTTTTCACTTATGTGATGTACATTACAGCAAGGGTCAGTCATTTGCATGAGAATGGACGAATAAGTGAAAGAAATAAACCCAAGGCTAGTTCCCGTGAATTGGATGCTGTGTTTGGAATAACAAGCAGAAGAGGGTTTTTTTTCTTTCCCCCACCTCTACAGAATTAGCCCCCTGCATCATGTATTTATTTTCCCAATAATCATTCACTCACCCTTCCTGTGCTGATTATTTTCTCAGTGCAAGGGTTACTAAAATATTGCTGTAATCCAGTCTCCCTGAAGCCACAATACTCACCCTGGGCTTCCTTTAAGATATAAATCTAGGGCTTGTCAGAAGAGAGAGAGAGGTAGTGGGATGGATGCAAGATGGAGGGGAAAAATTGTTGGGGTCAGATAGGGATTGCTAAAATTCAGTAAATACTACACCCTGAGGAACCAATAAAGTGTGGTTCTTCAATTAACTTCATACATTACTTCAGTGGTTGTGCATAATTCCAAAACAATTAAATACATGAGTTTCATTACATATATTAAAACAACACATCCTTAATAATTTACTTTAACAAAGCCAAAACTTCTCAAATATTAACTTAGGCAACGATAAAAGGACAATGCCCCACATAAAATTGTCTCTAATTAGCTGAATTCTGATTTGACTGAGGACCTATATGACCAACAATTAGGGGAAAAAAACAATTCTGATATGACAGACAATGCTTGCTTTTGACCCTTGTCAGGCTGAGCTGCATTAAAATAGTGTAATTTGCTACATTAGGGTAGTACCTTTTGTGTTTCTGTATCCCATAGACGCACACACACAGAAACACCTCATACCAATGACCTGCACCACATCTGGAAACAATTACACTCATGTTTGACTTGACCTGCATGCACTAAGTGAACTTTGCCAACTATTTTATGTGTTTGCTGAAGAGGCAGTGGTGACCCTGACACAGTGGCAGTGGTGAAATTATGTGTAATTAGTCAGAGCGAACATGACTCCGCTCGTCTGAAATAAAACATCTCATATTCGCATCAAAAGAATCAGCACCTTGACAGGCGATACACAGAAAGAGCATGGACTTGATATGCTATCAAATGACCCACATTGGAATTTGTGAGGATCATGAGAAGAGTTTGAATTATCAAGCATCTCAGGGTAGTACAGCAGACCTTTCATGTGCGAACTGCAAAGCAGACAGCAGATGATGCAATGTTTGATTTCTACACTGCAGGAGGCTGTCAGGACAGCGCGTACAATATTAAACAGTGTCGTGTCTATGTATCAACCAGTCTAAATTAACCCATTAGTATTCTATGGAGCGAAGCGGGAAGATCAATGCTTGAAACGGTTTGGAAATCTCCTTTGATACAAGATTTCCCAGCTTGAGCGAATTGATGAAATTCCTCTTGAAACACAGGCAACCATTTCACATGCCAGACTTTTCTCAAGACAGAGACTAGTGTAGCCTGTCCTCTAACGCAGTGAGACTACATTACTGCATTTTACACAGACAATATAGTGCATTTTAAAGTTGTTGTTGTTGTTGCTAAAGAAGAACTGATCCTAAGCAGCTAAAAATTCACCTCTACAGTTGCTCCTATTTTATTAAATGAATAATGACCACTCAAAATGAAGGCCATACAAATTTGTACACTTTTAGAGGTAACTGTCAGCACCACAAAACAAAGTAATTCACTATTGCAGCCGTATAAAACTGTGTGAAAAACACTGCACACTAACATGGTGTAATAATGACAACAAGGACACCGCTTCTTTGGGGTGAAAACTATTCTGTAATATTTAGTATTTTCTAAAGACAACACTGAGAAAGATTTAGAAACTGAGGAACCTGAACTGAATCAGTTCAGCTCTTAGCCATGCATACCAAGATACTGGCTCAAGCATGAGGAGATGGGTGATGGGGTTCAAATCCTCAAGTGAACTTTAACCACTGTGCATTCCTATTGACTTAAGCAAACATTACAAGGTGAGAAGGTGGCCTTCAAGGTAAGAAAAGTCTTCCAGTCTGACTGTGCAAACTCTACAAAGGGATGATGCAAGTACATTCCACAAGACTGATAATTACAATTGATAAACTGTACTATGACATGAAACACATGGGGACTTGAAAGAAGTGAGAAAATATCAACAGGTAAGCTTCAGTTTTTTAAGATTTATTTTTATGCACTGATTGAAATAGTGCTTTGCTAGTTTACTGCCACTTCCCTGTCCTAGAACTACCTCCTTGTCTTAGAGCCCAGGTTCAGCACTCATTTCCTGGGCTGACCATCTACTCCAATTATCAAGCTAATAAGGGCCCCCCTTGTGCAGTTATGGGAAAGGGGAGGGGAGTCAGGTCCAGGATGAGGGGGTACCGCTTTAGTAAGTGTTTGTGATAGCTGCCGTCCACATCTTGTAAGGTGAGACTAATTGTCTTAGACAGTGTTACGACAGCACTGCTTTGGTAGTCACCTGGGCAGGCTTGGCAGTTATTGAAGGAGTGGATCTCTGTGCCAATGTACTGCCAGCCATTCACACTTTAGGTTTGCGTCTGTCAGTAAATGTCACATATACAAAAAGATGATTTATAGTTGAAATTTAGTTATCATAGTCACTGACATATAAAATGAGAAGTATTAGCTTGAGTAAGCCAGAAGAAAAACAATTACTAATTTTTTCCCACACTCTTATAACGTCCCTGTTATTCATAGAAGAATAACCCTTTATATGTAATTAGTAAGGTGCTGGGAAATTCTGAGGCCATATGACTTAAGACTTTCATTGTCAGCTACACATAATGCAAACTGTAATCTTGCACAAAGCATTAAAATCTGCTGAGCAGCTGTACTGAGAGGGTGAAAGAGACCACACATACATTTATAAGCAGAAACAATTAGCAAACTACTCTAAAGAAAACTTGGCCTACCTGTGTTGCTCCACTGCTTCATTATCTGGCAGTTCTGCACCGCAAACATTGCAACGCTCATGTTGGTTCCTGCCGTCTGGTTTCATGCTCACTGACAGCTCCCCAAGTTTGCTGAAGAATTCTCTCTGGATGAAGCTCTGAGGCAAGAGTCCCCCATAGGCACTGAAGTCCATAGACATAGCCAGAGCTGGAGACATGGGTAGAGCGGAGGCCATAGATGCCGGCATGGACATAATGGCATCTGACTTATGATTTATGGGTAGGGAGTACAACGAGGCCAGATGTTTCTCTGTCATTCCAGCCATTGCTTCCAATCCCATCTGGCTAACTTCAGCTTGTGGATCACCCATGCTATCATCACGAATGTAATGCAGCTCACGGGCACTGGTGATCACACTGCTCCTGGTTGGCGTTCCTGGACCGTCTCGGTTTCTATCCTCCCCACTTCGCTCTCCGTTGCTGGAGCTACTTGACTCCATGTTCTGAGGGCTGTCATGCCCATTCCCACCCATATCCACTTGCATCATTTCAGTCTTGATCTCAGTCATCAGGTGATGGGAGTTGCCATGGACAGATTGTTCACCACCAAAGCCCTGCTGGAGCAGAGACTGGCCGATGCTCATCAGGCTGTCCACAGCAGCTTTGGTGGGACTCAGGGTGGAGACACCAAAGGAAGTAGAGACTGAGGGACTCTGGTCCACCATGCCAGCCATTGTGGAGACTTGCTGGGTACCTGACAGATAGGGACTCTCCACGGAATGCTTTTTTGGGTTCTTGGCTCCACTGTGGCCTTTGCGATCATCCTCCTCCTCTGTGCTCCCTTCATTAGCATTGACGTCCACATCATTCTCATCTGAGGACTGGATTGTTTCCAGGATCTTGAGGCATTGCTCTTCCAAGTACTCAATTTCCAGGATCTCTGCTGCATACAGAAGGTCATCTAAATCCTCCACCTTGGCCTGGAGCGTGGCAGTGTAAGCATACTCCAAAATCTGCTGAAATGTCTTTGGTGAAAGAAAGTCTAGAGTGTAATGCTGGCTGCTGCGGTGGAAGAGGATCTCAAACATTTTGCTGGTGCAGGCTAGCACAGTCCGGTGAGCATGGAACTCTTGGTTGTCTACCATAATGACCACGTCACACAGAGTCCCGGCCAGACGCATCTGGTTGGCCTTCTGCAGCAGGGCAGTGGGGTGGTTGGGGTTCTGGAGCTGGATCATACCCATTTTAGTTAAATCCATTATGTCGATGTAATCCACAAGGCCGAATCATGAGGCTTGCCTTCCCCGCTGAGCAGTGTTTTTAGCTATGGTTGTAAACAAAACCTAGACGGAGAAACAGAATGAAAAACAAATCAGTTTGGGTAAATTCTGATGCGCGAGCAAAAATGTTTTGCAGAACAAATCTTTACACTTCTTTTTCATTGAAATGCATTTTATAAAAATATCCTAAGCACATTCATTAATTACATTTTGAAAAGAAAAATGTGAAATTTATTTAAAGTATAACACTATTTATTTTGTAAATGGTGAGTACGAAGTCAGTGGAGTTTCAAATTGCAAATATCCTGCAGGGATGATAAACATTATGCAGTGGCATTGTTCTTAGAATCAGTGCAGAGTATTGACTGTAGATTTCTGAAGGGAGACAATTTGTGAGCCATCCAACAAGCTCACCCTGCATACCAATCAGTTCAACATATGTTATGGTAAAAAGAAGTCATCATTTGGTTATCTGATAGGGATGTACACCAGTTAAACAAGTGTGAATTGTGTTTTTTCACTGCTGCTTGCCTCACAAAGACCGTCAGCAGCCTTTCTGAAATTAAATAGCATCTTACTCAGTATTCCCATCACAGACGAGAGCAGAGAGCAGTGGCCAGAAATGGGTGGAAAGGAAAGCAGGACGAGGCAAAAGCACACAACGCTGCCACACCAAACACCCTGCTCTGCTCTTAGTCACTAATGTCAAAAATCTCAAATGAATGATTGACTGTTGTTAACCTAATTATTCAAGCAAACATGGTAACATGTTACTCCACCACATATTGACCTACATTTAAATAATGAAGAGGGGATTAAATAAACAGTTTCACTTCTATGTATTTTAAATGAATGATTTTCTGTCTGCTCTTAATATGATAATTCAGTTTACCAAGAAATATGTTACTCATGTCATGACTATCACTTAAATAATACTCGCTTCAATATTCTAATTAAATAAACATAAAAATAATAATCAAACTTACCACTACATGAATGAATGACTACAAGCAAAGCGCCTAAATGAGCTCATTGATGGTCGTTTTTTATCTACTTAATCTAGTCATTATATCAGGTGTGATCCATTTCTGTTTAGAGCACCTTCCTTTAAACTTTCAAAGAATTTTTATTTTTGAAATTCTCAGTTTAGCTTAATTTTATTTGAAAAACAAAAAACAAAAACAATCTATTATCTACAAACTGATCAGTTTCTGAGCACTTAAATTCCTTCCTTTTGGCCTGAGAACAGTAAACGCAGAGAGACAGGAATAAAGGGAGATAACACCAGCCTTCCAAGTAGACGACTTTTTAAAAAGTAATATCAATAACTCCCAGATATGCAAGCTCACTTCAGAAACTTACAGTCACAAAAGTCTAAAACTGAATACGCAAAAGAGAGCTGGTGCTGGCAGCTATTATTTGAGATGAGGATCATGGAAAATAAACAACCCTGCCGGCTTTTGGGACACTGAACAGTTTGTCTCTTCGGCACACTGACAAAATCGATATAGGATAGGTAATGATGAAATCACATGTTCTCATTTAACTAAGCTCAGCCTCTCAGTCAGCAGAGGTCATTCCTAAAATCCAGGATTATCTTTATAACAGGTATGCCAATAGCTGCGATTTATGGCCCCGTCAATGATCCATGCTTGTTGCGCTATGTGGCCTATCAACCAAGCTGTGGCTTCACTGGGACGGAATTGTAAAGTTGCTGTTTGGGGACCTCAACGCGTCGGTTAGCTCTCTTAATAAAAGGACACGACCGTGTGCGTCTAGACAGCGTTAATACTGGCCAGTCGCACCAGACAAATTATACACAGCGTTGTGCATTATGCAAAACACCATGCACTACATTAAATACATAAAGCCAAGAGAGATTTTCTCCCTGGAGGACAACGTAGACCGCTGACAATAACCACATTAGACCGACTTTACAGAAAGGCAACATAATCAATCTGATCACGAGTTGTCTGCCATAGCGCGCCTTGGCGACCCAGTCACAACAAGAATAAACACCGTTCAATATTCCAGACCACGAGCCACACTGACAGACACAAATGTGTGGAGAGCAAAATGGTACAGCGTCTCTAAGGGGGACAATCAGACATTAAGCGTGCTAAAAAGTAGACAAGACAGACAGCTGCCAGGATCTCTCGCCGATTCACCCGGCTCTCCTCTGATAAACGCACAGGTGGACTTTGTTTGAGGCAGGATTAAACACTCAAATCGTTGCTTGTTACAATGAAAGAGAAAGGCGTATGAATTACAGAAAGCTGTCTGAAGGATAAAGATTAAAAGAGTGAAAGCGGGGAAGACAGAGATCAGACTCGATAACAAATCAATTTGCCATTGCATCTGTTAACAGTTCCCACCTCACAGTATGATGCGTATACTACTGCAAGCCGATTATTGGTAACCAATGTGACATCCAGTTGCCTGTCAATCAATTGTCGTCTGACTGTACAGTGAGCGGATTTGGGCTTGTTTTGAGTATAAAGACCAGTGTCTACAGTCCTCATCATGATGTCATCACGACTAAATTAACCACACTGGTGCGTCTGGATACACAAGGACGGGCAAGAGTGTCGCTATCTAAATAAATGCATAATTTCCATCAAAACGAGCAAACGCAATTTCTCCAGTAAAGTCACATGGAGCCAGGCGTCATGTGTTGTCTGGCTCCCGGTGAAAGAGCCAGACCTCACGTCCTCTGGCTTCGATCTCCAGCATACTAAACCAGACCGAGAGGGGGGGTTACGTCAACCTTTAACATCTCTACAATAGGCTACCGTGCGTAAATGCAAACTTCAACACCTTGCAGCGCAATCAGGTAAACACTTGTTTCCATCCAGCACTCCGGTACGCAGATCCAACTTGCGTGCCAAAGTCGCGTTTACTGTTAACTTCAGCGTGAGGTTGAGGAGGGACAAGCAAAACGCTTCCCAACACTATAAATGCATCAAAACATCCATATGGTGAATGAAAGTAAACAGAGAAAACAGTGGTAAACACATGCAGAGTACCGGGTCTGACACTTGTCCCCGGGAAACTGTAGCTTCGTTTAGCCCTGATTGGTACTCACCTAAGTTTCACGTTTTGACTCCGTATAGTGTAGGGGGAATGGGGCTACAGCATAGTAAGGCAGTTCGCAGTACCCGCTCTCTCAACACGCACTAACTCCTTTCTTCTCTCGCCTTAGCAAATCAACACGGCGCTGACGTCAACGCAGCCAGTCAGCCAGACGAGCAGCATGCAGGCGGGCAGCCGGCGCTACGCTCCAGCCCATACAAACACTGAGAAAGTGAGACACCTAGGGGGCTGTCTCATGTCAAACGGCTCTGTTACAGTATGGCAGTGAAAGGTGAACGACACTGCCCTCCCTCCAGCTGTTTGAATGTGGGCTACATGCAGCCTACAATTGTCCTTAAACTCTAGCCAGGGCCTGACTTAGTGGTTTGGCGGGCGTACTGTATAGGTTCAGTATGGGGACTCCTGAAAACCCTTTTATCCATTTTCAGTCACAGTGTACAGCACAGTACATATATGATGACAGTACAAGACATAAATAAGGTAAAATGCAGTCAAACGTCCCTTCATGACAAAATCCACACTGAATGTTATTTAAAAAATATATTATTTATCACAGATCTGTAATGTTCAGAGAAGATGGAAATCAGATGATATCAGTCATGCCAAGACTTGACTGAACCAGTATCAGGCCCTGTAATCACAACCCACCAAAACACGTACAGGTAGTAAGATCCTTACACAACAGCTGAGAATTACACACCAGCTTATGATTTTCTTAACTAATAAGAAGTCCACGTGCCATGACTCAACTTCCAGATTAAATGCATGATGTTGAACTAATTAAAGTTTAGAATCATCACTGCTGCCAGTTTTGAACCTGGCATGGAGCAGCTACAGCAACTACAGATGCATCTCAGCCAGAGGCCTGAACAGATGCCAGAGCCATGAACTAGTTACAGGTCATATGATCACCTGTGATTACAGCATGGATCAGATTTTATGTTTAAGAAGTCTTGTTTTAAGATTCTGGCACAATTTAAAGAAAGGTCACAGAACAGAAGAGATTGTACCAAGAGTGGATGTGTCCGTCCTTGTTTTGTGAAAAAAAAACATCCTTAATAATCAATGTAGAGAATGACTTTCAGCAGATTTTGTGGGACATGAACAGCCATTCTTTGTTTCTCAGTAGGCTATATGTTATATTTTCTTCTTTATTTTATCTTTTGGATTATTTCTGATGCACCTTAACATTTTTAGCCTGGTATAAGTCTTTATAGTATTTTATAGTAAAAGCATACTTGAGCTTTAGAACTCGATTGATGTTTTTGCCTTAATGATGATCCCTGACTGGAGGCAATTTTTTACCCAATGGTTAAATTTTAGTATGTTTTAATTATGCTGCTTTAAAAGCTCCCTGCAAGCTCCGATTTCCCTAATGTGACAAAAATAAATTTTGAAGGAAGAAGAGATTAAAAGCGTAATATGTATGTTCACTGACACCAGTCAGGACATGCATATCAGGGGAGCTGCCATTCAAGGCACTGTAACTGGGGGTCATATGTGGAATCAACCCACAAATCCTGTGATTTGCGGCTGCTGTACCTACAGAGCCACAGTCACCCTTTCAAAAAAAATGTAACCACACATGGGACTCTGGTCTGTGGTGTGACAGTCCTGTCTTTGCATGCCTGCCATCCTCATTTCCATTCAAACATCTCAACGTCTATACGTTGTAAATGACATCATTTTATACAGACATTCATGGCTCATAGATTATGATCCAAATTACATTGTTAATTGTCTGACTTTTTGTATAGCGCGACCAGCAGGCTGACACTTTTCATTTTGATTTCAGAGGTTTCCTGATAACAGTTTGGAGAATAAGAAAAACTACATACATTAGAAACACTTTAAACTTACACTTTAGAAACTGGTTCATGGTTTTAGACAGAAAATATATCATATATATTCATCAAAACGTATATTCACCCCTGACTGCATGGAAAAACTCAGTAGGAAAAAATACATCCAACTAAAAGTTGCTGAGTGTCTTAAATAAAGAGATTTGCCAGCTGGTGCAAGAAGAACCATTTCAAACACAACTGCAGTGAGACCAAAGAAGCTGGAAGTGCCTCATCATCCAGGATGATGAGTTTAGTCACCTTCGAGCCTCCGGCTCACATCAACACTCCAGTGACTGAGGCTGATAAAATGGAAGCAATGGACAAGTCAGGTCACAATAGACTATCTGAGGGAGACTGGGGTCATTCAGTGTCTGCAACAGATCACTCAACATGCTCAATCAATCAGCAGAGGTTAACAGCACACTTGAGTTTGTGGAGGTGTCCTGAGAAGAAAATAGTATTAATGTTAAAATTAGTATTAACAAATAACATTACTGCAGGTGTCTTGTAGCCAAGTCATGAAGTGTGCTCCACATATTTTTCAGCATGTTCAAGAACTGTAAACTTTAACCTGTCATGCGTTCGCATGATATCACACAGTGACACAGATCAACTTAAAGCATTCACAGCTACACAAAGATTTCTCTATAGGCGTTCTTCTAACAGAAAAGCCTCTCAGATACAACCATTACATTTTGCTTTGCATTAATCATCCTAATTCAAGTTATTCTTTCTTTTGATTTCAAGAGGCTGGTTCAACTGCGAGTTTTGTCAGTGACTTAAGTGAGAGTTAGGACTGATATTGATATAATTTGAGGCACATAAAGCAAGCATACCACTTACATTTCCTCAGTTTCACATCAAATCTCTGCCTTGCCCCCAAGACTCATTATAAACGAAAACTATACATTTGCATAAGCATATGGCTATTTATTTCTTACTGTGAATAATGCATTTGCATTCTTATTCTGTATATTCTTATGGCTGTATGTTCTATTTTCCACTGCTTCATTGACCTACTTTTCTCTACTGAAATCATTCAATCTAATATAATCACCCAGTTAAACAGTATTTTGGTAGCTTTAACAAATCCAAGAATTTTGGTGCCACACTGAAAAATAACCAAAAGTTCAATTCATTTAGAGCGACGTAATTCTTTCTTGTACAAACACATTTTAATGTTTATTTTAAATTAGTTTCTAAGCAGTTTAGATAATTGATTGCCATTTACGGTTTCACATTACTTTAGCAAAGATCATAACAACTCAAAGTTGTTTTATTTATTCCTGTTTTTAAAATAGCAACAGGTCTGGATTCTTGCACCAGGTTGTAAGCTGTCACTTTTTAGCTGTTTCTAAATTGAAAGCATAGGTTTGAAGGGAGCTTTCAGGAAAATCTCATTTCCTTTAAAATACAGTGGCGCTCAGGGAATTTTTAGATTCATCTGGGCACAGATCACAGAGTGCTTCATTACCTTTGAGCTGCGTGCTGTGCAGGCTTACCCAGGGATAAAGACATAATCCACCATTTTACAGAGGGAAAGGAAGATGAGGGCTAAATTATAAAAAAAACCAGATCATCACTGCACTTTAAAATAATACCAAGATACACTTGGTCCAAGATTTAGAAAAAAAATGGGATTACTGAGGAAGGTTCAGTTTGTAGCTGAGGTTAGAAATGGGACTATTAACTGTCAGTGAGTTAATAGAAGCTTTTGTGTGATTCAGAGGTTGGTTATGTACAGTCAGCTGCATTCCAAAGCTTTATTTTTATTCCCTGGAGGGAAAGGGTGACCAACTGCTAAGAAGCATCAATGTGAATTCCACTGTGTTCCACTTCAAATGATAAAAAAAAGCATATGCACAGTTAGGAGTAATAACAAAAGTCTAGTTGTTGTATCTCTCAGTTCAGAGTTTTACTGTATTCATTTTATTAAATATCTCATTCCTCCATACACATCAATGATGTCATAAAACTATTGAAAACATGAGTGAGCTACAAAGGTGCAGTGGGTGACATGTCCCTTATTAACATGAGCTTTATAAGTTATTTCCAGTCAATCCCAAATTCATAGAACAGAGCTGAAATTACAGATTCTGTGTTTAGAATGAAATGATATGTGGCCTGATTTTAAATACTGTATTTAGTGGGAATATACAGACAAGTACGATATCAAAAAGTATTGAAAGGTCAAGACACTGATTTTGATGTCTTTGTCAAATTTGCTGACAATCAGAAACAATGCAGCAGTGTAAAAATCTTTTTTTTTAAATGCTGTGTTGTTTGCTGATCTTTCTCTCTTTGATATTGATATTTATCTTGTCTAATTCCATGAAGTTCTTCTTAAACTAATTTAAGAAAAACTTTTGTCTTACTCCTGCACAGTGAACATGTACAAAGTGCTACATAAAGAAGGTTAGGACAGTGGATGGAAAAAGAAAATAACTTTGTAGGTTCTTTCTGGTGTAATTACAAACAAAATGTATTTGAAAAAGCTAACCTGTGGAACATTTCAGCAGTATTTCAAGACTTTCAGGTTAACATAAATGTGGCTCTGACCAGAAACCACCCATTGTCTGTGTCCTGTGTACGCACGGTGCATGTAGGGGGGGGGGGTGTACAGGCCCCACACAGTGGACCTTTGTCAAACTCTGCTCATGCAGCCAAACTGAATGGACTCTTTTTACACTTGTGTAAACCTGGGGGCATCTCCGGCACTGAGGCCACGCCTCTCTCACCCCTGACCCTCACCTCTGACCTGTGCTAGATTTGATCGGGAAGTACTTTTTGTTTGCCATGTGTCCATGGATAAAACCAAAAACTTTACAATTAGAATCTTAGTTTAACCCCCAGCCTCTCAAATACATTATTACGCGTGTGCAAGCAGCCAATACATTACAACTAGATCTTTTCATCAAGAATTAAAAAGACATGATCTAATGAAGGTTTAAGAACAACCTTAAAGAACAAGTGATGACAGATGTAGGCACAGTCTGACACAAATTCCAAACATAAAACAAAATATACCATTAGTGCTTCATCCAACCAAAGCCCAGTTCCGTTCAACCCTTTCTGACCCCTGAATGACCAAGTTCTTTTGTTTATCAGGTTACAGGTTTGCCTACTTCCACACACATACTGTGTAATGTCACAGAATGGCCAAACCTGCTTCAGGTTAATGGGTGAAATAGCTATGTTGACCTAGGTGTTTTATATACCAATGCTTGTTTACTTCTCCATTCCAAACCTTCAGCTCCACCCTCAGAGGACAAACTACAGCGCTTAAGAGAATCCTCTGGATCAATACTCCTCTTGTCTTGAATGGCAAAAGAATGACAGCCCAACAAACTGGATTTGTGTGGCCAGTCTCAGGTGAAGAGTACCTTGACCTAAGACTCTGCAATCATCTCTTAACAAAGCAATAATAGACCATTACAACACAGGGACTTTTTTGCCGTGTTAAAAGGACAGTTATAGTGAAAAGACAACAAATTACAATCTGAAGATAACATTGTCACACTGAAAGCTAGAGTGCACTTTACACCTCAAAAGCACAAAAAAATTTGACAATTCATACTGAGGTTAGACCAATACATGGCACTGTTTGCTGATTATTGTACTGGCTTTATATACTATATACTGACTAAATATATGTGATAAAAACCTGCATGTATAGACATAGTTACAGAAAAAAAACATCTCTACAGGACATATTTTATTGTGAAATGCTATACTTATTTACAAAAGATATACATATACAATAGACAAAATTCTTTATTCACACTTGTGAAATTGAGTTTCTGTAAAACTGAACAATAGCTCACACACACAGTCTTAAAGAACACTGTGTGAATTTTAAATTGATAGCGAATTAAAATATTTCAGGATGATCCTGAAACATGAACATAAAGGTCAAGGAGAAAGACTGAATAGAATTGTTATCCCAGGTTTAATCGCACAACATTAGTACTTCTGTTTAGACAACTCGAATTCAAACTTACTTTTCTACATTTTAATCAACATTGAAATCTCTTGTAATGCATTGTAAAAGTATGTGTTAAACATTTTTAAAGCAACTGCTAGTAATTACATTTACAATGAACAATGTGGTAGCACATGATTGACCTCCAGTGCCAATGTTTATTGCCAGTATTGGCATGTGGGGAGGGAGAAAAAAACATGGAAAAATGAACTGCTCAAAATCAAATACAACCAATAAACTGAACAACACTGTAACACTGTTGGAACAAGTGACAGTACCCTTCTGGGTCATTTGTACTAACTGCATTGAAATAATGGATGTGCCCTTGTGATGTTAGTGCGATGTCTAAAACAATCTAACATCGCAAGAAGCTAGGTGTGTATGTACTGTATAAGTGTGTGACAAGCTGCCACACTGAGATTGCTATTTTTCAGGGGAAGACAACATTAATTTGATGATTCATTCCTGCTTTAAGCTTGTATTTTCACCCCTGAGTGGAGACTATTCAGAACAAAACAACAAAAAGAGAACAACAAAACAAAAGAACAAAAGCATTAGAAGAGACAAGAAACGAAGGGGGCAGAGAAAACCTCTTTTTCCCCATCTTCATGTATTTCTCTGGACTTTTGTATCTCTAAATACACAGCCTACTCATCTCTTTTTCACTAAATTCTTTGTATTTGCTAAATGAATATTGATAAAGCTAATTGTAAGAGGAAAGGAGATAATCTCAGCTATTTAGTGATCGTTTAAATATAATCTCTCATATGAATTTCTAATTACATTCTCAAATCTGTGACTTTTCTGGTTTAGAAAGGTTATACATAGAAGAAGAAGTCTGGCAGAAACTTGCGCAGACAAACACGAAACCCCACATGGACTTTGGTGGGGTAATTTTCTCATTAATAGTTAATATATTTGAACCCACTTACACTCTTCACCAATGTGAACTGATCTCCTTGGTTGAAGAAATCACAACAGAAAAGTGGTGATCTGAGAGTAGGGAGCCCTAGTTACAGCCTGACAGCAGATCAATTCTCTCCCATGCCTCAGGTAGTCTTTATACATTGTACAGTGCGAGTGGATGAGGCAGACATTGACCAAATAAATCTGAGGGATTTCACTGTATGTCGAACAGACTCTTTCCTCAGGGAATCCCAGTCCACAACCTTCACATTTGTTCAAGCATGTAGGACGAATGTGTGCTTTTGTAGGTATAGTCTACAAAAAATACATAATTAAAGGTGCAAGATTAAATGTGTTCAGTCAGTGGGCAATAAGCAGTCAAGCCTAATAAATGATAAACAAAATTTAATAACCGTGACAGGAAACAAAAAGAGTTATAGGTGCAGCCCTTAAGCCCAGCACTACACTTTTATCTTTTGTATCAACAACTAAACAAATTGACATCTCCCCTCAGTTAGAGTTCAGTAAAAGATTAGTTCATTTTGGTTGTCATGTCAATCAGCAACACGGTGACAGTGTACTCACATATAGATCTGATAGAACTGTTTCAAGTGAAAGGAATAATGTCAGTACATTTCATTGTATCATACTGTATGTTGTTGAGACACAATGTGTGATTTTCTATTTTTGAACATGCTCAGACTTTTTCACAGGAGGCATTTAGACATGATACTGATCTTTAGAGTAAATTATTACAAATGAGACACAGATATGCCGAACTAAATGAGGATTTAATGTATTATGAAAATATTTCAAAACAAATTAAGCATATATGTGTATATTATGGTGCACTTCAGATATAGGAAATACTGTATCTGATATATATAATTAGCAGAAATTAGCATGGAGCTTGTACTAAAATGTGGGACACTTCTGGAACCTCAGGGAGAGGTGGGATGTTTGTTGTTCTGAGAGTTTGCTTGATTAACTATTTTCATTGGCTTTTTATTTGCTTTATGTTGCCCACAGTCACAAGTCAAGTCTAGTGTAGTCGTAAAATGGTAAAGTCTCGCTTAACCTGGGCTCACTCTGTTCTCCTGCCTCCTGTGTGCTTTGTGTTGAGGAGCTGAGCTCCGGCATTGGTCACATAGAGCAGCAGGAGAGGCTGCAGCAGAAACACCATAATATATTTTCAGATCTGCTAATCACACTCACTGCTCTCTTCAAGTGCTAATAAAATGCATCCTGGTGAGTCACACTGGTGCACTTAAATAATTTTTCACATTTGTAACTTAGTCACAGTGTACAGTGTGTAGTAGGCTCGGCGGGTGCCAGGACAGGTGCCTTTCTGTGTGGAGTTTGCATGTTCTTCCGGGTACTCTGGCTTCCTCCCACCTTCCTAAGACATGCAAGTTAGATTAACTGGTGGTGTCTAAATTTCCCATAGGTATGAATGTGAGTGTGGTCTCTATACATCGGCCCTGTGATAGATGGGTGACTTGTCCAGGGTGTACCCCGCCACTCGCCCAGTTGGGATAGACTCCAGCACTCCCGCCTCCAGCAGACATCGACTAATGCGGATAAAACAGAAATGCCAAAGATCTTCCGATCAATTGGCCGACTACTAGTATCAACCACAGGAGGGTGTCATGATGGTATAAAACTGTATTTTTCTTCTTGTGGGCATTTATCAGCAGGCTAAGTGTTTAAACAGCATGTGTTCCTATTACTGTTTTCCTGTTCTCTAATGAAGCAGAAAAAATGTGTAAAATTACCAAATATTTGTCATACCACTAAAACTACAATAACCATGCATCCAGGGTTTTTGTGAAATACTTGAAGAGGGAATATATTTAAAGAAATACTATTAAACAAACACACACACACACACACACACACACTTTCAATTTCTTTCCAGTGTCACAGTGTGAATTTGTTTGTCTACCTGTGTTCAATTGCCCTTGGTTTGATTCCTTCCATCCTTTCTTGAAGCACTGCTTAATAGCCTCTTTCCTTTCCGAGGAGATTGCATGGACATCTTGGAAGGGCCAAAAAGCCCAGAGATAGACTAGTTTAGTACGAAGTCCATGTACTTAAATTAATGTCACATCACTGTAATGACTAAGGGAAGAACTCAATTGTGAAATGGTGGGTGAAAAAATAAATGTGGATTCACAGGCAGCTGGGAGCGAAAAAAAAGAACCAATAGAAAAGGAAGAAGATTAAAATGTACGGCCAATGATTGCTATAATGTATTAGATTCAGTATAATGCTCCATAAATACTTGTACAAACATGCACTTTATCTATCTCACCCGACAATAGTATGCACAGTTCTCCACATCTGCTCTGCGATACATGATAATATCCTGGAAGTGCAGTCAGTGTAGTGGATACACTATGCACATACAGATCGATTTAAAACAGCAAAAGAAGTGAACAAAGTTAGATCAGTAGATACAGCAGCTCAGAGTAGATTTAGAAGGATCTATCTATTATATCTGTAGCGCTCTGCGCCAGCCTACTCCTCATCAGTCCATCGTGCTTTCCAGTACCTTCTCAGTCATTTCTTTCACTCAAGTCCACTTTCAGACAAGACCCTGTGATGAAACAGCCTAGATGCTTTTCCTGCCTCTTGGACACCATGAATAGTGAGATGCGATGTAATAGTATCATAGCTGTAGTAGTAGGTGCAGTTGGAAAATGATGTAGTAGTATTAGTGGTAGTAACCACTGTCACTTGGCAGTGTAAGTGTTAGCTATTTCAGTTTAAAATTTTTATCATTTACATGGAAGGTTGACAACTGTTTCACCTTTGTGCACTTGAGAAAAGAGCGTCTACAGAGTAGCTAGTTGCTTGGGAGCCTACACATACATTATTCACCTGCATTTTCCTCAGAGTTGGATCATGTGTATGAACTTTGTGCTACATGCAGAAACCCTCCTACTTGTTGATTCCACAAAACAGATCTCCATTCCAAGTGTGATATTTCTATTTTTGATCATGCTCAGACTTTTTTCACAGAAAGTATTTTGACATGTCACAGTGAGCAAAGCCTAGGTTTAAACAATACAGTTATGGATAACTTAATTCAATTTTGTTGCTTTGGTTTCAGTTTGCTTTGGTTTTGGTCACTGTTCATTCATATAGTGCATAGAACATTGAGCCATCATTGCCATTGTTGCACAGAAATTTCACAATTTGAAATTATTTCTTGGAAATTTCAAACCTAAACCTCCCACCACCTCATGCATGTCCACTCCTACAGCAAGGCCACCGCTGGCTTTTATTCAGAGAAAAGAAAAGAGCCACCTCTCCCCTTTCACATCCACATTTTAAAAAAAAGTTTCCCATCCTACACACGCACACACACACACGCACACACACACACAGTGTAGGAACCCAGCCGCTCCTGGAACTAAATTCCAAATCCTCTCTCTGACATTCTTCCTGCCTTTTAAACTCTCTTTTTCCTGTTGTTTTGGGTTTTATGGTCATTTGCATGTAGAATTACCAACTTATCTAACTAACATTTACAGTGAGTGCACTTTTTTCCATTTGCTAAATGAAAGGCATGTAAAAATCTAACTCTGGTTCCATTCTGTGCTGAGTAGAGGCAGTGAAGCTCTTTTGTCCATAGTGCTTAACCACTGGACCGATGGCAAATGACAGTAATCACCTTACAGTGTTCCTGGTGTTTCTGGGAAGAAGAAGGCCTACTCACCACAGGGAAGCTCCTCACAGCTAATCCCAAAGCACATCTCTCTCGTTCTTTTTCCCACTTCTCTCTTCCAGCTTGTCTCTAATATCTGTACAAGAATAATTTACATTAACTTTTTTTTTTATCCTTTATCCCAATTTAACAAGAAATCACTCCGTCAAACCCCCATTGCTCTTTTCTTATATCTTATTTAAGATGTGATGGTAGCCGCAGCCTACAACAGCACCAGCAGATACATTTAGGTAAAGAGCTAATTGTGTAGTTACGTTTACATTTGACACATTCATAAAAATGCTCATTAATTATTAAGTATTTATCTATATTTCCAGTGCTCCCGCTTTAACCACCAACTACACACCACACCATTTTAGTTAGCACAGCCATTTTAGCACTGAGAAACACTGACCAGTGATTACACTGTTGCATCTGGACTTGCCTTTGAAACAATCCATTCTGTCACTCAGGTAAAGAAAGCTTTTACAGATTGCCCCAGCATCATTCCTGGTATATTTGCTGGTATCATCCCATGCTTTACTGGTATTTCTAAAATCACTACATTCCCTTTGGGTGGCTTTGAGATGATGCTGTCTTTACTAACTCATCCATCCTCTTGTTGTAAGACTCAACAGAGATTCTTTGTTTCTCTCCTGCTGATCCAACAATGCCTTGTAAAGTCCTTTTGTTGCTCTAGAGGTTCATGCACTACCATGGAGATGGTGTCTTCTGAGGAACTGTTTGCGCTCCCCTTTGGTGCCACAACAAGGCAGAGATGGACAGTAGTTTAACTAAGTTAGAGGCCTAGAAAATTCAGTCAGAACAAATAAACACTTGCCAGATCCTTTTGATAAAGTTGATCCAATAATATTTCATTGATAGCAACCAGTGTGGCACTCAGACACATACAGACACATCTTGTCAACCAACAACCATGACTTTAACAAGAAGTATTCATAAAAATAACAAAATAAACCCAAGTAAAACAAAATCACCTCAGAACAAACTGCCCATGATAAAAGCGGCTATTAGCGTTACATGGCACAAATACTAGGGTTTCTTTTGTGATTTGTTGTTGTGTGTATGTGTACACATGCAGTGTTCACACTGAAAATATATACAAAATATTAATTACATATTTTGTTTATAATGTATAAGATTGATGTGTTGGTTCAAAACTGCTGAAATTCAGATTACAAATAGTAAGTAAGTAATTTTATATGTAATGTACTTTCCACCAAAAACAAGAAATTCAAACTTAAATCAATTCTACATGTTGTTTTTCCTAAGCAGCATGTGTATATTAACTACTAACCCAGTATCAGCAGTGCTTTTGAGACAGTCAACCCTCTTAATTCTCACTGTCACAATCAAGAAGCAAACAAAAACATATATCATAGATTAATAGATGAAGTAGTGTTGATCTGATGATACCAACTTAAGGAGAATAGTGTATGAATCACAGGTATTTGTTACCATTCTGATACTGTATGTGAGCTTTTAGAGCATCAGATATTGGAAAAACAAAGAGGGTGTAATCTGAGCTGAAATTGTTGATGCAGCAATCAACAATGTGTCTGAAGAATGTCAACAACTGCACAATGGCCTGATGTGAAGAGGGAGAGCCTTGAAATACCCTGACATCCAATGTCAGACAAAATGCGTCAGTGGTGCCTCGGCAGTCACAAGTTGAACCTCATCAACAAAGCTGTATTTACTAAAACTGGTAATAGCCATAAAATCTAGTATGACCCAAAAATGTAGTATTAAGGTGCTACTACTTCTAACTTCAAACTTTTTTTAACACTAGCACCTCTGATATTGTGTAGGTAACTTACTAATGTGTTAATTCATACAGCCATATGTTGTGCTACTCATGCATTACTATTTATCACTTACTATTTTGCTCTCAATTAAAGAAAAGAAAAGGAACATGGTACAGGCAACAACCACAGTGTGGTGAACCAAATGTGGAAGTGTATTTGGCTATGATCACACAGGCCAGAGGTGCCACAAAAACTGTGGATTCCTGATATATTTAGTTCATGAGTGTTGGCTTTTCTGTGCCCCTTGACTATACTAGGTAAGAGCCCGTTGCCCCCGGGGTTGTCTAGACTCAGTGCGAAATCATTATGATTCCTTTCACCAAAAAAGGGGACAATATTGTAAACTGTATGCATGATTAATAGATAACTAGCAAAAAATGTGTTTTTACCCATGCTTTGGTTTTACTTGTGGTACACTGAAAGTATAAAAACTATAGCAAGAAGTGAGTTGAGATACTGTACCTCTTAGAATCCACACATCAGACTTGGCCAAACTTATGTAATCTCATCTCTATTTGACTCACACAACAACCATCACACAACCACCAAATGATTCCCCACCGATAACATTTTAGACAGTCGCCCAGAGAAATGGACGGTCATCATATTCAACAGAAAAGGAAAGGTGCATCAGAGAGGGAGAGAGTGAAAAAGAGAAGGGCCTTTGCCACAGATGCAGCTAAATGCTGCAAAATAACAGACATATTTGCCAGTAATGGGCCAGGTCAGTCAAAACACTAGAAAAAAAGACACACACACAATTTAACGCTACCCAGCATGGCTAGCTGAGTAGCTACACAAATTGCACTTATCTCCTCATGGAGGATTATATCAGAGAAATGAGTGCAACACAGTAATCATATGACATTGATGAAAATATGTTTCAGGTAGTAATAAAATTGTACACCGTGAATTTGTCAGCACTTCGTCATCTATCTATCTATCTATCTATCTATCTATCTATCTATCTATCTATCTATCTATCTTTTTTCTTATTTTGTCTTCCTGAAGGTATTGATGACCAATGTACACTGCAATTCAGCTATCCTGTGATCTTCATGAAAGCATAAAGAAAAAAACGATGATGCTTTAGCTTTTGTTGTGAGAAAAAAGGTAATCTGACGAAGACAAATAACAGATAAAGGATAAATAAATCAACCAACACCTTGGCGAATCAGACGGCAGTGTTGAGAAGGCGGGAGTGCAATAATTGCAGTTGTTTCATGTGTGTACCTGTTGTGTCAACCCCCTCCATCGCCCTTCATCCTCTGTCTTTCTGTTCTGTGGCCAGAAGACGAGAGCAGGCTACAATACTGCCAGCTGCGGCCACAAGCTGTGAGCAAAAGCCATTCATTTAAGAGGAGTTTTTGTTCAGCTTAAGAAGTGAAGTGGGAAGTTATTTCTTTGAAGAAGCCTCATTCTTAGGATTTGCTGATCAAAAACCAAAGGTTCTGTAATTTGCTGGGACTCCTGGTGTATTTCTTTGAAAGGTCCACTGCAATAAGAGAAAGCCTAAACAGGAAAGAAAAGGGTCAGTCAGTGGTTCTATAAAACCTATGTGAATACACTGAATATTTGCATACTGTATGCACAAATTTCCTCACTACTACATATTTTTTTACATATATAATATTCAAAAGACTGTCATGTATTATATTCTTTAAATACAGTGTAAGAAGCAGTCTGTATTCTTGTTATTATAGTATCTTGGGTCCCTGCCTAACCTTTGTACCAAAGCACAATAACACACAAGCAATAATTACTTATAACAAAAGACATTTGACAACAGAAAAAAATAACTTTGAGAAAATCTTAATGTGTTGTTACTTTTTTATTTCATGAACTAACAACAAAAAAACAGAAAACAATTAAAACAGTAATTGCAAATGTCTCAGAACTTCTTTAACTCGATGGAACTTAATTGATGTACTACTATGTTGGTAGGACTTGATAGGCAGTTTGAGAATTATTGTTAAGAATAGACAACTAGTGACTAATCCAGAGTTTGATGAACTTTCTAACTCTTCAAACACTGTGGTGACGACCATGGGAACCGACTGACTGACGATCTGACAATTAAGTTAACTGATACCTACACAGCAGGGGAGGCTATAAAAAGTATCAAAACACTTCTAAGTTGACATTTTCTGTCTGAAATATCATTAAGAAATAGCAGTAGCAGTAGCAAAGTAATGAAAGTCAAGACAAGATCTAGATGACCAAGAAGAGTTGATCATGTAAGCCCCCAAATGAGCAAAGGACATGCCGAAACGTTTAGCTGACACAGGGGTGGTGGTACTGCATTGTTTGACAAACAAGACCTACATGGAAGAGTCATCAGAAGGAAACCTTACAGTACCTGCAGACTAATCACAAAAGGTAAAATCTAAAGTATGCAAAATAACATGTGGATAAGCCAGTCATTTTAGAAACAAGTGATGTGAACAGGTTAAGTTAAGATTTTGTGCTCATGCCACATAACCATATCATCACTAGTTTGCATCCGGCTGGGGACCTTTGCTGTGTGTCACACCATTTCTCTCTGTCTCCATCATTCCTGCCCCCCCAAAAAAAGCTGAAAAGAGGTTGACTTATAAAACAGGACCGTGATCCAGAGGAGAACTTAAAATACACCATGGACTACACCAAGAAAAAAAAAACATAATCTTTTGGAGTTACCCTTCCAGTACCATGATTTGCAAATTATTAAATATGTGTGGGTATAGCTCAAACATGCACTTTCTGCAAGATAACCTGAAAATGTCTCAGAACTTTAAGTGATCTGCACAGAGAACATTGTTAAATTAAGAATAAAAAAAAACTATGTTTGCAAGTTGTGATATGTGCCAAAGAGGGTTTACTAAATACTGACCATGGTTCCCAAACTTCTGCACAAGCCACAATTACAATTTAATTTGTTTCTATTTTTTAAGGTTATGACATAAAAGTAGCAGTGCATAAACATTTGAAAAAAATATCTTTTTATCTTTTTTTTTTCAGAGTTGTATTTATAACATACTCTGCACTTCAAAAATCAACAAAAATATGGAATTTTCCCAAGGGACCCAAACTTTTGCACATGACTGTATTGTTTATAGATACATAGTTTTTAACAACCTTGTCTCCTAAGAATTGCATTCATATAGGACGAAACTGCATGCCCGATTACGTTTTGATACAGGACGTATTTGCGACCCGATTAGGGATAAGGGAAGGAGAGGAAAACTTTTTGGTACAATGGCCACAGCGGGAACCATTACTGTGTGTGTGTGTGCTGTGATGCAACACCAATGTGATTTAAAGGTTGGAAAGCAGAGATGAAGCAGTGTCCTGGATAGGAATGCAGGCTGGCTCAGCTCTGAGGCAAAAGCAAAAGGTGACAAGACAGGAGCAGCCTGGAAATGCGAAGGCTGAAACGTGAGTCTGCATGAAGAAAAAAAAAATTCAACAATCTGGAAAAATTAAAGTAAAGAGAAAAGAGAGACAATCTGCTGTGCAAATATCTGCTTCTGTATATTTCAATTCAAACTACAGCTCAGCCTCATGTATACTGAGACTGCATTCAAATCTCCTCAACAAAGCTGACTTTGATGAGAAGCATGGCCTTCTGTTTCCTCTAATCACTTCAACTTCACTGAAGAAATTTGACTGTTTACACCAGTTTACAGGCTTATCCTGTGGAAAATTACTCAATTGTTTGGCACAAAATATTATGGTATTCCAAGTATGGGCTCCTCAGACAGATGAAGTTACACTGTTAGTCCAAGAGATCCACCTAGTGCTGAAATCTTAACAAACCAGACAGAAAATGACTTGTGTGTTTACTGCATTTTCATGTAAAAATACTACAGCCTTGCAGAGAGAATTGGTCATATTTACCAGACTGTATACTGCACATAGATTTGTTAGGAAACTGGCTTTTAATTTTAAGAGACATTAACATGACATACAGACCTTAAGTATAATGAAGACTTATAAAGTGTTAAAATGGCAGAAAGGCAGAAAATGTTCTCAGAGACTGATTCACTCTCTAAGGTGATCAATGTGAGGAAATGTTGAAATAAATATTGAGATTGGGGCACTAAGCTGTTGTGAGAGAGACGTTTTTTACTGTAAGCCACTTGTCCAAAAACATCTAGTTTCTTATGCATTAATCATGGCACATCTTTATGCCACCACACACAAAACTAAATTCAAACAGGTGATATCTGGTGTTTTATGACATATGGCTGCTTGTGTTTCTTGCCTTGTCTGACTTCACTGTAGCAATGTCATCATGTTACTTTAGACTCCTGTGAGTCTTATGTCATTATTACTGATAAAAGTGTTGAAAAAAAACAAAAATAAAGTTATATTAAAATAGAATTATTCTTAAAAATAGCAGATTATAACCTGTTATGATTAAATGTAGCTTGTAAAAATTGAAAGACCTTGATAGAAGAAGTAAAATGTTTTTGCGGTGCTTCTCTACAGTCATGGGCACATAAACTTCATGAATTACCAACTCCTTTACTAATTAACTCATCACTACACATTAACTCCTGTCTCCTCTAAACAAGACACAGGCGAGATGTGTACCAAACAGCTTAACACAAAGCTTTCACTAATGGCCGTGTGTAACTGTAGAATGGTCAGACAGGTAATAGCCACGAAGCCAGGCTCTGTGCCTTTAGCTATCTGTGTGTAAGATCAATGCCACACCACAGAAAATCACATTGGACCATTGTTATAGCATGGGGGAGGGATGGCTACCCTGAAAAGAATTCTAATCTGTTGTGTGCAAAGTTGGGGGTTATTGTGGTGGCGCTATGCAATGAACTTTGAAAAGCAAAGGGTTTCTTGCTTTCAGTTTTAAACTCATTCACCAGCACAGTGTCATGGCTCAATTTGTCCAGTGTCTTCATTACAGAATTGAGGTGGCATGTAGCTCAGTTGGTAGAGCAGAAGTCTGTGAACCCCAGGGTCAGTTGTTCAACTTTGGTTCCTCCTGGCCACATGTCAAGGTGTCCATGGACAATACACCAGAACCCAACAGTAGTGCCATCATTTACTGCAGCTATCCAAACAACATTTTTTACAGAATTAATAAAGTACATCATTATTATTATTATCATCATCCAGTTATATTTGGATAAACATGCAGTCACCTTCCATGGTGCTCCCTAGATGTATGTATGTATCTGTATACAGTTTTAGGATCTTATGAAACCCAGAGACTTTCAAGGAAATAAAAAACTGAAGCAGTGAAGTGAAGAAAAGTGAAGCTGCACTCTGCCACATGTGGTTTGCAAAAAGTATAACATGTACTTGTAGTTATTCTTATCACTTTAACCAACATTTAATCACTATTCCTCCATACAACATGTGGTGATACTGTATGTGGTAATTTGAGGTAGTCTGCCACCTTTTGGACAAATAAGAAATGACTTCAGATAAAGAAAAAAACTTTCAGCAAGTTTTGTAAGGCTTCATAGACGTCTGTGCATAACAGTAATGGATCCATGTTTTTGTGGCTGCTGTTAAGTAAGTATCAAACTGTATACAGTGTACACAAATGTTCAAAAGATTAGGGCCAGTTTGAAATTTACTTGGTTTTCAAATTGATCAGAAATGCAGTGTAGGTATTGTTAATGTTAATTAATAACTAGTTAGTAAATAACTATAGTAGCAGTTTTTAATGGAATATCTTTGTAGGTGTATAGTGGCTTATCAGAAAACGTTAGTCCTGTATTTCAGTGGCACTTTGTGTTTGCTAATGCAAGTTTATCAATGTAAAAGGATCATTGAGTAGTAAAAAAAACATTTTGAATTTATGTTAGCACGTTTTCAGAAAACTAGGAATTTTCTAAGTGACCTCAGATTTTTGAACGGTAGTGTAAGTGGGTCTGTGTAGTACAATGTTTGATATCTGATGAAATATAATTATGAGTTTAATATCAAAGATATTTTCGTAATTAAAGACAGATATATTGTGTAAACCATTTTTAATTAAAGTCCTGTGATTCTGGCGTTAAAAATGTTGGCCTTCACTGTCTGTCAGACTCTGTCTAGACTGGGAACATGCTGCTCTCTAGCGGTCAATATGCAGAACTGCATGATGCATGGACAATCCTATCACTAAATAGGCAACTTCATTGTTCGGATTGGTCGGTTAGTCGCAACCTGGCTGAAACATGTTGTTGCTGTATTTACTTTATTTTATGAAAATATCTCGATATAACACACAGGAAAAATAACATGGAAGTGCAGTTTTATACTTTTACACTGTTTAATTATATCTTTAGGAACAGTGCAGTAGTTACATGTCACATTTTATTCTTTTTTAAATATCATATTTAGATTTGTCTAATATGGAACATTGAGTTGAAATGTTGTATTTAGTTTAATAAATAATTTGAGTTTTCACCCTTCATCCAAGGCTCAATGATGGATGGAAAGGAATTGGACGTTATCCCTGCTGTGTGTTGTATTATGTATTATTTTTTCTTAATGCAGAAATACTGTCTTGGCCGGCTCTGAATAAATCATAAAAAAGTAATCTTAGTAAATCTTAGACCGGGATAATGTTTGTACTCACATTAAATTATATATAATCAAGATTACTTGATTGACTTAATGCACATTCTAGGTTAAATATCAGTATATTTGCTGCAAATACTGACTTCAAATGCTCAGAGATATATTAGATTTATAGACACGCCTGGGGGGTTACAAAGTAATATACGGTGGTACAGTATTTAGTAATTGTATTAGTAACTTTTTCATATGAAAAGTGAAGTTGATAGGATACAGTAAATGTTGTTTTTTTGTTTTTTTTACTTGGAATGTATTTTCAAATCTATTCAACTGCCTTAAACAAATAAAGCAACTGGCTGGATCCATTTTACTATTTTCAAAACAGTATGAATTAAAAATTATTATTTTTATTATTTATTATGTGTTTATTCCAATATATAGGCAGATTTTAAAAAATATATGTTTAATTCTTAACTATCAGCAAAACTAAAAATACATTATTATTATAGAAATTATTACACAGTCTTTGTTATTGAATTGAAAAAACATACAATGTCTTGTATTTCTCTTTAACTTTATTGAACACAAACAATTCTGGCAAAATGCAAAGTCAAAATGTGTTTTCCTTCTTCCTCAATTAGTATTCAGTATTTACACCAGTGACAAAGAGACAGCGAAGTTGTAGCCTAACTGAAGCTTTTATTGAATAAAGTCGGTGCTGCATAGCTGTCAAAGTTCTCTTGCTTGTGTCTACAATTATTAAGACATGTTGTGCATTTGAGGACATCTCCATGCAGTTTTGAGAGTATTAGCAACACATGACAAGACTGATAGTCTACCCAAGTTTGACCTACAGTATGAGAACTGTAGTTCACTGAGAGAGGAGCTGAATAACAGGGAGCTCTGGATAAATACCAGAGACCAGCTTTGGGCAACAGAGGCTAAAACTCCTGTCTGAATGTGAAGAAAGTTGTGTGTTGGAGATTCTTACAGTGAGACAGAGAACCTTGGCAGGATGTTTTTTTTTCTTTTTTTTGTCTTTTTCGAATCCTGAAAAATTCATGTTGCTTTGTATCCTCCTCACAAATGCAGAACAAGATGAAAAACCCTGCTAGATGTCTTTATTCTGACTGAATCAAGCTGTGGACTCAAAGAGAAAAATTCAAGGATGCCTTTGTGACATTCGTGCATTTTTGAGGTATCTGAACAAGAGGGCTTAGTTCACCCAATGGCTTCCTGTAAAATGGGCAGAAAAAAGTTTTGCATGATCTTGCACAAAACTTGTTCCTAAATTTAATTCCTTAGAATTTTAAGCATATTTTTGTGCAACACAAAATGGTTCTTTGTACATTTTCAATATATTAGAAACAGCAAATTTGCTTTACATTTCAGAGCTTTGTGAAGCAAAAAAGTTTTCTTTTGAAGAAAACATAAAAAGTTTGGGAACAGGACAAGTTACACAACACTTGAAAAAAGATCAAAACATGATTCCTCCGTTATTGTTTTCCAAAAACTGTAACAATAACATCCATTTCTATTATATTTTGCTTGCTTCTGACAAATCCAACTTTTTTATTTTTCAACTTTTTATTTTTAAGATATTTTAGAGATTATGGAACCTGAGCAAAGTGTATTGGTGTCTTGTACTTTGACATGATGGTTTGCTAGTTGTTGTTCGCATGTGTTGACATCTAGGGTGAGAAGTCAAATGCCCAAATATTCTTGTCCAGTTTATTACAACAAGACTTATTTATGTCATTTTTACCATCTTTGTCATTTTTATTAGTTACAATAACACTATACTCACAGGGATAATTGGTGAGATCTGGGAACATGGTAACATCGCTATGATGAAGTTGTACAAATTGTAAGATACGTGGTAACAAAGTCGGCATTTCTAAATTTCAGCAGTTAACCTTGTGAGTACATGAGTATAAGATCTAAATTGTAATAAACCAGAATTATGCTTTAACAAGGACAGTTAAAGAACCCATCATATGCACCACATCAATACAGTCATTCAGAATACACAAGGCAGTTTAAACAAAGCATTTACAACTGTGAAATATAGTAAATGGAAAAGCAAGTTTGCAGAAAGATGGAGATGTGAAATTTTTAATAGGCAGATTTTGAGAGGAATGGAATGCATGCCACCATTATCTTATTCAAAGGCACTGTGTCTTTCCAGTTTGCTGCTGTCAGACTTCTGTACATTGGCATTGGGAATCTGTCACATGCTATCAGCTACATCTTTTCACAATCAAACTATTTGCTCAACTCTATGACAAAGGACACAATGGATTCACACATTCACAGTGTACTAGCTTGCAGTCTAAAGTAGGAGAAACACTACAAAAAAAAAATCAGACAGATTCTTTTCTACCTTCCAAACCCAAAGCAGGGCACTATGGCTGAAGAGAAACATTTTAAAATCTGTTCACTGACCTTCTATCCATAAAATTAGACCAATTTCTTTCCTAGTTAGTTAAAAGAGACCAAATTTAACTTTCACTCAGTTTTGTTTTATTGACAGAAGATAACTGCATGACTATGCTTGTGTGTTTACATTCATTTACAGAAACTGACCTGATAACAATCTAATTAATTAAGCCAAACTTCAAATTAATTTAGACTTTTGCAAAAGTTTCTGTATTTGATGGACAACTGTTATTGGTAATTTAGCACATTGGTAACCTCACTTATTGTAACGATGACTGGTAACCTCTTTTTAGGTATTTTTGCCCAGTATGCATCCTAAAATATTGACAAATCACAAGGAATCACATATGTCCATTGTCACATCATTGCAGGCACACAGTGCACTGAACAACCTTAGCCAACTGGCACCATCCAAAATATAGGTATCTATCAATAACATTGTCCATTATTAAATGCCTGGTGGAACTGACTGGTTAACAATCTGTAAGCTACACAGTCTAGTGCTAGTGAAAGTGGAGAATGAGATCCATATATTCAAAGTGATCTACAATAATCAGAGCAGGCCCAGCATTAGGTTGTTCCACTGAAATGCAGTTCAACAGTTTTTTCATGATTTTGCCTTTATACACCACAGCAGTGGATTTGAAATAAAACAAACAAGATGTGATTGAGGTGTAGACTTTCAGCTTTATTTTAAGAGGTTTCACAAAAATATGATGTGGTGGTGTATAAAGGCAAAATTATAAAAACTCACTGTCAAGTTATTTCTGTGCCTAACTGTATAACCTGGTTAAATAATAAGCTGCTGATGATGACTTGACCAGTTTTTGGGTTGTTTTTGGCAGTGTTTCTGCTGGTTAGTAAGATAAACCTGATTTCCTAAATAGAATATTAGCTGCAAAGATCAATAGTTTCCACTAAATGTTTGTGTGTTTGGCTCGGCAACATTTTTATTTAACTGTTTTTTAACAATCCCCTAAAGGCTGGAGGGTTTAGATCAAAATCAGCTCATCTTTCAGGCTTATACTAGCTTACAGACACAAAGAGGATGCTGTCACATGCTAAACTAAATGCAGTTTCCTGCATACTTTCAGGGTATTTTCAGTTGTTATTTTTTTCAGTAATAAAATGAATCTTCATCAAACTAAATACAATACATACCTCGGCTGCTTATAGCACCTATGTTTATTACAATGACAGCTCTGTGTGGCTTTTTAACAGTGAACTAAAATATCTGTTGGAGACTCAGACACTGATCATAGAATCACTCATCTTGGATATTGGGTGAATTGACCAATGAGCCAAACTACACAAATAAATCAGTGGATTCCTAAAAAGTAGTGCTTAGTGAAACTCCAAATAAATATGAACCATATAACCTAATTTGAATAAATGAATTTCCTATTTTTAGTGTGTCTCCTTCTGGTCAGGTATCAAAAAAGACTATACCTTAGGCCAAGTGAATTACAAATTTCCAGACGTTTTCCAGAAAATTTCCAGTAAGTTAATTAAATGATGCAGTGAGTTTAAAAGGATTTCATATACTGTACTAAGTCTGGTACATGTCACATCACTTGGTCACTCTGATGTAAAGAAAGCTCAGCAAGCTGAGCCTTCGGATCATTCAGTGAAAATTAGAGGTTGTCACAAAGAGGAAAACAAAGTGTTTGCATCACACAAGGAAGCAGAGATGGTTTAGCCAGCAGTCAGAGTCTGAATGTCATATTCAGACCAGCTGCATGCAGTGGAAATTGGTTTGTCATCAACTAGTTGGCCAAGAAGCGTGCAAAAGCTAAAGGGAATGCTGATTGAAATTGTTTTGACAGAGCACATGGACTTTTAAGCCCACACGTGTCAATTAAAGAACTGGCCCAAAACACTCTGGAAAAGGTTGGTCAAGTGTTTGTGTGTGTGTAAGACAGAGAAAGAGATAATGTGTGTTTGTACATTTACCCTATGAAAACTAAATGGCAATATTAACAATACACATAAAAGTTGTCTCCCATTAAAGGCAACATCTCATTTGAATTCTGTAGCTGTGTGTTTGCACTGAAGGCTACCGGGCTTATAAAATGAGACTAACATCATCATTAATTGCCACTGCCAGGTTCACAGAGATCAAAACTAATGGGTGGTCATTGACAACTCCTAAGGTCAAAATTTACAAACTTTCTTTTGCCTGCGATGGTTTATAGTTCAGGCACATGTGTGGCATTTCAAGACATAATGGATAACTGGCAAACAGTGTGCAATGCTACAGGTAAATCTAGCCATATAATTTAATTACGTTTCACTAAATAGCTAACATCAAGAACAACAGTGGACTTTAAGCCTTAAACCTGGCTCCCATTATTTACATCATGTAGCGTCCTTTTTCATTAGTCCACTTCAAGTAACACATTGACCACTGACCATGTGAATACACTTGGTATATTTGGTCACATGACTGATTTCTAATTTAAACTGATGAAGACTGGAAGCAGTATTAAAAACTGACCTGTAGATTTGAATGCAAAAGTAGTTTTCATCTAATTCAGGCAAGTAAAGCCGTATTTCTTCTGCAGTTGGACACAGTTGAACTTTGAAGGATGTGGTGGCCAATGAAAATGAACACAGCTATAATCTTAAATGTGACCACTTACTTATCCTTAACTCAACCCAACCCTGTGTCCCAAAAAATATCTTCATATACAGCTAATTCACATCAACAAATATCTTTTGAAAGGAACCAAATCGTTCTTCTGAATGTACCTCCAATGTTCCAAAATGTTCATACTGAGTATACCTGTGACATGATCATCAACAATATATTTAATTTATTTTCATGTTACGTTTTCAATTTTTAACCTTAACCATAGTCATTCCCTAACCTTTTAATTTAAGTAGCCTAAACATAAACAAATTGACCATCAGCAACATTTTGTAGACTGGAATAATCTGGTCCATGCAGAATTTACATGCCTTCGAAAAAATAATAGCAAAAAGTATATAAACATAATTTTTAAGGAGGCCGGGCTGAAGCCCATAAATGTAAATGTTTTTAGCTTAAGAATCTTGCTTTTTCTGGTGTCCTCTTCTGTTTCTCATAGCTTTGGCTACATGATTTCTGGACCAGAACCATATGGAGACAACATTTAAGAAATAAACATCTAAAGAGTAACCTGATGACAGTAATGTGTACTGTAATACAGTAACTTTGCAAAAATCAGGCATGCTAATGTCCTACTATCTAGCCCTGGAAATAACACATTAAAAATGCTAAATAGGCAGTAATGTCTGCACATCATTAAAACACAGAATATTGACAAAGACAAAAAAAACATAATCCACTACTGTGATGATGATACTGCATAAAGAATAGTAGTATTGGTAATATACCAGTCTTACATGTGTGTACACCACAAAGGCAGTAATCTGTGAAGTAAAGCTATACTCCAACAATGGTTATCTACAGGAAAATAGTTTTCAATTTCTGTTGACAGTTGATCAATTTAATATTAATTACAAGACAAATGGTGAACTACAAGTATGATTTTTTTTCTGCGTGAAATAAACAAAAAGAAACTGAGATAACAGGAACTAAGGCATGTACATGAGGTCTTAACATTTTCCTGGTCAGAACACACTGTAAAAAGCCAAAAGACAAAGACACATTATTTATTTTTTTCAATTTACTGTTGCGTTTTGTTGTTTTTTTCTGATGCGATGGGGTGGTGTATGAAATTGCTTTGAGGTTTCAGTGACTATGACCCCCCTCCCCCCCTCCTCGTCCTTTAACCTTAATAACCCACACCCAACCAACTTTCCAACCCCAATCACCCTCTTCTTTCTGATGCTCTGAGGAGCAATTACGCTTTACTTTCATTGCCATTTGTCTGGGGAGCCTCGTTGGGAACCGTCTTCACCTCCGTTGTGGCATTCTTCACTTCAGTCTCCCCTTTAGTGCTATCATCCTTCACTGTCTTACCACTATGGGGACACACACAGGAGAACCAGAGAAAGACAAAAACAGAAGTTACTGTTAACAGCAAATCACCAAGTCTCTTTCTAACAACTAAACAGTCTGCTCTGAGCTACCTTTTGTGTAATTTTCCAAAGAAAAGAGAAAAAGAAATGGGGGGAAAATATGCAAGATGGTTTGAGGGAATTTGTTTTCCCTCCTGGAACTGAATGCATTTCACACATAATGGGATCAAGCTCACTATCCTAGCCAGACATCAAAAAAGAGTACATGGATGTCAGAGCTATTTTCAAGGAACAATGAATGCTGATGTAGAATGAGACAGGGCTGCTAGGCACAATGGATGAAGGAGTGAAAGATTGAGGCATAACCTACAACACAAACTACAATACACAAGAGGATTACACACCGTCTGGACTTTGCCAACACACAATGGAGAGACTTAAAGCCATACTTTACTGAAGTCGAACATTTTCTGGTGTTAACATATGTACCCCTGTGGAAAACATTTGTAGTAATGTGCTGCTGCTGTTTCCATTTTGGAAACAATGCAAAATGTTACATTTCACTGTTGTGTCACATACATTAATCTCTTCTGTCCTGAGTGTTTACAGTCAAACACTATTTTTAATCAATACATTTCTCCATTCTGCTGACACATATACATACACGCTGTCTGTGGGCTTTAGAGGACTCATAAATACAACCAACCGTGATGGCCTTCAAACTCTAACAGCTTTCTCATAAATGTGTTCAGACCAGATGTGAGTAAATGTTACTTTAAATAATGTGCTATCCATACAAACAGGAATGAAGGCTAAAGCTCTACCAGTGCCCCGGAGAGGCTGAAAAGCTCATTACATTTAACAATACCACATTTGTAGAGCAGTAGTCAAGGTGACAAGAATTTACCCTGAAGGTGGAGCTAGAGGGATGGCTGTGGGGTCTGCTGCTGCAAATGGGATGAAGCCATTTACTGCAGGAATTAACTGTTATTAAAATATGTTGCATATTCCTCAGTTTAAATATCCAATTTAGTATCTGTGTTCCCCTTCACCTTCTATAAAGTTTCTACTACATGTGAATTCTGACAACACACGACTACACAAGCTCCCTAATGTAATGTGTAATGTGTTTGTCAGCTTGGTAACATTTCAACCAAAGCAACATCAGATTAAGAGCTGACATGTCTGTTAAACTGGTAAATTCATACTCTCACAAGGGTCAATCTGCACTTGATACACTATGTCATGGACATGTGGAGTAAAAATAATTGTACGTTGGATGTTACTTTTCTTTTGCTGCCTTTGTGTTGTTTTGGCACATTGTAATATGCCATTGTGGGCTGACTTCACTGTGATCTGTCACTTTCAAGGATGTTGCACAAATGTTCACATTTTATTCACATTCTAAACGAGTCAGAATTAGTTTAACTATGAGATGAGGTTTACAAAGACAACATTATCACATCATTAATGGAGTTGTTTAGTTAACAAATGGTAATACCCCTTTAGTGCATATGTCATACAGAGTCTCCCTTTCATGTGGCACTGTAACTCCATCACTCTCAAGTCAAAGAGAACCACTATGTTTAATGGAAGTTAATGATACTTAACCAATGTACTACAAGCACTTATAACCTTTTATGGAACTATCCAGACTATTTTTCTACTGAAAAATAAAAAAAATGCTTTTACATATTAAAGCGTAATGTAATGTTGCATTTGAACACTTGCCCATGAAAACCTATTTTAAACATGGTGTTTAGCAGCATCATGAATTACATTAATGTATGTTATATGTTCAAGTAATGTAGTCCACTCATCAAAAGAAAAATTGGTTCTTTCGCCACTCAGAAACCCAGTAAATTTGCAAGACATTTTAGAGTTGTGATGCTGAAGAAGAAGCACTACATAGATCTGTGGGAGAGCTGTGCTTCTGGCTTGTCAAAGAGTTATGAAGAAAAAATCTTTCCTATGACAGGTTTGGTTATATCAAGGTGATGTTGAGCTGACAAGAGCTCTGGTTCCAACTAGCTGTTACTCCCAGTACTTCATCACTGACATCTTCTGGACATTTGAGTGAGCAAAAGATGAGTTTAAGGAGGGAGAGAAAGGGGAGTGATTGTCAGTAAGGCTCTGTAATTCATCTTCTGCTACAGCTTTCTCATCATCCTCACAGGCTGTCAGGATTCAGGAACATCTGCAAACACCTACTATAAAGGGGCAAATCTCCAAAGAATTACCATTATATCACTGAAATACTAAACCTATGAATTAAAACAACAACAATAAAATGGTGCTGCTGGAGATTAGTTTGCGACAAGTATGTAATTTACACCAATAAGTTAATTCATTAAACATTATTGTTCAATGGAATGAAGAAGAATTTCTCATTTTTGCATGCAGCTGGCTGCAAGATATTTACACTGAACCAAGATGGATAAACCCTTGTGTTTTAGTCAGGCACTTTGTGTACAATGGAAAAGAAGCATATTGTTCTTGTTCTAATCATCTTTTGTTGCACAGGAAAACTGTGTAGGTACAATAATACAACAATAATCATAGTTGAGGACAGATGTTTATGATGAATAGTTTGACTACATTTTACCATCTGCCTTCAGATGGCGAATGCAAGTTAAATATGAAGATGCTGTACAGTTAAAAATGGCTTATCTCCATTAAGTGAGCAAACAAACTGGCAGGGGATGAAAAGTGATGGTTAAATGAAGAAGACATGCACTGGTGTCATCCCAGTAGATCACTGTGATATGCATGGTCAATATCTGGCATTCTTAAAGGAAAATTCCACACTTCAATGATCCTACAATAATAATCCCTAAACCTGGAATTTTCTGTACATTATGGTAGGCATTCTGAGATCAAGTGTCACAAATAACTTTGCTTTATAATATCAACTTTGACTTATTTGTTTCTGTTTATGAGTTTTTTTATTTTCCAGGATGCATTTTTATGCCCTAAATAAAGGCTGGCTTTATGTAAATATACAGTCTCACTAGATTTTCACATGGCTTTGAAAACCGGGCCATCTCTATAGTCACAGATGTGCTCCTTTTTCATACAGCTGCTAGATTTCTGGCTGCATTTCATTCAGGTATAATGAGGCTGTTGTTGGCAGAGGCATCTGCATTTTTCCTACAATGTATGTATATTTATTAAACCCTAGTTCTAAGCAGACAGTATCCTCAGAATCTACTGAAATGCAGCAGTGCTTCGAAGCACTGATGAAAGTCTAATAGGCTTTTGCATTTGTTGTTATTTTAACCTCTCTCTTAATCTCAGACAAATGATGGTGTGAGTCTTCTAGCCCTTTCTTTGTGTACAATTAATTGTCATTTGGCATCTGTGTATGTATTTTAGGGTGAAATATTCCTTTAAAAATGGCATGCCTATGATCTACTGGGATGGTACCTTGACAGAAGTGACATGTGGAGGAATGTGGAAAAGGTAGTGTTCATACTTATTTTGGGCTGGTGTGGTCGAGTCTGTGCATGGGGCACTGGGGACATCCTTGGTTGTACCATCTACTTGTAAGTCCTTATTCTGGATGCTCTCAGGGGCTTTGACTGGGTCACCCTGGCTCTGTGGCCCATCGGCATTAGCAGAAGGTGGTCTGATTGGCTCTGAGACAGGGAGTGTTGGGTTGGATAAGGCGAGAACTTTAGGGGTGTCGCTCAGGTCAACCAGGGGCCCGACTTCAGGTTGGGTGTTAGCTTTACGCGAACTGGACAAGTCAGCAGGGCTGTTTTGGGGGGAGGACTTGGAAGGGGCCACTTTGGTTGAGCTGCAGGTTAGAGTAGTGCTCTCGCTAGCAGGACTGCTCTGTGCCGTGCTAAAGCTCTCTGTAATTGAGTTAGTGGCAGTGGAGGGGAAGTTTACCACTGTGGAGGTGGTGTCTGCAGCAGCAGGCCTGTTTGGTGGGAAGGAGCAAGACAAACAGGGAGGAGAGGGAAGGGTGGGGAGTGGAGGCAGGGGTGGAATAACAGAGTCACCAGAAAAGTGGGGGAAAGAAAGAAAAATGACAAGAGAAATAAAAGAATAAAGGGAGAGTGTAGATCAGGGCATAAACAAGGCAGAGTGAGTACTACTGTGCTATAGTGGAAAAGTAAAATCTGCACAATCAAAATGTTAGACGAAATATTTGTAGTAGGGTGAACAAAAAAATAAATAAATAAATAAATTATAGATAGAAGAGTTTCAGAATTAGAACACAAGTTTGCGTTTCATAATAAAGCAAAGAGCCAGGAGAAGGCAGTGTTTGTTGGTCTGCTAAAGCAGCTTGGGAGACAACTCAGGAAGAGATATGACGCTGCTCAGCCTTGGTGTGACCTTTGAATGTAACCAATACTTGACAAGGTTGCTGTAAAGTTCTGTGGATATTAAATAACCATAAGTGGCAACTAAAAACATTTTTTTACACAAATAAGATACTGAGTTATATAAATTTTCTTTGCCATATTTTTCACCTTTGATTTGAATGTACAGTACAAATGTGAAATGAGTTCACAATCTGTATTTTCTCCTTTTAAAAAGCTAATTTCACTGATTTGTAGCCTCGAACATTTGTTTTTTTGCAAAAAATGTAAATTTGTGAATAGAAATTAGATGAATGTTTTCAGATATAAGGTTTTTGATTCTTTCCTTGAAGTGTACATGAATTAAATGTAACAAGGCCTGAACATTTGAGATTTCTGCAGAAATGTTATTTATGGGGCACATGTAGAACAACTCTGGACTATACTTTTACATTTACCTTATCAGCAGCATCAAGTTTAATATTAGGGTTTAATACTTTTTTTATTATTAACTCAGCTGGATTCATGCCCACGGAGGTCTACTTGTCATTACATCAAGTACACTTCTACTACTATTTGAATAAATAATTTCAATGATACTTCTACTTGTAATAGAGCATGTTTGTTTTGTTTTGGTGTACTTCTACCATCTCTGCCAGTTGACCATGGTTTAGTACTGTTAAATACTTACTCAGGTTCTGTCAAAGGTGTGGTCTCATTGGGCTCAGTAGGACCCCCTCCTTGGTTTGGGGTGTGTTCTTCCTCTGTTCTGACCTCAACAATGGGCTCCTTAGACTCATCTTTCCTGTTGTGAGAGGGCAACATTATTACCAAGCTAACACATGAATAGATCACAGCTAAAACATGCAAACCCACTGGTATATTTGTTTACTAACTGTATAATCCTCCGTTTGCACCCACCTGGGAGCTCAGTCTGTTATCATCATTTCTCTAATTATGCTGAGCTTTAAGTGTTTGCTTGCTGGGGTTGACAGTTAAAAAAATAACTTTGTACATATCACAATTCCCAATCAGTAAATCTGTTTCATGTGAGCAGTTTAGCTAAAATATTTATTTGCTGTGCTGTGTTGTAAGGTTTGTAGCTGGTATGATGAGAAACAGTTCAATATAATGTGAAGTATTTTTGATCAAACAAAAGCTAGCATCCAAAAACAGCTTTAAAACATAATTAGATGCTTACACCGGTAGCATGTTAAACACAGTCAGTAAGGGAGTTTAATAAAGCTGCATGCAGGTGAACTGTAGATTGACATAAATTTTTCTATATCACAAACAGTATGTGGCATCAAAAATGATTGTAGCACAGAAAATCTAAAAAAATAGACTGAACTGTCAACTGAATGAATCAGATCATCAAATATATAACTATACAAATATATAATAAAGATAACCCAAGTGAATACAAAATGCAGTTTTTAAAGGATAATTTCATTTATTAAGGAAAAAAAAACCTATCCAAACCTACATGGCCCTATGTGAGAAAGCAATTGCCCCCTAAACCTAATAATTGCATGTGCCACAACTGGCGGCAGCAACTGCAATCAAGTGTTTGCGATAACTGGCAAAAAGTGTTTCACATCGCTGTGGAGGAATTTTGGCCGACTCTTGTTTGCAAAATTGTTTTAATTCAGTCACATTGAAGGGTTTTCGAGCATAAACAGCCTGTTTATGGTCATGCCACAGCCACTCAATTGGACTCCAAAACCTTAATTTAGATTTTTTATTTGGGCCATTCAGAGGTGGACTTGCTGGTGTGTTTTGGGTCATTGTCCTGCTACATAACCCAGATGTGCTTGAGTCTGGGGTCACAAATTGATGGCTGGACATTTTCCTTCAGGAATTTCTGGTAGAGCACAGAATTCACAGAAATTATGGGAAGTCACTGATGTCCTGAAACCGCAAAGCAGCTCCAGACCATTAAACTACCACTACCATGTTTGACTGTTTATGAAATGCTGTGTTAGTTTTACACCAGATGTCACAGGATGCACAGCTTCCAAAAAGTTCAAGTTTTGGTAAGGTTACATTTAATTACATTTAATATTTTGACCAATTGGAAGCTAAGTCTCTTGATGTACATCACTAACTTTTTAAACTTAGCGCTAGGCACTAGGCTTATCCAAGGTTTTTGAAAACAAATGGTCCATATAGGTGTGTTAACAGTTTTTTTCACATTACAGATAGTAATTTGATTCTAAATAATACATCACATATAATGCGTCATAAACTCAAAAATAAAGTTGACTTACGTGAATGCTGCCTTTCCCTCCTCAATGTCCTTGCTCTTGGCACCTGGGCCGGCCTTCCCACAGAAGTTAACAGCAATGCACATGAGAAGTCCACACTTGTTGAGGAAGTAACAGGTGATGTCTACGCCCACCAACAGCAGGAAAAACACAACAATGAGGATGCCTACAATGGCTCCAGTGCCCAGGCCTGAGCCACCATCCGTGGCACCTGAAGTACAATGACAAGGAGAGGGGATACGCAAGCCAAACAGGCAGGAAAGAGAGGCAAGTTAGGAGAGAGAGAAGGGTTTGCATGAAGGAGAAGGGATAGAAAGAAAGTTTGAAAGAGAGGGGAAGGGAGATGATGAGGAACAGAGTCAAGCTTTTAATAAACTGCTTCAGATTTCAGTTGTCAAGACCTCAAGTGTGTTGTTCTTTTCAAAGGGAATTTGGAGGCAAATCATGCCAGAGCCACCAGGAAACTAATACGCTAATCTCAGCTTTCATTATAGCAACTTGATATTTACTCTTGAAAGTCATCATAGCTGACACACTCGAGGAGTTCAATTTCACACAATGACAGAACCAAAGATTAAAAAACACACATCAAACTCAGTTTGAAATTGAACTGGATCTACAAAGATCAGATCAGACAGGTTTTACAGGCAATACATGTCAGAACCACAGACCTCTTAAGGAGCGGGGACTGAAACTTTTTAAACCTAAAACTGTCTCTAATATTACAGTGAAAAATAAAAAGCTATCTAATTCCTAAGTAATTTAGCCTTATTTGTCATTCCATAACAAATTTTGTTTCAGAATTCTTTTGTCATTATGTAAACAAATTGCTATGAGTGGGTGTTGATGAAATGAAAAGGAGACAGCTCAACTGAATGATCTATCAGTAGGTGCATTCCATCTGGCTGTTGCAAATTTGTGCCAAACCACAAAGAAGAAATTTATATGTTTTACTGCTAATTTAAAACCTTGAAATGGTGGTGATGGTGCTGCCGCCAAGATGACTTACATGGTTTGGCTATTAATTAGGCAGTGTTTTGTAAATGAAAAAATACTAAATCCCCCCTGGTTTAGAGTGATTTGACTCTCTGAGGATTCTTAGTTTCAATTTTCTAATATTCATAGATAATACACCATTTTTAATTTAAAGATTGACCTTCAAAATCAAAATAAAACAAAAGCTCATGCTTACTAGTATATTGTAGCACCTCCAGTTTAACATTCTGTGCTAACTCGCTTATTGGGAAACATTGTTTTACATTCTCTTGCAAACATCCATGTGCTTACCCATTACTTTCCCATTTAAGATTAAAGTAAAGTAGGTTATGTAGCTCATTCAGCAACCATTTACTCTTACACAGTTAATTATGGACTAACAGCTTTTGTGATTTTTTCTTGGTACTTAATCAATCTTTGGTTTTTTTGTTTTGGTAAAAAGGGTCATCTGAACAGTTGTTTATCTCAACATAATGCAAGAAATCATGACATTTATTTATTTCTAATTCTACTTTGAGGGCAAAGTGCAAATGGGGATTATTTTCTCTCATAGATTATTCCACATAAACATATTCACGTGTAGTTTACACCCAGTAGGGAATAAACAGGATTTGGAGGTTGAAGGCAGCTCAGGCTTTGCAGCTTTGCATTTCAGCAATGGCTTGCTCAAATCTCACCATTCATTATGACATTTGATGATTTCTACAAACCCAGACTAGTAAATGGTAGCCATTTTTTCCATCTTCACTTCAAGTAAACACAAGACAAGGGTTTGGTGACCTCAGCAAGCTTACAACAACATTCATAAACAGTTTTTTTAGGCTGAGGAACTCATTTGTTTTACAATTATGCTTACTTGATAATTCACAATACTGAATGGATGTGAATGGACGCCAAAATAATATAGAAATAATAAATATAAAGTTGCAGTGGTATGTATCTTGTTTCATGAGCCTGAGATCTGAAGGTTAATCTGCACTGAGCATGTTATTTACATACTACTTCAGAGGAGTGCATCCTTTTTTTCTTACTCAAGTGCCAGTAGCTCATTTATGTTGGATCACATAGAATTATGAAACTGATGACAGTGACAATAATTTAGTTTCAAGTACTTTTATGTGCTTAAGAACAGAAAACAAATACTAATTCTTCCGCTGCATCATAAGCATGATTGTTTGACGCCAGGCTGTTGCTCGCAGGTGACAAGACATTTGCATGAAACTTCTCAACTCACATTGTAGTACTGGGTACCTTTTGAGTCTTTGAAAAGTGGAAAGTAGCCCCTGTAGGCTTTTCAAACAGGCCACCTTGATGTTGTCCCATGAAAGAACATGAAGGAACAACACAGCCTTGGCTGAAAGTGAGGCCCTTCTTGTAAAGTGATAAAGTTTGTGGCTAACACTTGCATGGATCTGTAAAGGATCAAGGGAGTCATCATACTGTTTGAGAAGAACATGAGCACTTTGTAGTTAGAGGTCTGTAAGTTTTTGTAAAACTGGTTATATCAACATCCTCAAAGGTGGGAATAAAATGCAGGGACAGCTAGTGCCAAATATGCTTTGCAGTTCTGTTCCCTTCTGAGGTTTAAAGCCTGTATTGCACATTATAGACTAAATGCTGACAATGTTGCAACATCTATATTTCCTGCGGCTACAAAAGACTATGATCCAAAATATCAACTAACAAGTTGTGTAAGGGTGTCTAGATTTGCTATTTTACATTGTTGATATACATCATGAAGAGGGATTCATTATAGAACTGGATAACATGCTAGTTTCTCTAAAAGTCTTGCCTTAGTAGACAAAGCAGTATTTGTGTTGTTACACTATGCTTTTATGTTTTAAAATGACATGTAGTCAGTATTAGAATGATCATACTTAAATACGCAGTGAAATAAAATAAAAGTTCTACTGTCTCTTGTTGTCTGTCTATTATATGTCACTTATCTCAACCTGTAAAAGGTTCCAGCCATTGACAACCCACACACATTTAAGCAATCAAAGGTGATTTGGGGTACACTAAACCCTTAGATAAAATCACACAACTGTTAATTCATCATTCATTCATCTTAAGGTTTACAGTATGAGATTACATTTCACTTCAGCACATGGCTTCTCTCATAACATCTGCTAATGATATAAACAGCCTATATAATGTTGAATATTTCCAAACAACCAAATTTAATCTAGACTATCATTAATTACATCCTGCAATTATCTTTTCATTGGCCCAGTTTATGTGACTATATTTTTACCAGTACAATGTACAATTTTCAGATTTCAGTTGACAAGCACAGCCTTAACACACCATTTAACAGGTAACTAACACAAATTAGGACAAATGACAGCCACGATTTTAAGAATCCTATAAACATTTGGCCTTCCATAGCAAATGATTAATGCTTTATGTTAAAACCTCACATAGAGCCACTGTGGGATAGGCTTTGCAGTGACTGATAGTGATTCAGTCATTGCATTCAAGTCTGTTATATTCGCTTCCTGCATAGATAGATACCTTTTCAAATAAAAGTATTGCCCACGGTTATTCTAGACATTTAATTGGCTGCACTCTAAGATGCAATGCTTAATTTTCTTTAATGGCAGTAATGAAAGTAGCAGGAGTATACAAGGTTTTTGTACCTAAAGGTGACCACAGTGTAGCAGACAACACTTGTTCTTCCTCTGCCCATTTCTTCATTTGCATTTTAACAGACATAATAAATCATGTGGCACATATTCAGTGCTGTATTTTCTCAGCAAATGCTCCCACTGGGGTGGAAAACACAAATCTATATGTCAAGATGGACTAACCATTTCTCTTTACAGGCTTGTCAGGTACAGTACTGAGCCAGTTCTCCAGAAGCATGCTGATAACAGATTGCATGTGATAAGTCTCAATTTCACAGAAAAGCACACACTCTTGAAAAATCAATAACCGGCATATCCAGCATAGACAGCCTGTCACATTTGTGTACAAGAACACTGATGAAAAACCATCATAATGGCAGTTAGTTTACATATCATTATAGCACTGGAAGAGGCATTCCAATAGTGGTTACTTATTAGGATGCAAAATAGAAACAGAATGCATACAATGTATGCAGTTGTATATACACTACTCACAAAAAGTTAGGGATATTTGGCTTTCGGGTGAAATTTCAGGATGAACCTAAAATCCACTATAACCTTTACAGGTGAACTTAATGTGACCTTCCCTAAACTTTTGAATGCACATGTCCAACTGTTCAATGTTT
>JAUMHL010000006.1:13949742-13977563 GCA_032362345.1 Sandelia bainsii | reverse complement strand
TAAAGGTTATAGTGCATTTTAGGTTCATCCTGAAATTTCACCCGAAAGCTGAATATCCCTAACTTTTTGTGAGTAGTATATATGTATCAATGTTATTTTACCTTCACACATAAAAAGTCAATGCAAACCAGCACATTTTATGGTGCTTCTACAGTCCGAACCCACATGCAGCCTCTTGAGCTCCATTCATCATAGCATCCCCTCCAAAGCTCCTTCAAAAGACGGAAAACCTTTGACATTTGCTTATTTGGAGCTGAAGTGCTCTTTGCTACAGACTATACGTCTGCCTCAAATAAAATCTTTTCTGTTTTCCAAATAGGCAGTCAAGTGCATGGTATGCTTGGCGTATAAGCACTCAGAACATATGACAACAACTGAAATGTCCTCTTTGTAAAACTGTGAATGATATTATGTTTGAAAACCATGCCAAAATACAAGAAAAGAACAGATGGCAAAATTTCCACTTAAATAGGAATGAATGTTATAAGAGTGGATTTTATGAGTCTTTCAATGAACACATTAAATATCAACCCATCTGCACCATTTGGAATGCTTTACAATTTTGGATAACTCAGCTGAAGTGTATCTCAACAAACACCATATTTTGTCATTAACCTTTAAAGAATCACTGCCAAAGTAGGCTATTTATCACTGGTCGCCATACAACAAATTCGCCAGTGTTTTCATTTTCAAGACAGAGAAAGCAAACACAATTTACATCTGTCTGATTACTGAAAATGTATCAATGCTTTATTAATTATCTCTCATTGAACTTCTGTTGATCCTGGCTGTAGTGATTTCAGTCTCTTCATTGATGCACTGCATTCGCTCACTTCCGCAGCATTTAAGTGTGTTGCACAGCAGAGTGTTGAACAAATGTTTGAACAAATGGAAACTGTATAGAGGGCTTTACATAACCTCTGATGGTTATTTTGAAATTAGTTCTTGGTTACTAGTGTTAAAGAAGAGCTTACTTAAGATTGTATTCAAATTGTTTGATTTCCACAAAAAGCATGATTCATGTTCCAAAAAGAACAGAAACCGTTGGATCAAATGCCTAAAACAGCACATGTTCACCCCCAGTAGACAATGCGAGTTATTCTTCTAACAATGATGACGGTTCTTTAACCTTAGTAAAGTTGTTTAAATCCAAATTACCTATCTTCCACTAATCCTATTAAACCTTAACCACAGCAGTGACAGAACACAACCTGCTAATACTGTTTGAATCTTCTTCTGTGACAGTGGCTTTTAACAGCATTGAAAGACTCTAGGGCTGTCAGCTCAAAAAACTAATAGTGTTAGTTTTGGAAGGCAATTACAAATAACACATTTTGCTATGGTATTTATTATCATCGAAATGTGTTGTTTCTTCAGGCTGGACAATGAAAACACTAATTCCATGCTTAGCAGCAGTTCCATTACTACCAAGTTAGTTTCTTTGTCATAACAAGTGGTGTGGTGGTTCCTGGAGAAGTGGGTGTGCTGTAAATTTACCCCTGATTTTTGAAAGTGGCCATACAGCTAAGAAAAAAAAGCCGTGTTACAAACAGACATGAAGACCACTTTTGTTATTTCACACTAAAAAGGGTCAGTAGTATTTACACATTTTCACTTCTGCTGCTTGACGTCAGGGAGTAAAGATCATTATGAAATTAACATAAGGCACAGAGATGCAGATTTTGCAGGTAATCAGGTTTACAGATTACACAGTGATTCAACTACATAATTATTCTATTTTAGTCTATTGAGCCAGAAGATTATTTGATAAACTATGTCTTGAACATCTAATTTGTAACAGATAGTGAAGGCCAGAGTGTGCCACTATTATTAAATTATAATCAAAGGGCAAATATTACTGGTCCTACACAGGCCTAATTCATGAATATTACTTTACTTTATTTTACTTGGCAGACGCTTTTATCCAAAGCGACGTACAAGGGGAAGACACAAGCAACAAACACTAGATCATGTTGAGGCAAACATCACTTTTCAGTTAGAGATTAATTTATTTTTACAATCTCTAAGCATCTAAATTTAAAAATAAAAGATTTCAAGGCATATCCCGCTCTACTCTGCCTCAGATTGGCTTAATTTTCTTATCCTAACTAAGGATCAACCCTCTCTAAACATAACCAAAGGCAGAGAAAAAAAACTGGCTTGTGTGCGGCATATGACTGCATATGAGCATATCAGGGTAGCTTTAGAAGGCTATATATGCAGTGCTGACTGAAAACATAAGGTATATGCCGTATATCTGTGTATACCCAACACTACACCATTGGCTATAACCTAAGTAAGGTATCACATTGCTGCTGCACATTGATTTTTTCTTATGATGAACTAGTTAAAAAAATCATTTTTTGTGCTATATTATACTGCTGGATGTCAGGATAGCTATTCAAGCTTAAAATATATGTTAATATGATAATATTAAGATTCTAGGACTTTTTGTTTTAGTTTCACATTTAATTGCAAAGCCTCTATACAATATACACACTGTTTACCATTTGTTCTTTTTTTGTACAAAATTAATAATATAGTATGTTCTGCAGTTACATCTGAGTTTAACATTCATGTGTGGAATATTGCAACATTGAATGCAGAATACAGACATTTTGTTAAAGCTCTGGAGGAAAAAAAGGCTAAAATCAGCCTCATAATCCAGTCAGTACAAGTGAGTGCTGTGTTACACGTATAGTCACTAAAGCTTCAGAAAGCAATTACTTTCATGAAAGAAAAAGAAACACAATTTATTTCAACCTTACAATGGTTACATTGAAATACACCGATATGTACTTACAAAAATGTCTCAGAATAAAATAATCTCACATTACTGAAAATGAAATTTTTAGAGGGTAACAGCTGTTGCATTTATGATTTTTTGACATTTCTCTTCTTTCAGGTAAAAAGAACATGAACCATCAAAATGACAGCTGATTTCTTATATTTCTTGATCAGTTTGAAAAGACTATGTACACTTTGTCACAAAACATGATTAGTTTTTCTGCACAACCTTCAGTCCTCTCCTGACGAAGCAGTGACATAAAGTATTTGAAAATAAGCGTTACTGTATATGTACTGTTGAAAAGTAATAAAGTATTAAAAATGAATACTCTCACCATAATCAAAATTAAATTCTCTGCAAATGTTACTTTCCCTCATTTTGTATAGTAGGACATTTCAAGCTTTTATCCAAAACAACAGATAATAGGCACAGCATTTGAATTTGTCACTTTGTTAACACATTCATAATGCTTGACAGGGGAGCTCCGAAGCAGCTGCATAGCACATTCATGAATACTGGATCATGCCTTGTGTCAGCTTTCATGCAGTGTTCATGCTTTTATGTCATTTGTGACATAACAGTGGAATGATGTGTCTGTTTTATAGGCAAAAATTCCAAAATAAAAGTCTCTTTACAGTTGACATTTCTGGTCAGAACATTGTAGACACATAATTAAAGAGTGTAAGGTAATCATTCTAATCGTCACCCCTCTTAAGATCACATTAAGGCATTATGAATGTGTTACTAGCTGTATCTAAAACCAAAGTGGCAACACCATCCGGTACCAAAGACCAACTTGTAACATTGCCAAATCCCTTTCTGTATCTGGTCATATACAACATAAAAAAGATGAAACAGAATATTAACAGAATTTAAATCCTCAAAATTTTGAGAATGATGCAACTACTGAGCACCCTGTCATAACATCATGAAACCAATGTCTTGACTCTATCTTATTATTTTTTTCTTGTGTGTGACTGCACAAGGGTCAAAAGGCATAGAAAGCAAAGGGGTCTGGGCCCAGAAATTTCAGTGGCTCAGACTATCCTCTTTCTCCTTGAACAAAACCAGTTTATGAAAGCCAGAGCACAGTCAGCATGGAGAGCAGAAGAGCTGCCAGACTGTACGTCACACATTGGCAACCAAGGGTAGCTGAGATTATTGATCAAAAGTACACATATCAATACATCCACAACAGTTTTTTGAGTGACAATTATAGCAATAGAATGTGACAAGAAAAACAATACAAAACAAACAAAAAAACACAATAAAAGCACAAACGGATAAAGAAATTTGTGTGTATGGCAATGTCATGGTCCATAGGTGCCCAAGAAGATCACATATGAAGACAGGGATAGGACACAGAGAAAAGGGAAGCAGGAGAAAGAGGGAAAACAGGGAGAGAGATAGAAAAATAGGTCAGAAATACACAAATACAAGTCTGAAAGGTTATTAAAGACTGAACTGAAGAATAACAAAGGAAGTCTAAGTTAAAGGATCAAAGTAAAAAGACGTCGATGTTAGTTGCACGGCAAATGACACGTGGTTCATGGCAGGCATGGGCGGAAGGTCACAGAAATGAAGGTAGTAGGGAACGACAACAAAAGTGAAGACATTTCAAACACACTGTAGTACAGCATCTCTGCTCTCATGTTCAACAAAAAAACAAAGGGTTTTTAAATCAGTCATGGTGCAGATCAGTGGCAGGGTTTAAGATAAGACAGATGGCGACCTGGATGCAAGAACATATACACAGGAATCAGGGTCTCTTTCATAATGGCCAGTGGTGTAATGTAAGGTAAATGCAAGTTTATGCTAACTTATCACTGATGTGCAAAGCTGATAATGTAATTCAAAAGCTTAATTCATCCACTGGAAATTAATGGGAAAACTGGACACAGGTGGACCAATGGCTGGTCCACTGACTAATGAAAAAAACTACAGTAATTCCAATTTCTGGTGAGCCACTCCCTTTTAATCCTATAGATTAATGACACTGGATTGGTTTTCCCCCTGCAGCATCAGCTACTGTACAAAAGCACAGTACAATCATACATTTTTGCTACTTTGGACTGGGACATTCATTAGAAACATCTCCTCATTATGCTTTTCTAAGGGTACTACTATAGGTGTGCTATATGAAGACAGATGGTTGGTGTGAATGTGCGCACATGTAGAAAGGAGAAGACAGGTCAATAATCACAGCAGAGCCATTCATTACACCACTGGTCATGGCAGAGAGAACGGCCCATGCAAAACCATACATTCAAAACAGAAGTTGGTTATGAAAGTCATGTCTATGACACAGATGAAAGGGTGAGCTCATGTTAATAAAAACTGTTAATAGCTGTCTCTGTTTTTTGTAGTTTTACTCCAATGTCAGCTTTAGCTGGGGAGATTTGGATGGATCAGTTTTCAACACCTGCTGCTTTTGTGTCCCTATAAGCAAATTTACAAAAGCTGTTTTTATTTTGACCAATACTTTTTGGCATGAGAATTATGATCATTTATCTCTCCACACCTGGGTAGTATTTTGCCTTCTGTGGCATGGAAATGCTACCCAGTTGTATCTACAGAGAACAGAAACTGCCCAAGCCAAATTACATGAAGACTTAACAGGTCCTTCTCTCAAAGAAAAGGTAACTTAACACTGATGTTTGCAGAGATCTTTCATTCTCAAATACATTTAAATCACTTAGATGAATATGTTTTGTAGCCAGTATGTATGACTGCTTTCTGAGGATGTGTTTGAAAAATGGAAAACAATAAAAACAATTAAACAGATTAAAGCTCAACCTTGGAATAACACAGCATTCGCAATTTGCCTCACAGTGCCAATTTTGATCACACAGATCCAATATGTATTTACAAAAGAGCAGCATTACCAAGAAAAGCCAAGAAGCATAATAAAATTAAATTCAGTTATTGTAGCTGAATATAAACCTCAGCAACATCCCATGTGAAGAAAAAACAGCAACAACTTTCAAGTAATACTAAAAAAATTCCAAAACAAAATACTAAATCAAAGTAATTACTAGAATTAAAGGGGGATTGACTTGGATGAAACCCATGTGAACTCCTGCTCTGGTAGTATTATAAGTGATCCAAACCTCCCACTGCTATATGGCTGTTGCCCAACAAGTGCATGAAAAAGAAAATAACTGGTTTCTTTATGTGCCATGCACTGGCAGCCAATGCCTTTTAGGGTTTCCAGTAAAGATCAGACAAAATTAATCCAGTTGGAAGTGGCACCATGCAAAGACTGTACGGGCTGCATCCCCACCTAACTAGGCCACACACTGTATATTAGGTCAGTCATGGACCCTGAACTCTGAGATCCACTACACTGGCAGTGGAAGAAAAAACACAGAGGACAGAAAAAATAAAATATAAACAAATAAAAAACAATACAGATAAAGGAGTGAAAGTAAAAAGGATGAAGAAGAAATATGTCTATGAGTGATGGGATAGTAAAACAAAGTGAAATTATTTTTCACTCTACATCATAAGTCTAAATCTGTCTACGTTTTGGTAAACTGGTATAATTGATATATTTAATTTAAAAGCTGTTTTAATAAATGCATTTTTTTGCACAATTTAGACTTTATAGTTTCTTTCAGATATCTTGTAATAAATAGTGATGAAAAGCATAAACAATTTGACCAGTGGCCCCACATAGTGAGCCATTTACATTATTCTATGTTTTTATTATTGTCAACAAATCAACATTCTGTGGCTCTTGCCCCCAAGCTAAAATATATGGTTTTATTTTTAAAAAGAGGCCAAGTAATCTCCAAAAACAGCTGGGCACTCTAGTTTTTAATTTGTTACTCCAACAGAAAGAGTTCATCTGTTGTAGACCATTTCCATCTGTAGATTAGTTTGGGGATTTAGGGGCATTATTACATTATCTTACGTTTTACCAGGTTAATTTATTTTTTGTTTCCATTTATTGTAATTGTAGTTTATTTTTTCTCAAAAGAACCCTTGTGCTGGAAAAGATAGTAGTTTAAGAAATGCGCAGCTCTGAAATGTTTCATTAAAAAAGTTGGTCACAGTTTGCTGTCATGTTGACTTTGGTTTCTTTAACATTTCGATTGTGATCAGTAGTAAAATATCAATTGTTATTAATCAATACATATTGTTTGAAATTTTACTTTGCAATTTTGTGTCACTTTGTCAGATGTTCACTTGAACATCTAACAAACCTGAAGCAAAAATGTATATTTACTGCAGGAAGAAAAGGAAGTACTAAAACTGAAGGTGGGAATAGAAGAAAGGCAGAATGGCATAGTGAGAAAAAAAGTAGTTTTTTTTAAACTTAAATTTTGTTGATCTTTTTAACAAAAGATAAAGTCAGTTGGATGAGAAAGAAATTTCACCTGCTATACAGCTCAGGTATAGTGCGATAGGGAGGCAGCCCAAGTTAAAATGTCTACCTTACACACAACACAACAACAGAGCAAAGGCTGACCGTGACCACCTGGGTAGAGAAGTATTTGGTATTAAGTGGACAAAATGCTCTGGGTCTGACTGATATCTGCCCCGACTTTTTTGCTCACTGAACTTGACCAGTGATGGCTACCATACAGCAGCTAGTGAAGACCAGGAGAGCAGAATATCATGATGCTGAGTTTTATCTGTAACAGCAGAGCATCAAAGAGAATAGAGAAAAAAATACACTGAGTATGCCTCTGCTCTATGAATTCAATTGTTGAACTTTTGCAGCCTGGTATCTCAAATTATGTGAGAGAATTGAGTGCAATGTTCAAATGCTAATAAGCACTCTGTGCATGAAGAAACAGAGAAATGCACGGTATTTCACCAAGAATAATTTGGTGGAGGATATCTACCAGAAGCATGCAAGAACTTGACATTAACAGTAGAAAGTTATAGGCCAGGGGGAAAATAAAAAATGAACTTCAGGTGACTCAGCTTCAAGTCCTTTGTGTATTTTTACTGATACCAAAGCTTTGTTTAGCTTTCTTGACCTATATTTACTCTTATTGTCAAATCTCTTGTGAGCTTAAACTTACCTGGCTCTTCACGTTTATTGCTCAATATGTCTAACCTTACTCTAAGAATCTGAAACAGGGCTTTGTAAAAGGGCTCATGTAAAATCTTCATGTCTTGCAATGTCACATCCAAATTGTACCTTATTTACGTGCTCAACACATCATATGGGTCTACTTTGTTACCCAGCACAATAAGGATAGTACAAACAGTACATCTCCACCATGCAATAGACAGACAGGTGACAAATGTCAAACCATATCAGTTAGCAAGCTCTGAACAAGCACCCAGTAAAAGTCAAAATATAGCCTTTCTGGTCACGGTGGAAGCCTTTGTACACTGCAGCTGGTGTGTGTGGATGCTCAGGGTGGGATGATGAAAATAGTACCTGGGATGGTGGTGGGCTCTGTAGCTGTTCTGACAGACAGGATGCCAGGCTCGGATTTGCCCTGCTGATTTTCTGCCACAACGTGAACCTCATACTCTGTATTCCAGTCCAGGCCGTTCAGTATCACATAGTCACTGCCATTGGGGATGCGGATCTCTGGTTTCCAGTCAGACACATGCTTCTGAGAAGGGAATATAGAAGGGACAAAAACTCAAAACTGGGTAACGAAGCGAGATTGTGTTTAGTCTGTCGAGGCATAAAGGAAAGCGGTCTTTTAGATCATTTGAGGATGAAGCCATTTCTTAAGCTGCTTGCTAAAGATAAGATTTGTGCATTGTTCTATAACTTCACAAACTACACATGTGGAGACTAGAGGCTTACAGGATCTTTTCAGTTCCACTTTCAACTCTTTTATCTGGCCTCAAAAAATTTGTAGCAGCATTTTAGCACAAGACAACAAGTATGTGAAATGGAAAACCAATAAAACTAAAATTTACATAGATCTCTGCCATATGAAAATAGCTCACATGGGAATACGTCTGATTGCTTGTTGTGCAGTAATGTAGACTAGAAAAATAATATATATTTCATCTCTGTGTATTCAATACACAGGTGTCTTATATATACATATGAGGCATTGTGCTAACAAACAGTTACCTCACATAATAAACAAATGACAAAAGAAAACAGGTCCCTTGTAAAAAGTCTTCGATGTCTTCAATGCAAGTACTACATAAGTCTGAACCAAAGGTGCAGTTCAGCTTTCAAACTTACTGAAGCTGGGAATCACGGGGGAAAATTTTTTCATCCACCAAAACTATGTTTAGTCTCCGAGAGCGGTCCTTGTATCTTTGTGTTTGATCAAACAGTGTCAGTATTCACTGGCGGTAAGACAGTGAGGAATCACAGCTTACTGGTTGGTCTGTCTACGCTTACTCTTTCTGTCTGCATCTTCTACAATAATAATTGCTCAATGATTATACTACTATTTCACAGTGGCGGCTCGTCAATAGAGGGCGCTGGGGAGCCGCCCCACCTATCTCACATGAAGAAGAAGGTTGGAATCACATAAATTTTACAAAAACATAAAAATTTAAATAAACGAGCTATACATTATACAGTCCGTGAGTACTGTGTATAATCTGCATTCAAGTGTAGTTTAAAAATGTTCTCTCACTCGTTTACCGCGACTGAACGGTCAAGTGCCGTATTTCCTGTTCCTCTAGGGCGCAAAAATCTTCACCAGACTGTTGCTATAACTGGTGCATGCGCAGTGGAACCTCCTCCAATACAAAAATTTGCGCCCAAAGACCTCCCACAAGACTGACCTAACAGCTCCAGACCAGGAAATTCAAACGGAAATTCACTGTGGTGCTTGGTTTTTGTTTACAGTCAGTTGGAGGAGCATTTTTTGTCATGGAGAAAACAAAATCAGTTGCTGGTGGTAACACAATTACACAAATTGTCATCCATTTGTTTTCAGTTAGATTGGTGAATATTTGAAGGTTCTTCTCAGATTTCAGTATTTATACAAAACCATTGCAAGAACTGAAAAAAACAGCAAAGTGGTACCAAGTTACCTCCTTGCCCAGTATACTCACAGCCTTGTATCTGACAAGGTAATGTTTAATGGGGGAACCGCCATCATCCTGTTTGATCCAGTTCACCTTAACAGAATTGCCCCTGTTTTGGACCTTGAATTCTAGAACGGGGGCACTGGGTTCCCCTGCACAGGAAAACACAAAATTATGATTAGTTCAGATAAATATGATTACATCAACTTATGTTTGAATCCTAGTTTAAGTTAATTGCCAGTTGAACCTACAGTATACTGTATGTCAGTCTTCAAACTGTAAATCACTGCAATCAGAGGACCTTGCACATTGATTGAGGCTGCACTATGTTGGCCTAATGTACTAGGGTGCTTTTATGCTGCCATGTAAGTCTACTAAGCTGTATGAGGATGAGAACAGAAAAATGTCAAAATCAAATCCAAATTAGCTCCGTCTCTTTCAGTGAAATTAAAAGCTTTTAGCTTTATCTAATGTTTACACAGCAGGAGCAAACAGTTCCAAATGTGGATAGGCCTGGAGGTAAGGTTTCTATTAAGCCTAATCTATAGAAATACAATAAAACATGAATTACTGTTACTAATGTGTTATGATATAACTGATTAGTTAAACAAATAAAACAATAATCAGTAAGCGTGGCTCGTCTGTTACTTTTTAAGTGATACTCCAGCAAATATGTCTTTTCATTACAAAGCTTTCAGCACTTGAGGACTTAAACAGATGCCATAAAAAAGTTTATATTTTCAAAGACTGACTGACTGTTGTGTGTCTGTACTTTGAAAGTTTAACTAGACACTACGCAAAAAGTACTATGGAAACAGCCAATTAGTCATTTATGTTGTAGTGATTTGTACTGAAATTGTGTTGTCCTGGCCATAGAGGTGTTTTATCTGCAAATGCTTTTAAGGGTATTTTTTAAAGGAAATGAAAATGTATTTTGTCATTTAGTTAGGAGCACTTCAAACCATGTAAACTCACTTTCAAGCCTACAGTGCGAATATTTGTTTATCAAAGGCAAAAAATGTCTTTAAGGGCAGCTTTGAGAAACAACAAGCAGTGTGGCTGTCTCACTGAAATATTGTTTTCCTTGAGGCTTCTCAATATCTGCTTTGTCCACCTGACTAATGACTATTGGGACCGCGGATAATGAGTCTGTAGGCCTTGAATGACAGGTTAATCTATTATGTGGAATAACATTTATATAGGCATGTAGGAAGGTCAAAGTATGTTGTGCTTGTGTGTATAGTGATGTTAACTTACTCTCATGCCATTGTAAGTACATAAGGTAAATCAATAAATAAATACATAAAAATAATAATAAATGGTGTACATTTCAAATGGTCACAGACAAAAATTATCTGCCACGTCCAAATCCAATATTTAATTTAATACATTGGTGTTAGTGTCTGTAGTTAATTAAATGAATATGCATTAAGACACTTTCTCCATCATATGTAACCGTCAGAGCACTCTGCCTGACAACTGCTTTCCACTAAAGTGTGGTGAGCATGACAGATGCTGGAAGTGAAACAGACTGTTAGTAAGAGCAGTGGTAACATGATGGCAGGTAGACACTGGTACATTTAGCATTGTTCTCCACAAGCATTCTGGGTTAGGTGAATGTATCTGACGCTAAAACAGAGAAAGAGGCTGTTAGAATGAAAAATTCCACCATGCAGGCTGGAAACTGTGGGTGCTGCTATTCATGAGGAAGCACAACCTGTGGAACATTGGTCATTACCTCACATAGACACATTGGTGAAGAAAATAGTTCCTTAACCCAACTTAATACAGTGTGCTCCCTCATGTTCTTCCAGCATACACAGGTGGATATGTGGTTAGAAGAGCCACGAGTTATTCAAGCATGCTGTAGGATGCTGATCATTCATATATCTTCATTTTATTTTAGTTGTTTTTGAAATTGTTCCATCTGATGCAACAATTACAGCAGACAATGATTGTATAAAAGTACAGCTGCCAATTTTACTGTTAATCATTGTGAGGAAATAATGTGACATTTACAAATCACTATTATAATGCAATACATTGGACTGTTTAACTTGAACTCAGATCAATTTCATGACTTGTACATTCTACTGTAAATGTAACTTGGGTGTAAAATTTAGAAGCATGCTGTTTGTATGAAAAGTGGTCACATAAAAACAGGATTTCTGAGAATATATATATAAATACTGAATATTTACTGTTGTACAGTTGTATTTAGTTAAATGCAATTAAAATATTTCTTTAGTTCTTTGAAGTTCCACGAAGACATGATACCAAAGACAGACACATTCAGACAGGACCAAGATTTTCACTGCTGGAAACGGTGGAACAATGAGAACAAGGATGCAACAACAAAGAGCAAACAAATTTGCATGTTGCAGTAATGCATGGGCTGCTATGAATCTAATCAGTAAAATAGCTAAAGTAGATCATTTGGGCGAATAACAAGAATTAGCTAGTATAAGGACTATGTTGACCAGTGCGTGAGAATCAGATTGCAGTGAATGGCACTATGGGAGCCATAACATAATGGTAAAAAAGCCAATTTTTCATTTGATAACACATCTGTTGGTTGCCAAAACAAACAAGAAGCAAATATTATGTCAGACTATAAGTCAACTAACTCTGGCTGCCAAATTATCATAAAATACTATGACTACTATTATATTAATTGGCATTCACGCTGTCATTATAATTTTGACTTAAGTTTTCTCCAGTTACTTTCAAACCTTAACAAGATTTAAAATAAACCAAAGTGAGAGAACAAATGCAAAGTGAGATTTGGAACATGGTGGAATGCATTTCCGACATAAAGTTTAGTAGTCTGTCTTTTAATGACAACCTATTGGAAAGTAGCAACCATATGTGAAAATGAGCTCACAGGTTGGAAATATCAACATCTATTTCATTATATAGTTTGAATTGAATAAAATTCTGGGACCACATTTTCACCTGGCATTTCATGCAAACTGTATATTTTAACAAGTGCATGTTAATGCAAGCAGAGGGTATAGGGTTTAAGAGTTTACATCAAGCTAATTCAGTTAACCACGGTGGCCCTGTTGTGAATTTTCCATATTATTATATTAGACCATAATTAAAGGCACTAAGAGGGAAACAGACATGCACCATTACTTTGTGAATGCAATGGAAAATGGGCAAAAATCATATCATTTGGAAGGAAGTTTTAAGATGAATGGAAATTATGAGAAGTGCTGGTTTAAATACTGATATATTTAAGATGAAAAATAGAAAAACGGCAAATTAAACTGACTGTTTTATTGGTTTGTCTAAATATCTAAGTTAACAATTGTCCTGAATGATCATTGCTGATTAAATTTTTCTCAAACTAAACAAAAATAAAACAAAAATTACCTTCTGTTGGCCAGCGAAGACGACATCATCAGCACCATGCAAGAGCCACATGACAAAGTCACATGATGTGCACGCACATGATTGGTTCAAAGAAAAACAGAGGAAAAAAAGGGTGGGGTGAGAGGCAGGGGGCACATGGGAAACAAACAAAACATTTTGAAATGATGAAAACAATGAACAAAAACAAGAATGTAAAATACAAAATGACAGAAAAGGAACATACACCATTAAAAAAATATGATCAACAAATCCATCATATAAATAAACATGCTGAAATTATGAAGCGCTGCAGAATTAGTTCTGTTTGCTGAAAACATGTACAAAATCAGTACATGATTACCTAAACAAATCCATTTGCGTTTGTGATAATTAACAAACACTGGTAACATTAATGTTAACATCAATGCCCAATCCAATTCTGGACTATGGTCAGCTCTAGAACAATGACTGCTACTAACGACAGACTAAACAAAAATTCAGCAATTGGTTTCTGTGGGACAAAAATAAATCAGGGTTATAAGAACAGAGGAAACTTTTGCAGCTTTGACAACTAAATGTGAAAGAAAAAAAACACAGCAGACAACAGTATGGACACATGAAACATCAGGAAAAACAGGGTTTGCATCAGGTGATTTGTGACATGTGCTTCTAAATAATGCATTAGCAGAAAACCCAGTAGTTTCTACTAAGAACAAATACCAGGGCGATCAATTTAAAGCCAAGGTTGTATCTGACAAATGTTATTAAGTAAAAAGAGCAACAATAGACTTACAACAACTCCAGTATCCACAGAAATCATGTTTCTCAACACACTGCACACTGTTACCTCAGATCATGGTTTTGGGTTATGTGTGAACCACAAATTAAAGCCATCAGGAGTCAGAAAGGTTAGCTGGTTTAAAGGTGGAATCTGCCATAATTTTACTGGTTCTCTGCACAAAATGAAGAAATATCAGTGGGGACTACATGTGCTGTCTATCAGTTCAGTGAGTCACTTTGTTAGCTCAACGGCTGCTGAGGATTGCCTAATTAAAAATCTGAATTCAGTATTTATGTATACTGTACCTGGATCAATCAGCAGCAATGAATTTCTAAATGTAGTAATTTAGTAATTACTGATTACTATCTGTAAATCCATAGTTACATAGTCCAGGTTATAATTATAATGTTTTATAATGTTTTGTGGATTCATTATCCCAGTCATTTTAGACAAACTGTAAATCATTTAATGCTACATCAAACTACAGAGATTTTCTGTCTCACATGTGACATGAACATGATGACAAACACTCCCCTCTTCTATATAAATAGAATATTATATATACTTATATATACATATTCAAATGGAAAATAGAAGGGTAGATGACAAATATGCAAACAAATTCAATTTAAAACTTTCTAAAACTTTAAAAGTCTTAAACTGATTTTATTATTTATCTGTCCACCTGCATGGACAATGATGCAGTGATGTGGTTTCAGATCAGTCCAGTGAGCTGCAGCATAGTGAAAAGGGTTCTGTGAAAGATGGTCATCAGTGCTCTCTCTTTGCTCCTAAGAGCAGACATAAGAGCTTTTAAATGACCTTCAAGGTGAAGGACCAGGTCAAATGAGGATCTAGTAGCGTGGAATAGTCAGATAAGGGAATTGGCATTTACTCTGTGTCTGAATTGAATGGACACCATGATGAGAATTTAGGGACTCAAGAAAATTCAAAGTCAGAACACACAGTATGATATTAACACAGAGCCTATAGTAACTAACTGTTTATGCTAAAATAACAACATAAATGTGCATTGAGCTATATGTTACAGTATTATGACTTAACAATAAATCAAATAACTTTATGCTTAAGTGTGACATATCTAAAGACAGCATTTAAGAATCCACTCGGACATTTGCCACATCAACCACATCCAGGAGAATCTGTACTGGGATTTGTATCTACAAGAACAGACACATTGTGTTAATTATGTCACACAGACGGTTAGCAGGCAACCTTCATGTCCTCCACAAATGTTGGTTAAATCATTATCTACGAGTATCCAAAACAGTTAGCAAAGCTAGTAAGCTGCCAACTCATTTTGCTGTTTTGCAAAGGTTAAATTCTACAGAGGGTGTATGTTCCCTCTTATAAGCCACACCAGCAATAAATGAACATCTACAGTAACTGTGAGGCCAAGCAGGTAAGAGAGGTAGAGGTGAAGAGACACACACGCTGCACACTACTGAACTGGCATACTCACTACGGGCCATACTGGTGGCAGCATTAGGGGGTGGTACCTCTGATGAAACTGAAAGATGGTGAAAAGATGGTGAGAAGAGCTGGAGTTGTCCTCAGTGAGAGCAACTCAGTACCAGACCAGTTTTGTTTTTAAACTGTCTTAGTGAATTTTACTGGAAGGTTCAGCATATGTTAACAGACCCACAGTGCTAACCGTAGTGATGCAAATACTAATACAAATTTATATTGCCACATATGCAATTATCATTAATACTGTATTTGCCAATACATATGTAAGACATCAAGTCTCTGTAAAGGCTATACAAAGTTCTCAGTTGTGCTCTCGGGAGTACAAACATGAAAAGTTCCTGTTCTTCCACAGATAATCCAAAAATACAAAGACATGCACGGCAGATCTAAAGCACCGACCTCAGATCTGGAGTTCCTCTGTCAAACTAAACTGTGGCTGCTCACTTACTGGTTGAAATTGGTATAATGACCCCATAATAACACCCTAGTGAGTCAACTAGAAGGTCGAGACCATATATTTGGTCCCTATTACAAACTAATAAAGTCATGACAAACCATTGGTATGTTAACATCCAAATCAGGTGAAAAAGTATATTTTATGACCTGATAAAAAATATCTTCTCTTATAAATTTAGAGCCAATGCCTGTGAAAGAAAAAAAACCTTCTCATTAAACAAAGACAGAAAGAAATATCTCTGCATTTTCTGAAATACAGTGATTGGACAACTTCAGTGACTTGCTTGTTCCTATGCTTTGTTCTTTTGTTCCGCAGTGAGAGTTTATTGTCAGCTTCCTTTCCTTTTGTTTTTGTTTCATTTTCAAGAACAACTAGAAATTACTTTAAGTCAGATTTCTACAAACTCTAGCCTACATTCTTCTGAAGCTCATCACACATGAAAGAAGAATGCATGCACTATTATTCCCAAACCAATATAATGCCAAACAAAACAAAACATACTGCATATAAAAGTCCTTTGTTCCAAACCTGAATGCTATGCTGCAACAATATCCCTGATATTTCTTACAATACACATGTAAATATTATAACCTGGTTTTAGAAATCTGAATATTCTATAGGATTCCAAACAAAATAACTGAAACAATATGCACTGCTATATATTGGCTAGACAGCTATGAAGCTAAAAGTGAACAACAGTCAGTGATTGGAGCTTTAAGAGCAGCATAAAAGCTTCTCGTGAGCAGCAGTAAGCCTATCATCTGTCTAAAGAAATCTGCAGTTCTGTGCCACATTCAGCGCAGCAGTTCTATATTCTTGTGGCCCCTTGAATCTAATAGCCAAGTTACAATACCAAAATAAAAGCACGCCATGAGCACAAATGAGAATTGAAGGCCTGAAACCCTAGTCTGCATATGAGTTCACTTATGTGCAATAATGCCCATTATTATGTTTTTCTTATTCTATACTGAGAATAAGACAAAATTCGTCTTTATTGACTCTGAACACAATTTGCCTTCTTTAAAGTCCTTATATACAGTAAAGCCAAAAACAGGCCTCCTGCGGATGGTGGTGCGTAAGATGCTCTGCAGGTGAGAGATATCATCTGATACGATTAAAATATTCAGAGTCGTGTGATACCTGGTCTCATTGTCGCTCTCTGACACTCTGACAATGGACAAGTAAGCAAAGCCAAATGTTACTGTACTGTGTTAACATCTTTTTGGAATGTAAATATTCTAAATGATTTTGGTCTTTATAAATATATTGTTTGTCGTATTATTGGCGTGTGTATTAAAAGGAAAAGTTCAGTCGCACTGGCTACAATGATCTAATAAGGATACACGCGGGGTATTTTGTCCTTCACAGTAAGTTTCAGCCCTAACACCCATTGGCTGAACTGCTGTAGTGCAATGCACTTTTTAGACGAGATACACCAAAGGAAAGAAAAAGTATTAGGAGCAAGCAAAACTAAAGAAGCACAGGTCAGACCAATGACTATGGTACAAAAGAACTCATGGTTCATGGGTTTTGGACGCACGGGGTGATGACTTTCCATGGCAGATGTCATATGATCAAGAACATGTGTATGGTACATTGACAATATGTTTTTTTCAATAATAAAGACAAATGAATGTAGAGAGGTTGGTAAAAAAACTAAACAAATGAAGGCCATGGAGATGGAAACAGGTACAGAAAAAATAAAGCAGACAAAACAGAAAGAGAAGAAACTTACTTGAATGCTCTGAGACGTCCAATGGAATACAAAACAGATGGAAAATCATGATGAGAAAACAATAAAGCCAAGAGAAGTAACAAAGACAATGAAATGAGAAATGTGAACAATGGAAGAGGGCAGCTCTGTCCTGCCACATTATTTACTCACTGTCACATTGCTATTGAGTCATTTCTATCCACATAAGGTGTTGTTTTTCTTTGACCTACATCTAACTTTCACTTTGATAATCCTGGTAAAGTATAAACATCCAAATCAAAAATCAGTATTTCGCAGTAAATAATGGCAAGCTCAGATGAGACTTTGGATATTGTAGGTATTCAGTGTTTTCACAACAGGACTCTGACTTCTCTGATGTATGTAATATAACATTAATCGTATCTAATCTAACAGACTTCTGCATGTACATTTTATCATTTCATTGCTACAGTTTAAATTATACTGTTCATTAATAAAAACAATGTTGTACTCTAAATTCTAGTTAGACTAGTCTAAACTGAGTAAATACATCAGAGACATTTTTTTATTTATTTTTTTATTTGCTGAAACATCTGAAAGTAGGACAAAGTCTCTCTCCGGATTTAGAGATTCAGGCTAAATAAGTAGGGTGCTGAGGTGGGACTTTTCTACAGAAGCATTGGGGTGATGAAGCACAGATGGACAGATGACACAGAGGCCACTGCAAACTAAAACAAAGATTTATTCATGACCCTGATTTTAAATGCTGACTGAGAAATAGCTCTGCTGCTTTCTAATTACAGCCTGAACAAACAAGTTCCACAGTGGATAGAGGCTACTAGTCCACAGTAGAAAAATGTGGTTTATTACGACTACGAGGTTTTGGCCATTATTCCTCAGTAATACTAACACATTCAATAACAACAACACAGAAATTAGTTAATTGAAAACAACTATATACACATCAGCATCATTCTTCTCCCATCAAACATGGCAACCATGAAACCAGACCTGTAAAAATCATCCTTCCATCCAAGGTTATATTTGGCCTTGAGATGCTTGATTTATGATTATTTTAGGAAGTGAGGCTGGTTTTCCTGTTACAATTTGAGAAGTATATGCAATGAATGTATTTTGTTAATATATTAAACAAAAGATATATATAAGTCAGATCTCTAATCTCAGCTTGGATATAAGAGCAGATTATGGACTTTTCTTTGTCTTAATTTTAAACTTCAGTAAGAAAACATGATCTGACACATTGTAGCACATAAATAAATACGAAGATGACACATTTTATGTCAAGTTGACACATGCTGATGATGACAGGTGTTAGCCACCTGCTCTTTGCTGTAAGGTTTCAGATTCTGCCAAATGACTAACACAGCTGTTATTTGATGCCCGATTATTCACCAAGAGAAAACTTAAATGCTGTGAACACAGAGAGTGACAGGAAGTCACTCCAGAACATCCTGCAATCTGGTGATACTGTCATGGTTGATGAACAAATGCAACATGGTCAACACCTGTCTGCCTGACAAGCAGGTGTTCTCCTCCTGTCTCTCTTGTACTCTTAAGATAACAATTGGGGGGGGAGAAAAATCACAAATTTCCTCGATTTGCCAACATTGCATCACAACCTGCCATCCTCTTCAAAAATATAAACAATCTTCAGTTGGGCTTGACCTCTGGCTGCTACATTAGTAGTGCATGGTGACAAACTAGAAATACAGAGCTGATAAATCAGTTTTAGTGTGCACAAGTACTTCATAGGTACTTCATAGGAAACTCACTATATCACTTGAGTTGTGGGCTAATAAGACAGAGTGCTGTGGAATGAAAGGAGGCAAGCTCTGCCTTACACACTGCAAACACACACGAGGAAAAAAGCACATTACTGTTCAGTGATGAAGGACAGAGAGGTTAGTCTTTGCATAGTTAGCACTATTAACCAAGTTGGATTAAGAAGTGGCAGTTGCATCCTTGTGGCCTGGATGGAAAAGGACTGCACCGGGGCTTGGCGTAAGAATAAAGGAGTGTAGAGGGTGAAAGCATCTGAGCTCAGCTAGACATGAGCAACAGCATTAGGTTCAAAGCATAGGGTGAAGTGCTTACTGAGAGCAGGGACATGAGCAGTGAGGGCAGTACTTACGGACTGGCTCAGTCTTGAAAGTCCTGGCCATGCTGCTCTCGCCTTCGCCTTTGCCATTGATGGCAGACATCTTGACCTCGTAGGTGGCCTCTGGTTTCAGACCAACAATGATGACCTTGGTCATGTCTGTTGTAGGAGAGATGGTTTTATTCAATGTTAGAAACTAAGAAACGTAAACAAGACTATTGGAACAAAATGTTCATTGCTTGTGTGCTTATATGTGTGAAATGCATAAAGACAGTCTCCAGCAAAATACAGCCTACAGAATAATGTTTAAAACAAAATCACAATTTTTTACATTTTTCAGTAAGTTTAAGCAGCAATCCTCCAACAACTATGAGTGTTAACAGATTCAAATATAACATATATAGAAAGTACATAATTACACTAAACATGAATGTGGAGTTTCTCTACTTCTACTAAAAGTTTGTGACTAAAAGTACTTCATGAGACAGACACTGTAACTTGCATGTTAGCAAGTCATGGTTGAGATTTCAGTCAGGATGTACACACATACTGCATATACAAATGTGTTTCCTTACTTTTGTCACAAAAGCCTTTCAGTTGATATCTCACTAAGTAATACAAATAGTGATTTCATGGATGAGAACAAATTTTGGCTCCAGTACAAAACAGCTGAAAAACTATTTTTGAATTATTGTTCCCCGACAATTGGAACCATTTACAGTACCTTTGTTTGTGTAATGTTATAATGTTTGCCAAAACATTACTTACTATTTATTGTGAATAAAAAACTAATGTTGTCCACATAGCCATGTGGCCAATATACCTCCTTCAGCCCGGCATCGTAGCTACCTATGCTTTAAGTATTCGTGATTTTACTTACAAATACAAGAAAAAATATGCACTCTACAGAGCAACCGGCATGTTTCATTCAGTATCTGTGTTTTTGAAAAGCTTCTGTTTACCAGACGTGGAGTAGGTGATGTGGTTGCATGAGATATTTTTAGTATCACTTACTGTTGGTGCTTGGATACATGTGTTTTGTTTTGTGTAAATGCTTGCATGAGAGGTGGCTCTTGGGCCTTGAGCTGACAGAAAAGCCTGTCTACCAGTGACTGATATGTCCCATGTGGAAGACAGGGCAAGAACCATCCAGATTTGTCAGAACTACCAACCCTTAGTGGGACAGGGATATTATCTAGGGCCTGTCACTGTGTGAGCTGAAGAGTGGTGTCTAAGTGTCTGTCATTTAGGATGCACTGTGTTCCACCTCTCATCATAACATCAGATACTGTCATTTCTGGATTAACTGTTGTTGCTAGCAGGAATGTTTTCTGCAGCTTTGACCCATATTTTCATCCATGTAGGAGATACAATCTAAACAAAAAGACCCTAAAATAATAACCAACCACAACAACAACAATAATTATATAAGAAATATACAAGAATAATATTTAAAAAAAATTACAAGAAGAAAAAAATCATAATAGTAATTATGCATTTCAACACACTGCCAAAATCTATATACACAGTAATTAAATGGAGTGTCAGTGTTCAAATCAAACTCATGCCATATTTTCTTTATAATGTGAAAAATGTTTATAACTAAAACCCTTTATGTATTTTGTATGTTGTATAGTTGAATAGAGCTGAAGAGCTAAAATATCACAGAAAACTGAAAGAAAGAATATAACAACACTCACATTCACTTTTTTAGATTGAACATATTTTTTTAAAAGATTTTAAATGGTAAAGTAAGTGATGGTGACTTAGGGACATAATTCAAAACTGAATCACACTTTTACACCATCAGCTATCAATACAAAATATGATACTAAAAAGCCCATAATACAATTTCTTGTGAAATTATAATGATAAAAATTCTGATATTTTCACTCTACACATTTTTATACTTGCTTGAAAAGCACAAAAGAACCGTCCAAGAACCTGTGGTCAGAAGAGATGCATGACTCACCATCCTCAGCTTCATACTCCTTGCCAGCCCAAGTCTGGCCAGGCACACGCCATTGCACTCTGTACTTGATAAGGGGCACTCCACCTATGGCGTCTGGCTCCATAAAGTGTACTACTGCTGTGCTCGAGAAAGGATCCACTTCTTGGATTTCTGGCGATGATGGCACGTCTGCAGCAGAAAATAGAAAAGAAAATAACATTTTTTTCTTTTCAAATCTCGTTTTAGAAACTGTAAGATAGGTAAAATATGACCATTCCCAAATTACTCTTCACTCCAGCATACACAATGTATACAGTGTTTTGTTCAGTATGTGGACAAGAAAAAATTTGGCTTTTGGTTAATTTAAAATAAGTAATTAAGCAATGCATAAAGGATTTTTACAGGCAGTTATCAATTTCTTGCTAACAACTGGCAATACCTCTTGTACTAGCAGTTTATTATTTCCTACCATGTTTGCATTTGTAGTGTCTCTCTTTTGTATAAAATTCTGCCATTTAATTTAAAATGTTCTATGTAAGCATAGTGCTCATGCTGGTGTCACTAGCCTGACACTACAGGATGCCATTTACCACAGTACCATTTGAGTCATTACTAGTCATTACTGAAGAAAACTATCACACTCACCACTGTGAGGTATTTATAAAAAAAGCTGGATTATCATCACTGACATCTACAGTAGGAGGCATCAGTAGTAAGTGGTAGTGAGTGTGCCAAAGCCTGTGGTTTGCAATGACAGCTTTAGGTCCCATCTGTGATGTACTTTGAAGATGAGACAGAGGTTTGCAGGAATAGAGCACTACACAATTTAGCACTTTCTGAAGACATTTCAATACCTCTCACAAATCACCAAGGGGCATGTGTTCGATCTTTTAAGCCTAAGTATGGTAATCAGTATGTTACATGTGTGCTCTGCACATTCAGCTTTGGTCTCAAGTACAGTGTTCTTCAGTGTTTGCTAAACTATATTTATCATAGGGATAATTTAAATTTCCAGTTTTACACAAGAAAATCAATGTCTTGGACAGATTTTCAGTTTACTTATCACATTTATGTTTCCTTGAGGATGAGCCCTTTTGACCTCACAGAATCTCTGATCTAGCAACACCACTACATTTAGACTTTTAGCCACACTACTAACATGTTGTTGTCTTGTTGTAATGAACACTGCAGCCTCTAGGGGTCATAAATGGGTCTTCATAAATTTAGTTTTCTTGAAGAAATAACACCTCAATGCCAAAAGGTAATGCAATAAACTAATCACTGGTCCATGTGTGTTTGTCTGCAAACTCCCTAGAGCCACTCATTAGTGTCACACACAGAGACACCAATGAAAATGCTGCTCCAGCTGCAGTGATTTTCTCATTTACATATCAATGTAGAAAATAAGGTGTGAACATATTTCAAACGTTAATTTTGCCCAACTCTTTTTGAAAGAAGATGCTTTAGGCATATATGCATATGATTAGTTATGGGTTAATCGAGAAAATAGAAAGAAAACAACTTCACTGGCCTACAGTTTATTACATAGTGGCAGCACAGGTTGTTACAACAATTAATTTGACCACTATTTAGACAAGGCCCGGAGTGACCTACCTCCTCTAACAGGGCCAAAACAATTTGCATACCAAATGAAGCCAACCAAAACAAACAACAAAACTATCTTTAAGAGTTAAAGGACAGTTCCAGTGTGATTTAAATTTTTGTCTAGCCTGTGCTGTAGTGTGTCACATTAAAAATGGCACCTTTGGGACGTTTCATAAATAAAAATAACATCTTAAATTTTTATGCGAGCATACGCAGATGTATCTCAGCTACAACCTAGTTAATCATTGTGTGTAACTGTCGTGTAATAAAACCTTTAGTCAGTGTAGCACAATAAGTAAAAATATGCTTCATCCTTTTCGCTGTCCGTTCTTTACATTGACAAGTCTAATGAATGGTAGACGTGAGTATATGCAACCTGATGTTTAAAGGCATTTCTACTTTCATTCATATCAAATTGTGGGAATGGAAAAGAGACTGGTGTATGTGCACCATTAACTGAGATTTATAAAGCAGAACTAGGGACATATTCTTATTTAAAAATCTGGCAAAAATAATGCGTATGGATATTTCTGTCTTTGTGCATACAGTTTTTGTCATGAATCTACAAAGTCTTTAATGCATCTGGCCCCAGATTTTATTGCTGAGTTATTAAAGTCCTGTGTTCCTCACTGGAGTCAAGGTCACTAATCTTGACTTTGGAAAAATGATTGGTTGTGGGTGGTTGGATTCATTTTGGATAGTATGAAGATAGGATAGGTAAGGTGACGGTTGGAAAAGGAGGGTATTCATTTATCACAAGTATAAGTTAACTTCACAGCACATATAATTATATTCAATACATATCATATTCAATGTTGCATAATTTGGGGGCTGTGAAGTCATCAAACTTCCACTTTACTCACATTTCAAATTTTATTATTTTATTATTATTTACCTTTCTTGAAACGTGTTTAATACAGTACATGCAGTAGATGCTGCAAATGTTTTTAGTTAACAAACCTGCTTGGATAAGAAGGAACTCCTTGGATTCAGTGCCCATCACATTGGTTGCTGTGCAATTGTAGCTCCCAAAGTCATTCTGAGAATCAGGGTTAATCTGAGAGACAGAAAAAAACAAAAACGAGATATTATTATGTAATGTGGCAAGGCATTGCAAGTGAAACAGAATTTTTAAGCAAATAAAGGAAAACAAATACATGGAGAACTTGCCCTATGACAGTAATCCCCAGTTGGCCTGCAGAGCTTTTAATAATGACTTGAGTCGGACACACAGGCCATCAGTTGCTACGAAACTGTAATTACCTTATTCATGTTGATATAAACAATTCTTTTGGAAGTGTGTTGACCTGTTTCATTTATGACTAATACATAAAGATTTATTTTCAAAATACAACAGTCATTTTCTTTATTGCTTACAATTACTCATTTAGAAATGGCAGAATGTATAAAAAAAGCTCTTATCAAGCTTTGTTCAGAAATCAGCAGGTTAAATCACACTAAAGTGGGGAAAAACTATGTATAATTGCTTCTAATGGTTGATTGTTATCTGTTAAGTAAATGCAGCTGCAACTATAGGCAAAATCTGATAATATCAGAAGGCTTGCCCTACCAAACTGTAATTTTCAGTGTCTTACAAAAATAAAATCTCTTTATGTTTGATCAATTCTTGTGACCTTTTATGTCAGTATAAAAATGGCAGGTGCAGCAGACCTCGAGAAAGCTGATGGTTGGCGTGTTGTATATCATCATGCTGGTGGTGTTGGCAGTGGGCAGCTGGAGGCCGTCTCTGAACCAAACAACAGAGGCTCTGGGGTGAGCCTCCACTTCACAGCTGATGTTGGCTGGGTTCCCCTCCCATGTGTACACTGTCACTGGTCCCAGGATCTTTGGAGCAACTGCAATAACACAGAGCAGGAAGATGGTGAACATCAAATTGTTGAAAAAGGCAAGTGTCCTATACTACGCTTTAGTTTGCATGAATAATGTTGCCAGCATAATTTAAATATTCACTAATACAGTGCTCTAATTTTGATCCAGGGCTCTAAATGTTTCTGTAATTCAGTAATAACTTACTAATTCATTCTAGAGGTAAGTGAGAACTGGTAAAGAAGAGATGTTTCTTTTAGGTCCTTATAATAAAATCCATTATGAGTCCTCTATTGCAGGAGCTAGGAACTGTGGACTGGCAATATTATATACAATCCCCAAATTTTTGCTTCTCAGAGAGATACTTCATTTTTATATCTAAAACGGATTTTAAAACCTACTACTGAAGATAGTGGCAGTACTTATGGCAGAACCTACAACCTTATAGTGTCCAAAACATATTATGTCTAATTGTTGTCCTTTTCAATACGTTTGAGTCGTTTAAGTCTTTAGTAATCTACATTTATGTTTTAAATACAACTTGTGGTGTTTTTATGGAACATTAAATTGCCACTTTCGGCCCATTTTACTTGTGACAAAAGGTAAGTGCAATGTTTTACTGCAAGATGCACTAGCTCAGCAATTACAAAAACTTCAGTGTCTCACAGAGCTGAGTGCCATTATTACACAGCAAGTGTAATAGGCTCCAACCATGAGAAGCATAAGCATTCAGTCTACATAAATAACAAAGATGTATATTGTCAGTTGCAACTGCTACAAAAGATTTCAGCTGGTTCATTTTGGGTTTGATGAACATTATATTAATCCTCCTCTCATTGCTGCTGTTCTGTATTTGATAACTGCAGAGATACCAATAACACTGCTACCATTCACGCAGCAGTGTAAACCTCGTTATGGAAAACATCTGACATGCTCACTGAATTTACTAGTCTATAAGAGGAGATGATTGTTTTGCTTCACTGAATCCTTATATTATATCCTGCTCACATTACTGGGCAGTGTTTCTGAACTCATAGAAGTCTATTTTGCTTCCTGATTGCTGTGAAATGCTGTGGCTTATGACACTGCTGGGGCTTTACTTCTGACCCTGGATCCTTGAAAACTCTTCAGTGTGTTGCAGCCGGGATTGATGGACAAGGCTGAGTCAATAGATGCTCCATCTCCTGAAACCCTGATTAGTCTCTCACTCTTTCTGTCAATGCTGCTTTTGGGCCTCATTGACTCACTACAGCGGCTGTGATCTGACTGTTTGATTTCTGTAACCTCAAAGCCCGGTCGAGGTGAGACTATTGATTTATTTGCAAATAATGGGAATGTATCTGCCAGTGGTGCTTATGTAGGTCACGCAAAGCACATAATACACACAAAGTATAAGGATGACTACAGCAGTATTAATTACAATGGATAATGTAGAACACAGAAGATTAGCTACAATTACAGTACACTTAAAAGTAACAGAAGTTTCTCCTTACACATTTTTGTTTCTGACAAAAAAATAAAACAATGAGTATGTGTATAATTTACATTTACATTATGTATTAAAGCATACATCTAAAAAAAGAATGTGTCTATTTGGATAACACATATTTAGTTTGGACAGTGTGTGGCTTGTTCATTATTTATGGTTGAATACGCAGTAGTACATTTTTTTTATTAAATAAGTGTTGAAAATGGGAAGTGGAACAACTGAAGGTATTGGACGTAAGTAGGACTGTTCTTCAATACAGCCAGTAGGACTGACATGAGTACATAGCAAGTGACCTTCTACGAGTGCAAACAGTATTTTTATTCATGCTAAGCAAACCTTGCTGCAGTTCAAACAGAGATTATATTAACACTTCCCTATCAGGCCTTCAGCAGCAAACCTCTACACCCTCTGCCTAGCTAATGCGATCATGCTGTGCAGCAGATAGGAAGTTCCATGCTTAGATAACATCTTCATTGTATGAGTGGGCATGTGAAGATAGAGAGGACAGAGAGTGAGAGCTGTGCTCAAGACAAAGCACCTTTTCTTATCAATAATTGCTTGGCAACAGTGAATCAGTTACTGATTACTTACTGATTACTCTAGCTAACTGCAAGCCCTCAAACAACTCTATCAATGCTGAATTGTGATTATATCTATGCAAATTGCTGGCACATTGAGAGCAGACCATTTTAATCTAATTAAATATTCACTGGCTATATTTTATTTATTTTTTACCTATGAAACATTTGATGGATTTCAAAATGAGATCAAGTATGATTTTGGCTTCCACTATCAATGTCCAATCTTTCCAAGCATATGCCGTGATTTAGGTAATGCATTGATAGAAAATGCATGAAAAACAACTTTGTGCTAACTCGTCAAACGTGCAGATGAACATGGCATCTCGGAGTCTGTAGCTCATTGTGATTATAAAGTATGCTAGTGTCTCTCTTTGGGATAGCTGAATGTTAAGATGTATGTTTTGTTTTAACTGTATCTGTCAAAGGTACGATGGTTGCACAAACACATTTAGGGCTACTGAAATCCTGCAGTTATGTCAGGACTGAGACCTTTGATTATCATAGTAGTACCACTGACCCAGAAAATATTCACTGTATCCCCATAAAAAGAGGGAAATGCTAGGACACAGTATCTGCAAAATACACTTCTCACAAAAAGTTAGGGATACTCAGCTTTCGGGCGAAATTTCTGGATGAACCTAAAATGCACTATAACCTTTACAGGTGAACTTAATGTGACCTTCCCTAAACGTTTGAATGCACATGTC
>JAUMHL010000006.1:13924407-13949642 GCA_032362345.1 Sandelia bainsii | reverse complement strand
TAGTGTGAACTTTTTACGTTTTCCATAGATTTCACCCGAAAGCCAAATATCCCTAACTTTTTGTGAGTAGTGTATGTGTATGGCCCTTACAAGCTGCTACTTTGCATCCATTTTGATGTTTTGTAAATTACTCTTACAAAATGCAGAATAAATCACAAAGTAGCTAGATGTAGCTTAGCATGTTGACATGTTTTGTAGTTTTATTTAGACAAAATTTTAACATGGTCATGAATCAGACAGCTTTGTAAATCCGATGACAAGTAGCCTGTTGCTCAGAGATAATACCTCTATGATAAGGTTTAATTGTCATAAACTAAATGACTGTGTAAGTACAGAGATGGGGGTAAATAACCAAAGTAACGTGTTTCATGTGAGGTTAATCTGTTACAAGATAGCTCTACTGTAAGTATTGACTTCACACTTAATCTTACAGTCAAAATTATGTTTTCAGCTGCTGCAATAGGCAATAGACTGTTGAAGGAGTATTTGTCCATTCTTTCAGTCTGTCTTTGTGGAATCAGCTTTTCATTCTTTCGTCAGTCCATCTAAATCAGTTATGCTCCTATGCACAAACAATCATTTCAAAAGAAACCTCTTTTCTTTAGGGGAGCCACAAAGCAGGTGAAGATTAGATAAAGTCTGAAGTTTTTCTTGACTGGACAGACATGCTCTTGTTCTTATTGTTATATTACTACTGCTATTGATTTTTCTGCCTACCAGCTTACAGGTAAAATCGATGGCTAATGAACTAAGCCCAGAAAGTTTTCAGGGTGCCATCAAAAGTCATTTCAGGAAACAGAAAATTACTACCTGAACAGAAACAGACATGTTAGGAATATCTCTGTACCAAAAAACATCAGCTTCAAGAAAATTATTTCAGAAATGTACTTTCGGCAATGCAATTTCACAATCTACCAATCACTAACATTTTTACTGATTTTTAACAACTTTGCAAGATTTGATTGTGGGACTGTTCTGGGCAAATATAAGGCCAGGGGCAGTTGCCTCAAATCACAGCTGACAAATGTACGCTTATTAAAAAATTTCCTCAAGGAAGAATTGTTTTACTTAGTCTTATTTTTCTGTCCGGAAGGTACAGTTCAGAATTCGAATTCATTTACACAATTCAGCTAAATTTTCCTCTTATTCCTAGATTCCTAGATGTCCATACAACACTTGTACTCAGAAAACCTCAGGCGCATATATATATACACTGTAAATGTGGAAAACAAGATCAGGCTCGGGGCAGGTAATTACGCCTAATCGGCAAAAGGAGCGCTCTTAGAGAGACGACAAGAAGGAGAGTGATTGCAAAAGTTAATTATCCCGCAGATTATAACAGCCTACACTGCCCCCCCAAAAAAAGGTCAGAAGAACAAAACATATGAAATATCTTTGAGGCCAGGGACTGCACGATCATTCATGTTTCTTCCAGCCTCTAACATCAGTTTTTTAGTGCAGACATTTGACCAAAAGTGAGAGAAAAGTGTTCCTTGTCTACTGAAAAGGTCAGTAACAGTTACACTGCCACATTCAGCTAACGTGCTAGTTTACAATGTTTGCTGTTGGTGTGACTTTAGCTACAGCATCGGGAAATTGTAGCAACAGAGTAAAGTTACTAGAGTGTGTTCTCTGAATGTTATAGTCAGTATTAGCCCTGCAGAAGCAACGGAAGTTGTCTAACTACGAGATCTCTCATTTGACCACAACTTTGTGTTTAATTGTGTTTCATGCTTATGTGGTTACATTTCATTCTATTTTATAGCTACAGTACATCTTACGTGGTACGTCATTATTTTGGATCAGTCACTAGTATAAATGCTTTGATAACATGTCTGCATGAAATTAACTTTCCCCACAATCATGTTCATTTAGCACTGAAATCATGTAAGATTTTTTCCAATTATGTAATAGTAATAGAAATACACATAGTGCAGCAGCATATGATTTAAAACATAGGAATTACAATTTATTATAATTGTGACATTTATTACAATGAAATAACAGCTTTTATTAATGCTAGCTTATTTCAAGCAGTGTCAGTAAGTGTACAAAACAAACGTGAAATGTGTTGAGACTAGGGCAAGTGTAGAAAGAGATGGATGACTTACAGCGGACTTCCAGGTACACGTGCTGGTTGTCTTGACCGATGGAATTGCTGGCTGTGCAGAGATACTGGCCGGCATATGTGAACTGGACATTTTTTAAGGTGAGAGAGGACACTCGTGCATGACTGCGTACCACAATATTTCTATCAAGGCTCTGTAAAAAAGAGAAAGAAATTATTGAAATGAATGCACACCTTGCTATTTTGTCAGTGAGTCCCCCAGCTTATTAATAAAATAATCTTGTTTGTTGATCTAAACACTGGACTATTCTTAAAAAACAACAAAGAAATAAATAAATAAAATTAAATGGAAATGATGGGGTTATGTTTTTTCATTTTTCAGAGTAATCACAGATAATTAAAACATGATGACCTGAGATCTCAATTTTAATATTAACAAAAGAATTAAAAAGAAACAGTGATGAACACTGGTTGATTGACAGTCAACCTACAATAAGTCAATTGTAGTGCCACACCACACCACTGTGGACACCGGCCCTATCCTCTGCAGTGTGACAGTTATAAATTAAAATGCATGTAAATCTTTAAAATATAACAAAAAGCATCACAGCCTTTCTCACAGCAGACAGAAAATGTCCCTGCCATCAGCCTGGAAATCAGCAAGTAAATAAAGCCCTGGCCAATAAACTGCACACTCCAATTGTTATCCCGACTATTTAGCGGTCTAGTTACAGGTTTACAGACAGTCTAATTGCTGTTGGAATACTGTAATTTAAGTTGGGACAAATGGCTTGTTAAAACTTGTTTTTATTTAGCAGATCACCTTTATTGCTCTGCCTACTTAATAGAACTGTGTGATATTCAGGGTCAATGAGAATGTGTTCTGCCTTTTTCAGAGTGAACCACAGGTGTGCAGCTGACATCTGAGTTCACCCACTCACATGCCTTTTTAATCATGTGCATGCTACGAAATACTGTATAAGGGATGAGGACAGAATACTTTCTGCTCTGTTTCTTGATTATGTTTCTGGTAATATATAACTATTTTCACATACAATGTCCTGCCATAAAATGAACGAAGGTTTCCCTCCGGGTCAGAAATTCATATTTATTATTACATGGCATGACTTTCTGTCTTGAAACTACACTGCAGAAGGGAGTGAGTGGAAAAAGACATCAATAATGAAGAAGAGCTGTGTAGCAGGCCCTATAGAAACTCTGGCTGTTAAAAATACAGTAACAGCTTTTCTTCCCTCTGGGCGACATAGTTCAAACCAACAGGGGATATACATCATCCTCTTAGCTGCCATGATTTCCTATTACTATTTCAAGCATTCTCTGTGTTTCAGCATTTATGTTTTATAAAAAAATGAATTTTTGTTATTTTAGCATTATAGAATGAATTGTTCTCCTTTCCAGTTTGAGATGATGCAGATGTGGCAGAAATATTTCTGCTGTTTACTGAACATCTGAGGGAGCGTCCTGGAACATTTTGAAAGGGCAGCATTAATCTTGTCTTACTGCAGTGACACAGGAAAGAGCTGTACTGGGCACACTGTTGGAATGTAAACAGAGATAAGGTTAATAGAGAATAATGCTTTAATGATACAACAGAGGCAGAATTGAACAGGCAGACCTTTCAACAGGATTTATTCATTAATTCCAATGAATCATTTTAATTATACAACTCTGATTTGTCACCAAATTAATTATAATGGTAGACCTGTAACAGAAAGCATGGAACTGATTTTTCACAGTTTCCCTTGCTTGTGTAGTCATGGCTGCTTTGCTTAGTGGGACAGAACTGTCACTCTGTTACATAACCTGTCAATACATGTATTTCGCTTGTCATATATTCTGTACTACAGTTGTTATATGGGAGAGACTGCCAGCCTGAATCTGTGCTGGCTGATTTATATGTGCTGCTTTTGTATTTTCAATACATTTAAATTAAATTTGACACAAGGGTAGCTTTTCTAGGTAAAGGCTTTTTTTTTACTTTGGAGATTATTGTTTTTTCTGTTAGTACCTCTTCACCACCTATAGCTCTACTGACTCTGGAAAAAGATGTTAATGCTGCATCAAATAGATTTTTGTAGCACACTTTGAAAGAGCTCAGTGGTGCATAGATTAACATGTTATCAGGATACTAGCATGCTCACACTGAAAATATTACTATGACATGCTTATATTTAGCAGGTATGATGTTTGCCATGTTCTTTGTCTGGCGTGTTTTAATGCAAACATTTGCTAATTAACACTAATTCTAACTCCTCATTTTTTTGGCTCAGCTCTGTTTTTAATCTAGCCAAGGATGTATGTTGTTCAGCTGAAGCCGAATGGTGAAAACACTGATAAACCTAAAAGCATTTGCGAAACTATATCATATTGCGATTTTACAATTCAAAAACCTTAGGACTTGGACTCTAATGATTTGAACTTTTAAGAACTTGAGCAAGTAAAATAGACAACATTGGAAGAACTGGAGCCGATATTGTTATCAGTATTATTCCATGTAAATGCTGAAGTTTGGCTGGCAAAAACAGGTTGGTGGCCCTGCTTGATGGTGAGAAGCATATCAAGTGGGAGCAAAAGCAGATCCTGTTACCATAGATACATGTTTTTTGTGTTTTATTGCTGCAGTGTAGAAGGACGATTAGGCTGATGAAAGTAGGGCTGTATGTCCTTAAATAGAACCGAGGGGGACAAGCTGAGCCAACAATGTCCTAAAAAGGCCACTGTATCAAGAAATAAAACTCATGAGTAACTGTCTCCCAGTTTCGTGACTGGATCCTCAAGCAGGATCTGAATCTACACCTTCTCCAGAAAATAAACAGTCTGCTAAAACTAACTGCATTTGAGTGGTCCTGAAATACAGCAAAGTTGAGTCCACTCTGGGATCTTTGCTGCTGTTGATGTTTGCTCTTAAATTCTCCAAAGTGTTAAGATGGGACATATTTTATTACATCCAAGTTTATAGTATAGGTTGTGGTGTGGCACTAACAAGTACAGTAAGTATTACGTAAGTATTACATCTAATCATGGTAGCAATCCACCGATTATCCTTGCTGATTTGTCTCTTAAAGGTGACAAGAGTGTTGTTGCCAATCCCATCTGTCATTGGCCAAAGGGCAGGGTACATCCTTGAGAGATTTCCAGTGTATCACAAGTCTGAAGCCAGCTCCTTCTAGCTGACAGGCGATAGTACTAACTAGTGAATTTTCTTGACTTGCATTTCTCTAAGCTCTATGCAGCAATGCTCGCAACTATGGCATTCAGCTGGCAGATTATTATAATCAGACCATGATCTGGTGTGTCAGTTTCTAAAGTGCATTTCTTGATGCAATAAAGACACATTGTGTTGGGCAAGAGGCAGGGTCGCCAGTTTTTAATACAGGGCTGACATGTGAAGACAAACAACCATTCACAATCACACCTATGGAGCTGAATTCAACCAGTGTCCAATGCAACCAAGGCCAAAATCCTTACCGAAGACTATAGATTTGACTATAGGTGTGATCTATACTGTGCTATTAGAGGTGCATTAATCAATAGCTGATTCTATATGGTGGGCTACATGAGAATGTTTAACATTATCATTAATGTTACACAGAACCATTACTGCTAATATCTTCAGGCACAGAAAATAGACTGCTCACCACAGATCATGAGACAGGTTAGTTTTGGGATATAACTGTCTTTTATCTACACACAACCTTCAGTTTCAGGAAGCTTTTTCTCTCACACAATTTCTCTCACTAACTGTGCTCACCTTGTAGAAATTAGTGCGCATAAGGGGATGATAAACTGTTAAGGACATTACATACAAACACCTTTTTCTATTGGCAACCATCTATTGAGTAAGAGCAATATTAGTACATCAAAAATCTACACTATTCTTCTACAAAAGCACAAACAGTCTACAAAAGCAAGAAGCTACAGTTCAGGTCCACAAGTAATTACTTGCCAAGTATTGACCAGTAAATTGAATGAGTACAACCTGTCAGAGTTACTAATAATATAAGCTACAAAATTATAAATGACATAAAAAAACCATCACTATCTTCACAACACTATGGAAGTATGAATTCAATTACTGAATTGACTGATTTTAGAAGAACACAAGTTGTTAGAACTCATTTGTTACTCTTACACCTGAGCTTGGTCAGGTAAATTAATTCCATTCTTTATATGTGTGTAGGAGTGAGCGACGTTAGCTTGTTATATATCTAACTAAAGGTAGTGGTTCTTATTTTGTGGAGGCCCAAGAGTTTGCATGTTGCTTTCCAGTCAAATACTAGAGCAGACTTTGTGTATAAAAGTGTTTTTGAATTTATAATTGTGTTCTTCTATTGGATGCTTAAGCTGAATTTGTAAAAATAAATATGTGTTCTAACTAGTGATCTCTATGTCTATGTAAGCAAACTACAAAAATAGTTCCACTTTATTAGGGGTTGGGCACAGAAATCTCGGTGAGCTATATCTCAAAGTCTGAACAAAGGCTTGCCATCAGAGACAAGTGAGATCTTTTTTTGTTGTTGTTGTTGTTATTTTGGTTAACTGACCATTTTATAAATGAGGCCCCAGGTGAATTCACTCTCCTTGTAAGTGAAGGAGTCAGCTGTTGTATTGTGCACTCTGGAGTAACAACATGCAGACTCTTGGGTAAAGAGAGGCTACACCCTTTAAAACCACTCTGTTAAGATTTAGTATAGCTCAGTGAGTTAAGAGCAATGACTGGCACATAGCAGAGCAGAAAGTGTTTTCTATGTGAGATTGTAGGGTTTCTGGCCTACAAACAAACCGATGCAGGACTTTGTTTCTTCCCTGAATGAAGAAAAGTCTGAGAACTAACCAGACCATGCAGCAGGAAATAACAGCATGCTATACGGCCCAAAAATGAAACATCTACTTTGAGACACTGTGACCGTCTCTGCATCTCAAGACAGAATTGGTCGACAAAAATAAACGTGGGCAAGTAAATAGAGCAAATCTAAATGTGTACTGGAACTAACTAGATTTAATGTGCTGTACTATGTGTCGAATGGTCTGCATATTTAGTGCACAAAATGTAATGCACATTTAATATGGGCTCAATGACAACATTTCTGCTCTGCAATAAAAAAAGGGGGTAGTCTACTGTGTAAGGTTACGCTATTACAACTGGAGTCCAACTAGAGCATTTAATAGCTATACCTCATATTTGTCAGGTCGTGTCCAAGAAGCCTAGAGAGGACAAACACAAGGGAAGCAAAGACAAACAGCAACACAGTGGAGCAAAGTAAGCTTTTGTAAAAGACCCACACAGAGAGAGTGCAGACTGAATTTACCCGCAGGAGATGTGCAATGATTTCAGCTATCAAAACATCTTCTCTACTCTGCTGCCAATCATTTTCCAGGACATATCAGAGTGCATTTTCTGCCTTCCAGGCAATTTTTGATTTACATTCACTTACAGATGGTAGGCAAATCAACCTGCAGTGACTTTGAAATTGCTGTGTGACTTAGGTAATCCATCACTATGAACTTTGACTCTGTTTTGCTATACTCTTGTTGATACTAAAATAACCTGCTGTGCAACTGCAACTGTAACTTTCATAATAACTCATGCAGACATAAAGGTGCTTTGACACAGTGAGGAGTTTCCGTCACTGCTTCCACAACTACACAATGTAAACATAGCAGCAGATGTGGTGCTGAGGTCAGCAGCAGGGGCAAGTAGAGACAGGACTGCTGCTATGCTACAGCCACCGGAGTTCACGATGGTTCAACCCTTATCGACTAACCACCATAGCTCAATGAATAATGATGTCAACCACAGAAATTATACACAAGCTAATTAAGCAGGTATCTGAATAATCTTAATGATTCAACAGACATGAAGATACAGAACTGGAGAAACATCAGCTCGAAAGGCTATTTATCGGGACTGAATAAATATATGATACTATAGATAGCAAAACTTGCTAAATGAATGCTACCATATTGCTAACCATTTCCCTAAAATTAAGCTACATACAATACCAGTTTGTTAATCTGCATGATGATATTACTGTATACTGCTGTGTATAATGGAGAGCACCAGGCTGTGGCATATGCATAAGCTGGTAGGATCAGAGGTAGCTGAAAGATGCTGTAGTGGCATTTTAGCCTGTTCTCAAAACCCACCAATGTTGAAGGGTGACTTCTCATTGTCTGAAAGCACCTTAATGCTTACAGTGATAGATTATGCAGTGTCAAGTCTGTATTGATTTTAACACCCTTGTGAAATAAATGGAAACCAATGCTTGCCTGAAAGGATAACACATCCAACAACATTGCAACATACTGTACTGTACTTTCGAGTGCAGCAGTACTATATACATGATTTGTAGTTAAGAGACTTAAACATGTAGTATGTATAGTTCTTAAAGAACAGAATAAGTAGAAATACTGGTGAAATTACTTTGGATGCTTCTGATTTTTTTCTGCCAACTTGTGTTTACAACAATTATGATTAATTGTCTCATTAATACATTATAATTCTGCATTCAAATATTATAAACAGAACAAGCAATATTAAAACCTGATGTGAAGCTTTCTAAACATGAAACATTAAGAGTGACTTTTTTGGTGAGGTCAGGATTTCTGACTTGGCTGTTCAAGTGTGGTCAGGGAATTTATAGAACTGATCAAAATGCCAAACTGGAGCATATTTTGCTAATGCAGCATAGAGGTTTCTCAGTTGGTTATTTATTCATGTTCTGTAATAAGAGACAATTTGCAGACACTACGGAAATCAGGGCACTGAAGCTAATTATGAGAGAGCCATTACTGGTATCTAGGGTCTTTGTTTTTCTAATCAGCATCTCTCTCAGTGGTGGCGTGCACCACTTATCTTCTGTTACTATCAAGTGCATACAGGTAATTGTCATCTCATGGTCTAAAAACACAATATTGTATGAATGGGCAAATAACCTCAAGATCACACAATAGTCCCTTCTTAGGAGATGCAATAATACCATCCACTTCAGTTTTTACAAGACATATTCAAAAGATGCAGCAGCAGCCAGTAAAATGATTGCTATGCCCTAACACGACACTATGATTATGTCTGTGCTCTTGTATTCTGGGTGAGATGATGTAGAACTAGAATATGAATGTATGACACAGCATGGCAAATGGGAAACAGACCAATGATGAATGACAAGCAAATGAAAATTAGTGAAAGCTATTAACAAATGATCAGCCGGGTTTTCTGATCATAGCAACATTAAATCACAATTGATCTGACAGTGATAGATAGGAAATACAGAGATGATGGCAGCCTGTGAATGGAAGAAGATACTTGGTGACAAGTGTGTGTTGCAATGGGCAAGTCCTGTGTTGCAGGTGGAAGATGAGATTCAATAAGTCGCAATTCAGCCATGAATGCACTGTGCTGTGTGCAGCCTTCCACTGACTGTCAGCAATAAAATGCACAGTTGATAGGGCAAACTAGTGACACTTTAGTTGATTCAAATTAATGCATTCTCCTCTGGTAATTCTCCAGATTACCTGTGGAACAATCACATAGTCATTGGACGGAACAAACAATGTAGCAATTATTTTATTATCGCTCTTTTCAATTCTTGTGTTTCATGTTTACAATGGCAATGCCATTATGTTTTCTTTTTTCAAGCATGGTAAAGATGTGCCAAATGTGCCACAAGGAGAAACACTTGGATATGCATTTTAACTTTTAGTACAACAAAAAGATTCACAATGCTGCATTAGGGTGTACTGCACAGCCAAGTAAAAGTAATGACTCCTCATGTTAGAAATCCCTGACATCCATCCTTGCTCCTACTGTAACATCTAATCAGAGGTTTACTTTGATTATTTTCTGTATAGTACAATATCCTGTTATAGTGCAAATATACCTTATTTTGATCCATCACTCCCTTCGACAAGATTTTAAAAATCTGAAGGCAGACTCAGAAAATTCTCAATGATAGTTTCTAGATTGACCTCTGACAAAGAGTTGTTTGCTGAAACACAAATCTAAATTTGAGTGGTCGAGCATAGCATACTGTACACTTAACAACACTTATATTATGGCACTGCATGGTTTTCTAGCATTCTCCCCTCTAGCATTTATGACAAGAAGTACAAAACCATTAATGGTGTTCCTGCAGTAGTGGAGCCGGCTGTCAAAAGTTTAGAGATGAAAGAATCCACACTTGTCTGTACAAAGGGCACATTCAGGGGTATGAAGCACAACAAGCAGTTGGAAGTGATTGTCCAACTACTATATACTTTTACTGATTTCAGATGAGAAAGGCTGGAAATTAAAAAGTTAACTAAAGTCATTTCAAAAGTGAATGAGAAACACAACTCTGTGGGCAAGTGACTCAAATGTTTAATATTGATGGACATGTTAGTTCTGTGATGGATTGTAGCCATGCCCTATTTTTCTGAAATAATGAACTATCTAGCAGAGATTTGTTCATTAACATTATTTGAGGAGCCCATGTCACACAAATGGTTAACAAGAGCTGCAGTGTTTGCTCTGCATTACCAAAAATAATGTAGCTCATTATGGACAGCTGGCACACATTATCTTGCAGTATGCAGGAGTTTATTCAAGCATTTGACTAACAGAAACCCATCAGGATTACAATATTGGAATCTTTGTCCACTTAATTGTGAATGGAAGATTTGTATTGTACTACTAATATAGTGCAAACATTCCACATTAAAAAAAGTTTATAATTTCAGTATTTAGTGACATACGAATGTTATAAATAATTGTACAATTAACACTTTTCTCCTTTCTCTAGTGTGCCGACACACCAAAGGGCACTTTAACCTTTCTATCTAAAAAGAAATAAAAAAAAAAATACCAAAGATACTGGTGTGTTTGAAGGACTTCTGTCATTTAATACTGTGCTGAGTGGAATTCAATATTAGCCAAAACTAAGAAGAGTATGGTATTGAGTCTTTATGTCATAATAGTTTTTATAAAAGGTCAAAAAAATTCATCTGATCACAAAAATCCTGCGTATCTGTGAATAACTTGTCTGTTTGAATGTGGCACTGTCCACATTTGAGGAAAGAAAAACAAAAAATCGCCAGTACCTGCTCTCCTTCAGTGAACACTCTGTTTTCAAAACTCCAGGAGATGGTGGGTGTGGGGTCGCCTGAAGCCTCACAGGTCAGAGTGACTTGCTCATCAAACTCTGAGGCAGTCTGGTTACTCAAGTAGGTAATCTTAGGTTGCACTAGGGAAAGACCCAGAAGGATTACTGAAACATGAATTTGTAGACACTTTCAGAACATTGCAAAAATGCCCACACAAGAGCTTTTGCTTGTTGCAGCCTACTGTGTATGTGTTGTGTCCCTTGAAGTTGCATCATTATCCCACTGACAGTTTTCTGTTTTCCCCCCATTTGGTGGCAGTGGAGCAAGCTAAAAGCATAAACTATGATACAGGGCAATCAAAGTTCACATTGGGCGAGAGGTGGGATACACCCTGGATTAGTTGCCAGTCTACCATAAGCTGACACTCAGATACAGGTAAATGCACATCTATGGTATGTGCAATTTAGAGTTACCAAATAATCTGACATTCATGTCTTCAGACTGCAGAAGGTAACTGAAGAACATGGAGGAAACCCACACAGGCACGAGGAGAACATGCAAAGAGCCAAACCAGTGGGTATGGTCAAACTCAGAACCTTTTTAATTTACTTTCCCAGTGCTAATGACTATACCACCATGCTGCCCCACATTTGATTTATCAGAACCTTTAAACTGTTTTCAGGTAGATGACAGTAGTGGTGTTAGTGGAAATTCTAGGCTGTAAAACCTGTAAAACAATTAGCTAAAAAAAGACTAAAAAGCACTGTGGAGCTGCTGCATTGTTGACTGATCATTCTCTGACACATTTCACAGTATACATAGTCATTTGGTTCATTGTTAACATAAAAACATTTAAATACCTGTTACACTAGTAAAGTATACAGACAGACTTCATTAGACATGTAGTTTCACAGCCCATTGACATATAATAGAGCTGCAAGCACATGATTACACAAGGCTGGTGCAAATTCCCTCATGCAGAGAAACTCTAGTGTGATATCTCTGAATGTCCTAAGGGGTGGCTTAATTAGTTTTCAATAGGACACAATTTTCTTTAAACTGTATTCTTCATGCTGTGTAACCCTGCACCCAGCCACTAGCAAAGCAGTACAGGATTGTACGGCAAATGTCAAGAAGTACAAAAGAAAAGGGCAGCTAGAGAAAAAGAGCCACAGTTGTATGTTTTTTTATTTTTTATGAATTGAGTTATTCTCTTACCAAACACGTTCAGGCTGACTTCCTCGGCTTTCTCTCCTGCCTTGTTCTCTGCGATGCAAGTGTAATCTCCTTCATCCACTTTCTTGACACCTTTTATTACCAATTCTGAACCATCCTCGTTGAGGCTGTACTTATCACCCGTTTCAAGGACAATGTTGTTACTGTAGCAGAGGGGAAAAAAATGAAAAAGACACAGCAAAGTTCACATCACATACATTTGCTTATACAACTTGAGGGGCCTACAAATAAGTTTCTGAACTTTGGGTTTTATCTCAGGAAGAGACCAGCTGGTACCCAACAAAAGCTGGGATATCAAAAAAGCTGTCCTGTACTGTATGCCTCTGAGAACATTTCCAGTATTTCCACAGCTTTTTGTTTGCCTCAGCTCTCTGTTAGTCCTTACATCTGTTTTTTGAAAAAGGCCACATCCCAATCTGATGATAATGCATGTTTTTTTTGTTTTTTTTAGAGAAAACCCTCTTTGAATCATGAGAACTAGAACTTTGCTGGAGGTTAGATTCTTGTTTGAGTATTTGTATTCCTGAGGAACAGCCATCCTGAAGCATTTTGCAGGCAGACAGTGAATGACAGCTTTGTCAGCAGCCCTAGAACAAATAGAGCTTTACTCTTCTGTTTTTTCTTTGCCTCGCCCATCTGTCCTCCCAAAACTCCTACTATCATTCCTAATGCTGTTCTAGCCACAGACTGTCTCTGTCTCAAACTTAACACCCAGACCACACACTAACTTTACTGTCTGGAAGACAACAGCAAACACCATCAATCTTCAATAGTTGTATTAATTCAGATCTCAACTTATTTAAAGTTATTGTGTTGCACCAGGCTCACCAGGCTTCACAAATCTGGGTGGTGATTTGGTGTCATGGTGTCAACACAGTGACTGACATTACTTAAATATACCAACTAATGGCAAAGTTGTTGTTGTTGTTTTGAGTTTACATGAAGAAAGTTGTGCATTTTACTTTACATTTACATCACTGATAAATTATCATTAAAATGTAATGACCTGACTCAGTCAGCTAATCAGGTAAAGATGGAAGTGAACAGTGATGTAGAACCAGAACCTCATATAGAGGATTATTGTTTGGGTAGTTGGGTCAACAAAGTGTTCAACTTTGACCATTGTTACTAACTCTGACAAATTATCTATTCTGCCAATGCAGGCTGCCAGAAGTGAAAATGCAAATATTTTAGGGGTAATGAAATGAGGATTAGTTGTTTAGTTGGAAGATGACATGAGAAAGATAAGACATGAAAAATTCATTAACTGTTATGTCAATATGTCAAATAATGTTTAATCAACATTTGCTAACTTTTATCTCTCCTGTTTTTCAGATTGTAGTTACAGGTTTTGAAGCTTAATTAGACTACAGCTAAGAGGGTATTTTCTTGTTTTCTCTCTCATCAAAAGCTGACTATATTATCTCAGTCATAATGATGAATTTTATTTATCAAATAATTTAAAACCTAAAAAGGTGAATAAGCTGGGTCTAGAATGGCAATTTTTTTACTGTAACCACTCACATTCATAGAATGTCTTAACTAGTATCAGCCTCAGTAAAATCACCATTATTCAGCTAGAACTAAATCCAGTAGATATATATAGCACTTACACTGTGTAAATAAATAAACAATTTAATAACACAGTTTGTGTTTCTTTAAGAACTTTCTTCTGAATTGACAAGTAATTGTCAGTCTTGTTATGGACACATGCTGTTCCAGTTGTACATACACTAAAGGTTTAAAGGAAGTGCCTCACAAACCTGACAAAAATGGTGTGCAATTTAAATAGTGTGTGCAGAGCGGAAACCAGCCTAATAATACTGATCAAAGCCTTTTTGCCTTCGTTACAGTCATGGAAATGTAAATACATGTAAATCTCATCATTTCTCCCACACAACTTGTAGGCAAGACCCTGCAAATTTATAATTTTGTCCTATTTACAAACACTTTACAACACCAACTCCCTGAAATGTATGTTGTGCATTTACAATCCCTTTTAAACTGAGCACAATCACTTTCAAAAATTTTGTTCAGTAAGACTGAGAGAAGCTGGTGTCATCATCAGCAAGCAAAAGAGTTTGCATCATTTGATATCAGACTTGATCAGAAGGCTCAATTTATAAAGGGGCATAAACCTACCAGCCCTGCTGGATTACTACTAAAGCTGAAACAAGCAATTTGCACTTCCATTTGGCGCTGAAGTGCCCTTTCTGAAAGCTTGTTTGGAGCACAGCTTCATTTGTGTATATTTTAATGAGTGCAATAAATATTCTAGGTATGTTGTTAGTGCAGAAAACCAAGCTGGAGATTACTATTTATAGGTCAACGTTTTTCACATGGCTGTTGAGGACAGGTTTATGATTAAATCAGACACTGTACTGACGTTTTATAACGAGTCTTTCAGCACTTTATTTCAATATTTCAAGCAGCTAAAAAAAAACAAGATAACTTAATACAAAGCCACAGATTCATTTAAAATGTGGTTTGTGCCTTCGAACCAATATGCAGGAGGATCAGACAGTAGTGTTTTTTTAATTGCTTTGTACTGAGGTGCTGCACTGAAATAATGGGGCTCAGAGACTGAGAACAAGCTCTTAACTAGATAAAATCAATGTTATTTTTTTTTTTTTAAACAAAAAAAAAAAAAAACGAATTATTTTTTTTTCTTGCAGTAACTGATTTCTGTTGTCAATGAGCCACCATTTTATGTTTCTGCATTTATTCTTATCCACTATGAACTATGAGGATCAAAGTATGAGCATTTATCAAGCTGACGGTCACACGCATACAGCTGATGTAAAACATTAACATAATAGAAACCTTCCTTGATTGAGCATTTTTGTATATCAGGGTCTAGTTACCAGGTGTGTCTGCAAATTGCCATCGTGTCCAGCAGCTGGAGACAGAGCGCAAATGCAATAAAACCCAAGCACCTGTAAAACCATCTCCCTGATTACCACATAGGCCTCTGATCAAGTTGTGATGCAGACTATAGACTACATCATGTTATTGGAGGGCATAGTCTCATTGTTTCAGATACTCTATGTCATGGCAAACAAGATAAAAAAAACATGGAATCTGAAATAATTTATACTAAACTGACCTATAAATATCAACTGTAGCCATTAAAAGAGACCCTGGAATTTTCTAAATGCTTGTGAAAGAAGCTTCAGGAAAACAATTTCTTCCATGAACAAACTGTGCTATCCCAGTTACCTGTGTTTTGAAAATTTGCAGGTTCTAATTCACTTTGGCTGTTTGGGTGCAAGGTAAAACATTTGAACTTCTCTTCAGGTCATGCTCTCACACACAGATCCACTGGAAGAAAAGTCTACTGCTACTTTTTTTCCCCCCCACAAAGCTAAGGGAGTAAATGTACATACCTCATTGAGGAATAGACTAAACATGGGATTGCACTAAATCCCTAACACTGATGAAAACTTTATAAACCTACAACATGCAAATTACTTCTATAGTCTAATCAATATAACCAAACTGGTATAGTGCTGGTACATATGATACTCAGGACAATAGTACACTATTTGTAGATGAGGTTATGCTTTGGGCTTTAATCATTTTAACTTGCATTGCTCTCGCCATCTTCATAAATTTTACATTTGTGTGAGATGAGACAACATGAGAAAGTTAACTCAGCGGCAAGTGGATATTTCTGTAATTAATTCTTCATTGCTTTGAAGACCCTTAAGATCAAGACTAGATCCAAGCAAAAACTTGTGATCCAACTCATCAAAACAGGTCTGTGACAGTTGTGGATGACATACTGTGTCCAGGTGACTTTGGGTTCAGGGAAGCCGTCTGCATCACAAGCCAGCAAAGCAGAGCTTCCAACGTCGGCTGTAGCATTGACCTCCGGCTGCCTGGCACGGATGATGGGAAGCACTGAAACAACAAAAAACAAGTGATAAAACATAAATACTGATTAAATACTGATTGTACATTAGTGTACAAATACATAAAAATGTCTTTTGAAGAGACTCTACAGTGGTAAGAAGTCAAGAGCACTGAACTGACATGATTACTTTTTAGACTGATATAGTGAACTTTGCTAAACGTATTTGTTACTTACTTATTTTTAAATTCAGCAGTTATAGAGCAACATTATCATTCATTTGAAGTCCAGTCTGTGTCAAGCATGATAAATGTAAGTCTGATACTCACTCTCTTAGTTCTGCCTTTGGTCTCTACCAGCTCCTGAGACTAATATCTGGTTTAGCTGCTAATTGTACCCACTATGATCATCAGTTAGACATTAACTGTGCCTGACTGATGTTTGGAGCTGAACATACACTGTTTTTAGAGCACTGCTCTGGACCAAAGAATTGGACAGGTACACTGATCCCATGTATATGGACCACACATTATATAAGTTTTAAAACAACATTTCTAGGATCACCCTTTCTGTACCCTCATCACCATGAGCAAAGACCCTTTTTAAACAAAGCGGCAAATAGGGAGAAAAGGAAACAGAGGTGCACTACTTACCATTAACAATGACCTTGATCATTCTGAAGTCAATTTCTCCTCTGGCCATGACACGAGCCTCGCAGGTGTACATGCCCTCGTCTGTCTTCTTGATGCCGCGGATCTGCAGGTGGCCATTATCCATGTTCTTGAATCGGACTGTAACAGAAAAGGCAGAGAACAACAAGGCAACACCGGGTATTCAACATTATTAAGATTATACTGACACAACACAACAGTAAACGTAGATTTGTCAGTCTTGTCTGATGATTAGTCGCAAATACGTTGATACTGAACGTATTAATGAAATGTTCACAGGTAACGTATTTTTGTCCGCCAAATATCCGATCTACATCCGGTTTTCTGTCGGCTAAAATATCAGACGTTACATTTCAACATCCAGACATGTGAGTGTAGCGATATTAAAGTGTTTTATTCTCGGGATCAGGCATCACAGCAGTGGGTTAGGATCAGGAAGAGACTGTGGACTGGTTAATGGATAAAAATGTCGCTTCACAAACACGTCTGCATTAAAAATGACACCAAAAACACGATCTTTTTCTAACCCTAACCTCAGTACTTTTCTTGCCTAAACCCAACCTCACAGGGGACTTTGGTCTTGAACTCGGGTCTCCGGCATGTCAGTCCTGCACAGTAAACGCCCTCCATCCACCTCCTTGCAAATCGCTTCACATTCATTTATTCACAAAAATATGTTTCAGTACAACGTGACAATTACGTTCTACAAAAACGTAATCGGGTCGCAAATACGTCCTGTATCAAAACGTAATCGGGATTGCAGTTTCGTCCTATACGAACGCAATTCTTAGGAGACAGGGTTGATTTAAATATATCCATAAATCCAGTCTGAGCTTTTAAATTAAGTATTTCACATGTAAAATGTCCCTCCTCAGCCTTTACTAGTGTAGAAAGTCTGATTTATATATGACACCGTGTCTGCACCAGACACATTTCAGCTGTGTTTTACACCAAATCACAGAGCCTGACAAACTGTTGCACCTCTAATTAAACCAGCCATAAACACAGAGAAGCACAGTGAGCTGTTTTAACTAAAACCATGTGTTGTTTCTCAGATACATCTGGGAAAAGCATCCAACATTTATTATAAATCAAGGCTCACATGACATCTCATTTAAGAGCCTACATTTCCCAGTTTGAACAGCTAACTTATGTTTTTTTCTGTTCCCTCTCTGTATGAACATGAAAACAAGTACAAATTCCTGCATGAGCAGAATCAAACTAAGGTATACAACAAGTTTAACATCAAGCGATATTTATTTCTGATGTGTTGTTTAACAGTGCAACAAGCAGTATACTGTATGTTTAGGTCAACTGCTGCTCAGAGGAAAATTACAAAAGCAGTTTTCAGCTTTCAGTGTTGGTTACAATTAGTGGTTTTTCCAGTGAAAAACACATTCCTTGTCAAGAGTCCAAGAATAAAGGCTGCCTTAGCAAAATGCTGTGGTGACTCCAGGCACTCCAGCGGTCACCCAAAGGGAGGGGTTACTGTAAGGTTAAAATAGACCCAGTCCAAGTGTAAAATAAAACCCAGTCTCCCACCTCAGCTCTCACACTCCAGATTAAAGTTCTAGTTGAATTTACTGAGGTAGCACTGCTCTGGTCCAAAAAATGCTGCCTAAAATTGCCTAATGAAATCATTCACAAAAAAAATTGTACATGAATATATCTACAATTTCATTTTCAGTATCTCCTCTTCATCTTTTGGCAGAAGTGGAGAAAGATTGTTGTAATTTGTTCACTCATAGTTGACAGTAGTAGCAGTGAGATTGATTCAAATCTGTTACAATGAATTCAACGTTTACTCAAGGTCACAACAGCAAAATGTTTCAAACTTTATGAAACATATCCATACAAACTTTTCATTCCACTCCTGACGGCACCGTTCACTTCTCCTGTTCAATATGTTCAAAACCCTCTGTTTCTTCACAATAGAGTTAAATACCTTAGCTCTGTGTCATAGAGTAGTTCCAAAGCATGTTTACTGGCAAAGCAACAATTGTTTGGATTGTAAGGATCAACAACGAAGCAAGGGATTATAATGCCGGGATGGTCTGAGAAGTTTCTATAGACCTTTTGATGTTTTCCTGTTGTGACAGTGCTGCAACATTTGAATCCACAGGAAATCCAAACTGAATACAGTCTGTCTTTTGTAAATGAGGAACCTCTTCAGAACCTCTTTTTAAGCCTAATGACTATTTTATATACTCACAGAATAGAGTGTCAATGAAGTTTACGTTTACCTTTACCTTTTGTACAGTTTCAACATTCAGCAAGGTTGACAGTCCAATGATGAGAGCATGATTATAGTTGACTATGCAACTCCTCAAAAATGCACATGATCCTAAAACTATAATTTCTATTTTTTCATGTGCTTAAAAATAACAGTTTCAAAAAAAAGAAATAATTTTCTTTTTTTTTTAGTGACAATAATCAGTTCTTAGAAGGCTGGAAAATACAATTCCCACATTTATGCATCATCTGTGAGGTCTGAAACTCCTTCATTGCTGAAAATGCATGGCTTTGTTCATAGATGTTGGGTAGCAGGAGAAGGAGATGAGGACGAGTATGGCAAATTGATTGGAAAGCATACACTGGCAGACAAAATTGGCAGGAAGGCAAGGTGACTGCTCACAGAGTCAGGAGGATGATATGAGATGGCAGAATGGAAATGAGAAAGTAGCTCAAGCAGTGCAACATTTTTATTTGGACTGGCTCACCGTCTTTGGCAACTTGGATCTTGGAGCCCTTATGCTTCCAAATGATGGTGGGTGGTGGTGAACTGACCACATCACAGACTATGTCAGCATCGTCACCTTCATTGAACTCCTGTGGGCTCGGAGCAGTCTTGAAGGTGATTTTTTCTGTAGAGAGGTGTGATAAGAAAAGATACAGTGAACATTTTTATATTTACATCTTTACTAACACTTCTAAAAGTGGAAAAACTCATGTGCATGAAATATATCTTACAGTTGATTAGCAGCATAACGAGGCACCATATGGTTGAGCTTCTGCTCTTCTAATAAAAGTTTTGTTGCTTTCAATTCTATTTAATCACAAATGGTGTGGGAGGGTAGTTGAGGTAAAGCTAGTTCAAGTACTCGTGGTGAAAGAGTACAGACAACAGCACTGCCTCAAAAAACACAGAGCTCACAGTTATTTTAATGGCACTTCCCTGTTGACATAGTTGATGTGCCAACACAGAGGGCTCAGGCAATAAACACATCATCCAGCAAAAAGCTGAAAATGGTTGAACTTTTGCTGCAACACTTATTGGGCAATGTCCTGTGTTGGCCAGTCAAACACAAGCAAGACCACATAAACTGCCAAGATCAAGATACAGCAGTATCCAGCCACACCATATATTGCTTTCTAAATGAAAGTGAGCTCCATGGAAGAAAGAAACCCCCACATTTGAATGAGAAACATTTAAACTGACTGGAGTTTGCTAAAATGAATGTTGACAAGCCACAACGCGTCTCTGAGATTTCCTTTGAACAGATGAAACAAAATTAGAGCTTTTTGGTAAGTCACATCAGTTCTATATTCACAAGAGAAAAAATGAAGCTTAAAAAGAAAAGAACACCATTCCCACTGTGAGACATGGAAGAGGCACAGTTATGTTCTGGCTTTGCTCTGCTGTGTCTGGCACAGGGTGCCCTGAATCTACACAGGGCACAATGAAATCAGAAGATTATCAAGGCATTCTGGAGAGAAACAAACTGCACAATGTCACTGAGATCTCTCTCAGTCAGGTCATCCAAAAGAATATGAAGCCAAAACATATCTAAACCACCAATAATGGGTGAGAAGAAAACAGTGAAGTGTTCTGAAGTGGCCTGTCATGGGTCCTGATCTTAATCCAATTGAACATCCATGAAAAGAGCTGACACTTGCAGCTTGGAGAAGGCACCCATCAAATCTGAGGAAAATGGAGCAGTTTTGCTCATGAAGAGTAGGCCAAAATGCAGTGTAAGTTTCAAACGAGTGTTAAAGGTCCCAATAACTTTGTCCATGCCATTTTAATTTTTTTTATAATGTTTACCTCATAATTTAAAACCAAAATATATATTCTATTAAATATGGAACAGAGACCAGTGGAAACCAGTTACTTGTGTCAGTTTCAACTTATTTCAGAGAAGTTTTTTTCTTTATTAAGTGGAAAGGCAAGCAATGCTACAAAGCTGTATCTTTTTGAATAAAATTGAAAAGAAAAGTTTTCTGCTTGGACCTCTGTGTAATTTCACTCATTTTAAATTGTCTTGCTATCAATATTGAAACATGTTTTTATTAAGGCTCAAAGTGGATTATATTGTGAGGTGGATTTCCTTTGACTGACAAGTTGCTCTGAGCCGTTGTGGTTGTTGTTTGCCTGTCTGAGGCCAACTGCATCCAGGCTAGTCCACCTTTGTCTCACTTTTAAGTATGATAAAGATATATTCTTCCAAGTACAAGGATTAACATTAAGAATGTTATTTTTACATCGACCGATCACAAAGGCTAACCAAAGTAACACTGCAACGAAAAGCTTTAGAATTTTTTTTACGTAGTATAATTAGTCTCAAGTCTAAGTTCATTAATTTTTGTTTCAATTTGTTTCATGTAAAGATACTTTCATATTAATGAACCAAAGACACATAAAAGCTGAAACTTACGAAATATCTTGACTTGGACTGTGGCCTGGGCCTCCTTCTCCCCGTTCTTTGCCACACACTTGTAGATGCCAGCGCTGTCCACATTGGCGTGGTATATGTTGAGGGTTGATGTGGTTTCATCACCGCGGCTTACAAAAATGTCCTGCCTGTTGGGAAGGATCTTCTCACCATTGGGGGCATACCAATCTATGTCTTTAGCATCTCCCACCACTAAAAACAGAAAATTAAGAATGAAAACAAGAATTCACTGTGTACACAAAATTTCAATTTTTTTCTCTGAAACTATAGATTTTCTCATTACATTCTAATTTTATTTGTGCAGCAACCCCAGATTTTTTGGAATTGGGATTGTAGGTGCAATACAAAAGTACTATCTATATTCATAATTTCATCTGTCATGTCAGTGGGAAAAGGAGGCAATAACTCTGATGCTCTTTGCATCATATATTAAGCTGTGCCCCTAATGGATTTCATCATACAGGCCCAACTACTTCAATAGGTTTAAGAAAGACTCTGTACTCTCATGATATTCTGTAAATAAACCATACTCAAAGTGAATGATGAAGCACAAATGGTCATTATTACCAGTGCAAGTCTAAAAAGCCGATATTTACACTTTATACATCAACACTTCTTGATGAAGACAACTTAGGAACAAAATTGTAAAGTCAAAACCCATCTCCCACAAGCATTTCTTTCAAGATCAGACTACATATTCAAACAGAAACATGCAACACTGGTGTAAACAATTCCTATTAGCTCAGTAGGACACAGGATTATTCAGTAGGAGGGAACTTTCGCTGAATAAAAAATCAAACAACTTTTCTAAATCATTAATTTTTTATAAAGACAAATGCAAGCTGAGACATTTCTTGTTTCCCTGAAACATTCTAATACCTTCTCATGTCTTAAGGACCCTAAATGCATTTTGACATTCTTTTCCACTAGAGAACTGCAGAACAACATGAAGCCATGGATACATGCAGGTGGTTCTATTCGGTGAGTCTTTTAAATATCCATCTCTGAGATTTCTGCACAGACTCAAGTACAATGGAGGTAAATAGAATTTTGCTACTGGTGCTCAAAAGTTAACAAAAAAAAAAAAAAATCAAAAGCAGCCTGTCTGTAAAAAAACCCCAAAAAACATGTCCACATTAAAGCTAGTGAGGACCATTAGCCTACATTGATCCGAGAACAGCTGTACAGATTAGAATTTTTTTTTCCTGAGTGTTGCTATAGAATCTAAGTGCAAAAACATACAGCTGATCTCAGACAAGGTGTAATGATCACACAACTATTTTAATCAGAGACATCAGGCACAGGTGCAAATAATTGTGATGTTCAACAAAGAAACAGGAGAAGACAGTGTGTGTGTGTGTGTGTGGGTGCGTGTGTGTGTGTGAGAGAGAGAGAGTTGCCTCCCTCATTCCTCACCCTCAGTTTACTGCAACACTCTAATTGGAAGTGATTCATCTCCTGTCTCAGACTCACCTCCATGGTGCTACGACTATCTATGTAAGTAAGCATGTCTTACTTTAGGCTATAAAAACATCAAACACATTTGAAAACCTTTGTAGTGTCAGGGACAACTGACAACAAGGCAATGACATGTTTTGGAGCTGCTCAAACTAGACAAACTGGGAACAGAATCTGTGTGTCTTGTTCCTTGTTTGTTACTGCTCTGTTTTGTCTGGCTTATGTTCTAATGAGGTAATGTTCACACCAGTCTTACTATTAAAATTTTATCAATGTTATCAAATTATCTCAAATGGTACTGCAGATACTCTTATGAGGTGACATTTTCTCCATGCTGTGTTACATGTAGTAACAAATATTTGTAAGATCTTTAAGATTACCTTCGCACAGGAAAAATTTGGACTCCCCGACGCTGATCTCTCCTTGTGGTGGAGTGATTTGCACCTGGATGGCAGCTGGGTAAAGAAAATAAGAGAAGACAGAACATAACAGACGTTAGTCTCTGGTTTCATCAAGAGAAATAAGGGAAAAAAAGCACAATAAGTAAAAAAAAATCGAATTAAGTAAGTATGACCATTTTTCAAACATACCCTTGATGAATAAAACTCTGGGACATTTTTATGCTCACCAGTGTGCAACAGCTCCCTGTGCAGATGTGTTATAGGTTGAGCTGTAGGACTAGATTTTGAATATTGAGTATTTTGAGAATTTGATTTATTACAAATTCTGAAGGTTTTTATGTCAGAGTTTGGGTCCACTTAACATGCTATCCTGAATACCTTAAAAACCTTTTGTCACATATGCATCCTGAGTGTAAGCTGTTAATGAGTCGTGTACATGTGAATATCAAATATCTGACACCATGCATCAGTCCACGCACCAAGTATCAAACTTCAATTGGTATAGCAATACTGTACATAAGAAGGGACCATGCAGAAAGATAGCAACTTAGTGGTAAATCAACAATAATAAAAAAATATATAAATAATATTTCAAATCAGATTTTTTGTTCTGGGGTAAGCTGATCTTCAGCCCTCTGCAACAGTCTTGAGTATTTTCAGTCATACTATCTAAAGATTTATTTTTTACTAAGACTTTATAAAAGCCACCTGATTGAAATATGCTCTCATGTTTGTTTTTCCCATCCGTGCTTCCTCGGGCAGGTGATTCAGAAGGCAAAATTCATCAAATATCCTTTTCCTGAAACTCTAATGCACTTCATTTTTCAGCAGCAGCTAAAGCTGTAGAGACATAGACGAGACTTAAAAAGAGTCCAGGGAAACACCTGGTGTTTGTTCCTCCCTGCATGCTAACAAATTAGAATTACAACTCTTGCATATTCAATGAAAAGTGTTAAAATGCGTAATAATTCTTAAAGTCTAATCAGGAAATCGTCACTTGCACGTGTGCACCAGTATGACAAGGGATGTGATGATTTTTAAATGTGACATGATTTAATTTAGGGCTCTTATCTTCAGTAATGTGGGAGAAGATAGAATTGAAAGCAAAGCAGAAACTCCACTGAACTGCAGTAAAGAGAAATCCCACTGAGCCTCAAGCATGTCATCACTTCACACAAACAAAGTGAGTGAGTCTCTGCCCAGTTCTCACCAGGAGATTAATAGGAATGGTTTGCAAAGACGCACCATTCAAAGCAGGTAGTGTGAGACATTAGTGTGTCATAATGCAACAATCTCACAGCTACAGAAGCACATGCATGACTAAGAAGAGACAGCAGTGGAATTTGTTGTTCTTCTTTTTGCCCTAAATACTGCTTTATGTGAAAAGAAGTCATCACTATGCTTTTAAGCACAACCTCAGCCAAACTACTAGATGGTGATGGCTAGAAACAACATTTATTACTGCAAAAATATAGAGGCAAGAGCAAAGGAACAAGTTTATAATTTATAAATGTATGTAATCTAAATATTGTATGCTACATAATCTACAGCTCTGGAAAAAATTAAGAGACCACTGCATGAAAGCTGTGCTTGCAAATAAGGGTTATTCCACAAAATATTGATTTCTGAACACTTCCTAAGTTAAAACATTAGTAATGTGTAAAAATGAATATGAACTTGTTTTTTTTTTGTTTGTTTTTTTTGCATTATTTGAGGTCTGAAAACACTGGACCTTTTCTGGTATTTTGACCATTTTTCATTTTCTACAAATAA
>JAUMHL010000006.1:13901047-13924307 GCA_032362345.1 Sandelia bainsii | reverse complement strand
TTATGTTGTCAGTAGTTTATAGAATAAAACAAAAATGTTAATTTTACTCAAACATATACCTTTAAATAGCAAAAGCAGAGAAACTGAATTTTGCAGTGGTCTCTTAATTTTTTCCAGAGCTGTATATGATGATAATGATCATGCCGTGATCTCAACATTAACAATACTCTAACCTCATCAAATCAACATAAATATCAACCAACCTCATCAAATGATGGGGCAAATTGGAACTTCTGAACCTATTCTATAGAAGAGAGGTCGTGGTCTTTCCTTCATGGATATACTTTTTAATCCTTCAAGAACATACAGAGTTTTGCAGATATGAAAGCAACACATTGTACATACCTGCACACAAGCAGGTGCAGCTGAGATAGTTCAACACCATCACAATAAAACAGTTGATACTGATAAAAGACACAGTTATGACACATGGCTTGTCAGAATAATGTGACCATATGCATTTGAACAGGCAATACATGCAGTGTTTTTCCTGGTCAAGGACAGTCTCAAATATTGATTTCATTAAACTATTCAAGGTGAGATTAATATCTCCCTTATGGTATAGTCCAAAAGTCACACAAATATTGATTTGCCGCAAAACACTGCCTCTGCCACATGAATGACCTGGCCTTTGTTGCAGGCTAGCATGCATTCCTCCAGAGGTAATGAAAAACCACTATCCACAGTAAGTTTGCTTTTACAGGCTGGAGGTAGATTCAAAGAAAACAACATATCCATTTCCTTCCCTCATCTAGTAAGATCACGTACGATGCTGCAAACCCTAGACATGCCTCCTAAGACTAAGACAACTGGAGAAAAATCAACTGATGATATCTATCACACTAAAGACAACAAAAAGGAGTTCAGGTGGTGTGGGAAAGATAGCTATTCTCAGAGCCATTTTCTCTGTGTATGTCTCTAAATGGGCACTTGTGCAATGTGTCAGTGATGAAGTGGTTGTTGTCATGCATCTAGCAAAAGTGTTACTTTGCGTCTGGTGCTGACAACATATTGTAAGTAATAAAATGAGGGTAGAAAAATTAGATAAAACGTTAGGTTTAATTTCTGAACAAGTCCAAAAAACACTGAACAAGGATTCTTCAAATAAAGCTTTGTTCACCAGACATGCTGTCTTTCTGCTTATTGCAATGTCAAATGCAGGATGCAAGGAGGTGGAGGTTGTGTCTGAGTATAAATACTTGGGACTACACTTGGACAATAAACTTGACTGGTCTACTCACACAACCATTCTGTACAGAAAGGCCCAGAGCCGACAATATTTTTTGAGGAGGCTCAGATCCTTTAACGTATGCAGCACTATGCTGCAGATGTTTTATGAGTCTGTGGTGGCCAGTGTCATTTTCTTTGCTGTGGTCTGCTGGGGCAGCAGCTTGAAGGTGGCAGACACTAACAGACTTGACAAATTAATCAGGAGGGCTGGTTTAGTTCTGGGTGTGGAGCTGGACCCTCTACATGTTGCGGCTGAGAGGAGGATGCTGTCTAAACTCCTCTCGATCTTGATTTTGTAAGAATCCAGAAATTAGTCTTGTTTTAAAAAATGACAATAATTTGAATTTGTACAGTTAGTATAAATTTTGTTTTCAGTAGATTGACGGTGAAGAAGCCCAAAGTTTGGTGTGGGAGCTCAAGGATGTCAATATGTGAAAGCAATTCTGGTCTTGTACTACGCTTGCACTGAGGCTTCAAGCGAGCATTAGAAGCTAGGAGATGTCGCTATGGTGAACATGGCAAGGATTTTCTATAGGTGAAGGGCTGGAAAGTAATGGAGAAGGGAGCTGGAAGGGTGGGAAAAGTTGGGAGGCTTGCTTTGGGTCTCATGGTAGATTTTTGTAATAATTGCTCTAGTATTCGTATTATAGTTAAAATGTTTTCAATTTCCATTAATTTGCAGAGATGCTTAATAAAATGGTAAATTATATAACGAAATTTGCCAAAAATTATGTGAATAAAAGCTAAATGAAAAAGCCCAGAATTAAAGAAGATATGGGGAAAGAGGTGTAGAATAACAGAAAGGATGAAAAAAGTGCCTGGCTAGTGAGGAGAGCTTAGATAAAGGATGAAGCTATCTGTGCCCCAATGTGCTCACTCATGACACCAATCTAATATCTATCCACTAAGCCTGTCCTCTCTAAAGACTCATAAACCTTTCTGTCTAGTCTCAAGAGTCCTCCTTTTACTCTTCATTCCATCGCTTAGACACCTATAGTCACGTCCCTCTCCTCTTACACAAACAGCACTTCTATCATTCAGATCTGAATATTTTTATAAGAAAGCAGGGATTTTGGGGGTATGTAGAAAAGAAACATCTATGAATCACTGCAAATCTTCAGAGAAAACATGTGTCTTCCCATAACAGCAAAAAGGTGCTGGATATTTTTCAGAATTACACCCTTTGTTATTACATGTTTCAATTCATATAACACTGATCTATGTAAAAGCTAATACTGTTATTCCTGGAGTAATTTTGGTCTGTGCCTCTGAAAAATTATTTGTGTTTTTATAAGAGAAGTGTGTTTTAAATTAACAGTAGAGCTGTACAGTAGATGTAAGACTGAGCTTTAAGTTCTAGAGACCGCTCAAGACAATGCCAAAGAATGTATAAACCTAACATCTACCAAGAGTACTTATTACAGTTTGGAGGACATTTGTACTTTATTATTAAATCTGGATCAGCTGGGAAAATATGCCAAACCTCATGATTTATAACAAGTAATCTAGCATCCAATACCTTCAGGACTGTGACATCCATGTTGGGACGTTACTGATAGTTACTGATGATATTCTTAAGACAGACTGAATTACAGACAGCAACAAACAACAATTTACACAGCTTGACTGTGTGTTACTGACACAGGCAAACATACTGAACCAGGGCTATAGTCTATCTGGAGCCGGGGCTAAGCTAACTTGTAAAAAGTAGCTCAAAATGTAGAAGATGTGAGTTATCTGGTTCACCTATTGTATTTTAACTTAGCCACTAAAAATATTTCTGTCTGCATAGTGGCTCTCCCTGTGACAAATTCTTTGTATAAATAAAACTCAAATCTGCCTTTCTCTCCCTGTAGACTTTCAGTACCATATACTGTACCATATACTGTACCTTGCATTTCAAGTATGTGAGGACAGCACAACTGTATAAGCACAAATGACAGTTTCCACTGTAAGTGCACCCAGTTTTTTTCCACAAAAACAAATAAATAAACCCACAGATTGTTCCCTGAAACAATCCAGAGTCAATTAGAGGCCACAGCAAACCATGACTAAAAGTTTAGAGTTGTACTACAACCAGATGGAGGGTATGGAATTCCAGAGTGTTTTACCTTACAGATTCTGTTTGCTCAGTATCTCTTTGCAAACCCTCTCACCTAAATACTACAACTCCTTTGCAAAAATAATTATATTTCCAAGACAATATGCCACACAAATTGCATTTTTAATCAATGTACTAAGCAGAGCTGTGGTAAAAATTGCAAACACTGAGGTCATACAGTTAGTCCAAGTCCCCTCCAGGCAGCAATTACAATCCCTCCAAACTTAATATAAAACAACACAATAACAGAAAATTTGAACCCTACTGTTACTTCAATATAAAAATAATATTAGAATACAGGTTTTAATTAATAAGAGAAATAAACACAAAAACAACTGAACTGCCACTAGTTATTTTTTGTTTTCATGTTTTCCATTTTCTTCCCATATTAAAAGTCTAAACTCACTTATACTGTAATCATTTAGGGCTATAAAATCAAAATTAAATTACACTGATATTTTCATAGAAACAGCAGTGAAGTCATGAGTATAGACACACACTCAGTTATATACATCTGTGCATAGAAACACACACATCCATACACAGTCTTGCCAAGCAGATTGATTATTCGAGTTATTAATTTAACAAAGTTAGGAAAGAGGTTAGATGAAACCGCACATTTAAAGCTACTCATGGTAAGCGCAGCAATAATATTAGCAATGCTGTATTCATTTACTGATAATCCCTTTGTACTTTGAAGCAAATATGCCGGACGGAGTTTAGTAACAATGACCAAAACCACTGAGTAAAGATGCAAGTGCTGGCCATTCTCTAGAGAAGGATTATGGACTTTACATCCTGCTCCTGTAAATAGGCATCTTAACCGTCGAGTTCTTTAAATCCCAAGTTATGTAACAGCACAAATATTTGTACAGGCCGCATGGTCATCGTTACTTAATTGTATGGTGTGTGTTTGTGAACAAAGAAGAAGTAGCCAATTCTAACCTGAAGTTTGAAGCAGCTTCTTCCCAGTCTTGAATCAGGGGGTTTGCATGCATAATTGGAGCCTGGCAGTCGGTGGCGACTGGCTCCATTACAAGAAGGCGAAAAACAGTCAGCTGTTGGTGCTTAACATGCAAGTCATGTTGGAGCAAGCACACACTAGGCAGAGGCAGACAGCACTGTGTAGAGACACTCTGGGATGCATACATACTCTAACACATACTCTTAGAAAGCAATCCTCCGAGGATGTACAGCAAGAAGAGATGCAAATGCACCCTTTTGTATATACTGCTCATGTTTCTCATTGTATAGTGTTTATGAATTTGATTGTACAGTGCTAGTGCTCATAAATCCCTGTGGCCTGACAAAAGGTCAAGACCTTGGCAATGAGGACAAAAACAAGAACAGCATCCAAGCACACAGTCATCTAATATTAACCTCTGAAAGATTTCCAACTTTAAATTTTCCCAAAGACATTTAATGTTTCCATCTCTTTAAATTGGGTAAGGAGGTGGTGGTGGTGAAAAGAACTCTAGAGATACAAGACAATCTTGAACTTAAAGTGAATGCTATTCCCTTTTTTGAAGCCAATATGGGGCATTTGTGACATTTGAAATCTCAGACTCCACAAAAACTTCCAAACTTGTTGTTACGTTATGCCATATGAAACTGAGCCATAAGAATTTGCTCGCCAATGCCAGATATTTTGCAGCACACTCTTGACATACTGGAGAGAGAGATTTCCTTTGCAAATCTCTGCGTTGGCTCTAAATGCTACATAAATACACTAATATTTGGTTATCTTTAAGATCTGTCACTACATATTCTCATTCATATGAAGGAACAAAGTTGGCATAGCTAAATGGCATTATTGATGATTGTTTGAAGAACATGTTTTTTTTGAGCTGGCAGTGATTAATACAAGCTGACACAATCTTGTATTAATGGTTTTGCCCTCTCATAAAAAAGTACTCTTCTAATATATCACTGTGCTTGACACAATGCCTACTTGGAATTCAGGGCTGACAGGGTTTGAAACGACTACATAAAAAAACGTCAATCACTGCCAGATATGACCTCACCTACACAGACCCTCTTTAAAGCTGACATTACATACAGTATAGTACCTCAATGGACTTCAAAGATCCACACACAAACTCTTCCTCTAACCCCTCTCTAACCCTTGCACATTTGAAGAAACTTCGCCACAAACTTCAATAAGTATTCTAGGAGGCTTTTTCAAAACCTGCAGTACTGTACGTCTTTTACAGCACTGCATAAACATCAACACAACACTAGCATCATGCATGTTCAGTACTGACTCCCCATACACTCTGAAACACCTTACTAAACCTTTTTCTCAGCATTCTGTGTATCAGTCCACAGAAATACCTCACACAGCTTCCAGCAGGTTGTTATCCTCAGTTTGATCTCTACACAGACACACACACACACAGATAACTTTGGTTGTTCCTCAAAATTGTTTTTGCCATTCTCCTTGTGTTTAAATTCAACCTGTGTGTTTTTCCTGCAAGTATTTAAAATAGAATATTGGCAAACTTGAAAAAGTTTCAGAAAGGGTTTGTTCGTCACAATCCTCCAGATTAGCATTTCTGTATCCATGCACTGAGTTGAAATTGCTTTAGTAGCAGTTGTAGAAGTAACATTACTCACCGTATTCTGCAGTATTACCAGTATAGTACAAATTATTGTAATTCTTGATGGTTGTCGGAAATTTGTAGGTGAACATAATAGACATAACAGCTGTTATATTCAGTCTCCTAATAGAACTTATGTTTTCAAATTGCTGTTTCAGAGCTAGATAAATTAGCCTATCAGAAGTACATTCCAAACTGCCTACACCACTTATCATTAACCTGCTGCACTTTGAGATGCTGCACAAAGCACTAAGCAGCCGTTTCCATGTGCTGTGTGTGGGTGTCAGGCCTTAATCAAATTGACATAGATGTGTCAGCTAGTAAGCTTCTGCTCTTCACATCTTTCAGCCATTCACCACCACAGCTTTGTCAGGATTATAGTTGTTGCCATCACTTCCCCAGCCTGCTACCACTTCAGTTGTCATCCAAGCATATTACAAGTAAAAAGGAATGCATCTAGAAGAGCATAAATGTGTGCTGCAGATGTCAGCAGTTAATCAACAGTTTTGACTGTTTTTTCCACTAACTTCAGAGGGAAAAAAAGTTTAAAACACCTACCATGATGTCACAAGGGCTACTTTCTACAGCCTCATGTTCACCCTCATTTATTAATAAAAAATGAGCTGTCCCTTCTCATCCTTTACAAATAAAATACCTCCTGATACATTTCTTATAGCTCCTCCTGTTCTGTCATTATTAATATTTGGATAGGAAAAAAAGGTAAAATAGTGGAATGTCCCTCTTTACACTCACTAATTTGAGCCTTCTTGTTCTGACAGCACCTAATTACTAAACCTTAAGAGAATGCTGCAAAAAGGCTAAAAAGCTGAAAAGGGCAGCAGAAGGGAAAAACAGCTACGGCATGAAATCTGGTTGTGAATAGATTGCATGTAAAAACCACTCAGGGTAAGGGGTGGCATGACTAAAGATCATAAAACACAAAGCAAAGATGTTAAGCGCCACAAGAAGCTGCAGTATACATAATGCCAGACAGTAGAAAGCCTTGCCTGTTGAAGGACTAAATATGTTAAATGTTTGTCCAAAGGGTGATAAAGGAAAGGACATGGGGTTCACTCAAAACAGTAAGGCTCATTCACTGAGGAGCAATACTGTCCTCAGCAAATTCAATGCCACTCTCTCAAGCAAATTTTGGCTTGACGTTGGTACAAGATTAAAGCTAGAATATTAATGGTTTGCCCCCTGATAAGCATGAACGCTCTGTTCTGATCTGATCAAATCTGATATTTCTTGTTGTATGTATAGCATATAGCATTTTGACATATTGCTAGATTAAAGGGCAAAGGTTCAGTAGCTTCATTAGGATTTATTATCTTAGGATCATGAATGATCACATGCAGTTTCAAGGAAATCTTAAAACTGTATATGAAACTGTACAGATAAAAAAGTTGGACAATGGGAAAGTTTGATTTATTGGTGGTGTCTGTGGAAGTGAGATCAAATCAATGTCAGGAATCATCCTCTGGGAACCATAAATATCTATTTATTCTGATCACAGCTGGTTGAGTACTTTTTAAAATTGACAGGCAGACAGAGTAACAGTGGATCATTATTGAGCTGCATAGCCAAAGCAGTTTTATTTTGTTGTAACCAACACGGTATAGCAGATACTGGACATTAACCTATTGGAAAAATTCAAACAGTGACACACATATCAAGCTTAAAAGGTTAGTTCTCCAAACCTTTCATTTACTGTTCTTTCTTTAGCAAACCTTAATGATTCCACTTCTCAGCCAATGCAGATCATGTAAAATATTTCCAAGTAACCAGGTCTGACCTAAATATGCCTCAGTTCCTACCAATTAACTTCCTGCAGGGACTGTCTGTCACAAGGTCAAGTCCCCTGGTACACTATAATTAACAGCAAGAGGCCAAGCTATAATTCGATTGGTAAATTATTGTGTCTTAGGTGAAGGGAGGACAGTCTATATAGCAGGTTTTCTCAACCAAAACAGTAATCACATTAGCATTATTAAAAATAACAAAAATTCAAAGGACACAAACTTCCTTTGTTAGTGAAGTTACTGGATGTATCTATTACTTTTCATTCGTGGATTAGCTTTTATTTTCTCAAACTTTATAAAGTATATCCAAGGATACATACAGGAAAGAAATAAGTTTGCATAAGTATGAACCTGTCCAACTGTGATGGCCACACCTGCCAACAAACAACTAATTTGAATGTTGGTAACCCTTTTGAACCTTATGTTTTGGTTCATATTTAGTTCATTTTCTTTAAATTATGTTGACTTTAAACAGAATATTAAGTTTATGTGTTAGCAAATTATAGAAAAAAAACATTCTTGGTTACATTTAGTATACTCAGTTTATTTTGTCTGTTCTAATAATTATGTTTTAGTTACCAGTGCTGGGGGTGCTTGTGCTCGTTGTTGCTGCTGGTGGAGGGACTTCTTGTTGAGGCTGGGAAAAGGATGCACTCCTAGGAGCAGAGCTTTTAAATACAGGAAACAGCCAATCACACAGTACCAATTGTCACCACCTCAAAGGGGGGGATTTAGATTGGTGCTTTGAAGATTTAGTTAATTTCTATAGAATATAATAAGTCTTTTGATTTAGTTGTTTTAGTGAATTGTTTTTTTTTTTTTACAGCTGATACACTGTTATGTTCTGTTGTTTGTAGGTTTTGTTAGTGTTTGTTTTTCAGTTACCCCCGTGTGTTCAGAAATGGTCTGATCGGCCATTAAATATGTTCCCTTTTGTGTTCAGTTCATCAGGTTAGTGTGTCTTTGTTAGTTTGTCTGTGCAGTTTGCGTAAATTGAATATTTTGTGAATAGTTTTCCTAATTTTTGGGGGTAAATAAAAGTCCTCTCTTTTTTGAAGATCCACCTGTGTTTTCTCTTGCCTGCCTGCTCGGTCCCTCACACCAACTATTCTGGTTTTTGCTGACACATTTGCTGAAATAACTCCAAGACTGGTGACTGCTGGCAACTTATTATGTCTTGTTTCAAACTGCAAAATAAAAATAAGGCTTGATGTTTGTTGGCATCAAGTACAGGTAATAGTTTTTAAGATGTTCTAGACATGATTGTATACTTTGCCTTGAGTTTTAGCAAAATGTTGGCTCTCAATTACTGAGAAGAGACCTTAATGCCAAATGGTAAATCCACAGAATTTATCAATGGACAAAATCTTGTGAAGCAAAAAGTCAGCAGTCGCAGGCTCATCTTTTGACTGTTGCCTTTTCTTGACTTCTGGCAGCCATGGGCTTCCTTCAATATTCTAAATAATGTTAATTTCAGAACCAGATTGATTTGGCAACACGTGTCTTTTATTAATATACATCCCAGAGTTTGGCTTGAAATGACACATTTCAATCACTGGAGCAGCAAACACATCTTGAACAACTACTCTATTTTAAATGCAACAGAAGTAGAGTAACTGGTGTACAGTACAGCCAAACAAGCAAAATTCTGAAACTTAACTCATGAGTGAATGTTATCTGCCACAATAGGTGAAATGTGGGTATGCATCGGCCTCTTTGCATCATAGCGTGCAATGTAATACATTAAAGTGAAAACCACCATCATTAAAAACTTCCATCTTCTGTTAGATGTTTGAGTTGGCGCCCAATGAACAAATTCAAGTGTGTACATTTAAATGGAAATACAGTGAGGCAGTGACTGAAAGTCCCATGTTAGTGTAGTATCTTTCATAGACTCTCCCTGCATGCTCAAAGGCCAGTGTGAGTGAAATTTCCTGTCTGCACCCTACTTAACTAATGAGGCCAAAAGGGCTTATCTGCTACCCCCATCCTCTTTCTTTCTTTGACCCTGAGGTGGCCCTGCATTTCACCAAGCTGATAATGACTGTAGCAGAGCTACAGAATACTCTCCGGCATACTAATGGTAGAGTAACTAATATACTAAGCATAGCACCAGTCAGTTTAGATCATCTAAACTACATTAAGGTCTTGTTCGTTTTACAGCCAACTTTTTACAATATTTCTACACTTCCGGGGAAACACAGCCAATATGTGCAGCTGGGATTTCATCGTATCTCATCACATTCTAGTTAATTTTTACTGAATCATGACCTCACTTTGCCTGAGGTCACTTTGAGGAACTTTGAATGTACCCCAAATCAAACTAGCGAAAAGGGAAATTGTGTAGCTATTCTGTACTTTTTTATTGCTTAGGGCTCTGAGGCTGTGCTCCTTGCAGGTTATGTTTTACCTTGGATAAAGGATGTATAAATAACAGCCGTGCAAAATGTAATATATAGCCAGGTCTGCACTGGCTAGGCATGTGATGGAGTTCAGAAGTTCATTACCTCTCAAGATTCCTGCATCTTAAAAAGAAAGCTGCATATCTGTAGTAATGCTATGATTTACAGAATCACCCATTATTAAAATGTAATCATTACTACTCATTTTTGAAGTCTTATTCATACCTGCCCACCTGGTAATTATGTCTAATAGCTCTGCATAAAAAAAACAATGACCTAGAAGAGGCATAAAACCTCCTCAAAGCTGAGAGGATAAGCCCGTTTTTCAAAGTAATTTAATCACTTCTTAATATTTAAAAAAATAATGATTAGTGGAGCTAGAATAGCTTAGCTTTCTAGATGGACCTCAGTGTCCTCCATGTGAGTGTAGATAAATGATGACCAAAACAGATTTGATTTAAAACTTTGCTCAAAGATTCTGACTAAATGCTTTCCTCACACACTGATTGTCTGAGGAGTCACTGTTGTGTTATCCTTCATGGGCCAACAACCTCATCTGAATTGTTGATAGTGTCTAAATTCCCACAAGAGGCTTTTTTGGTACTGAGTGGCTTAGATAAACCTACTGACAGAGTCAGACAGAGCTTCCTCTCACAGCACCTCAGAGAGCCCTCTGGTGCCAACACCAAATCATGAATGCTTTCTATACTTTCAAAAGATAATTCTCCAGATACATGTCACACTAATGTTTGCATAGCAAGTGGACGGATAATGTACAAATATGGGTTCAAATTCTAGCAGCAATCCTAAAATGTGGGCATATGGGACATAGGGGGCTTTGAAAAGCTAGTCAAGTCAATCTGTCATAACAAGATTTGGTGAATCCAAGATCTCAGTTTATAAGAAAAAACTCTTATCTAAGAAAATCACCTCCTCTTAAAAACTGATATCATCAAATCATGATGGTATTAACATCAAGCCATAAATGAAAACTAGTGAACAAAATGACAGTGCCCTGTGCAGCACCTGATTTCTTTGACATAATTTTTCTGTCACTTAGAATAAAGGAAGACACTACATGTCAGAAATCATGAAAGATGGAAGTGGGGAAAATGAATCAAGATGGCCTTGTGTTTTCCACAGAGGGGAAGCTGACTTCTGTTAGAGATTTCACCATTATCTCTAACACAGGTGTGCAGTGGAAGAAGTTCAGTTAATAGGGTCTGCCCTTCTGGCTCAATGACTTCCATTTCCCTCTTGTATTTTAGCAGCCTGATAACGGGTCATGCAAGGCAAATGACATTTAAATTAGGTCAATGTTAAAGGTAATGCGTGATGTTATAGAGAGAAAACAGGAAAACTAGGTTCAGGAAAATAAATGAATATATAAACTAACAACTCAGATTTGTGTACAAGGTACGTAAAAAAAGAAATTGACAAATGACCAATCAGGGCTTTGTGGATATGATGAAGAATAGAAATGTCATCTTCCTGCTGTTCTATAGGGTGTAAGGTGATCTAGATAATTTCTTTGACTGCCATGAACAACAACTGATCAAACAGCCACACAAAATAAATAAAAAGACCATTTGTAAAAAAAAAAAAAAAAAGAAAAGAAAGAAAGAACCAATTTCACTTTAAAGGACAAAACAGGATTACAGTGCTGTTGTTCCAGTAAAACAGTTAATGTTGTTTCCTAATTAGAATGCAGATTGAATAACTCGGCTGTTATCCCTCATCTTGATCTTTAAAACAAACATGCCCGGAGCTAGACCTGACAGGAGCAGGAGAACAAGTAGCAATGTTTTCTTCCCACAAGAAGCACTGTGGTTCATAGGAAGTGATCTTAATTTACAGAATACGCTAGCAATAACGGTGCCCCTGGTGTGAGAAATACTCTTAGACATGTTCTAATTTGTTACACATAATTATACTAAGGTACTGCAATTAATCTGACAGTGATATATGGGTGGTTAAATACGCTAATCATAGCACTTTTGTAGTGGAGTAGATCAACCTATGGTGGAGAAGGGAGGATAACGTGTGGCATGGGTCCAAGGTACAAGCACTTCAGCCTAAAGTAGTGTATATAGCCCACTGAATCAAAGTGAGCCTGCAGTGAGGATTGGATATGGCAGGATCCATGAACAGAGGCTAACCTTAAATCCAATTGAATCTTTTGCAATTGCTTTATAGCCTCTGGCCAGTTCTGCGCTTATTCCTCACACTATTCCTCACAGGACCTGAGACATCTCCTGCTCTCCATAAGTATTTTCTGTATCAACCCCAGATGTAAACGCATACCAGAGAAACTAATTCACATACCAGTGGATGATATAATAAGGACTTAGAGCAGATATTAAGAAACATAAACCATAACCACTGGGATGTGGTTCTGGATTTATAATTGATGGAGATTCCACACTAGCTGCTTGAGATAGAATAAAACTCTTTTACACAATTGAAAGTGGCTTGTTAATTCATTCCTCTTGAGCCTTTCCGTTTGACTGTGCACAGCTTGCTATGATGGAAGCTTCAGCTGACAGTTCTTTCACAAACAAAAGATCGTTCGTCTGTAAGAGTTTATGCACATCACCAGGGTATAGCTAAGAGTCAGCTACAGAACTTTCTTGTAACCTTTCCTGAACTCTTTACTGTCTATCACCCAGCTATGTGATGATACCAATCCCCTGAAAGATGACTTGTTCTTGCAACTGAGCCACTGTCTATCACTCACGAACAGCTGCAACTTGGATATGCTTCAGCTACAATGGGGGACCTTAATCCAGCTCTCAACTTAGACTGAGCTCCCACGGCACATTTGTAATCTCAATCAAAGACAACAGCAAACATCAAACAGACCACCATATGAGACAGTACAGTGTCCCTGCATATCGATTCAGTTACGAGCTAGAGGTGATTTTAATTACTTAAATGGAAAAAAAAACATACCCAAAAACTAAGAGAATTTGGATTACATTCCCACTTTGCTGGTCTTTTATCAAGTAGATAAAAGACAATACTGTGGCTAATATATTCATCACTGCAAAAGTTCTTTTATCAAGTAGATAAAAGACAATACTGTGGCTAATATATTCATCACTGCAAAAGTTGTTACATAAATAATTTCCTTCTGTGCTTGTTTTGTAATTTGTATTAAAAGGTTTAATAAATCAGAGTTGTGGAAGTCAGAAGATTCTTGCCATCACTTATATTTTTTAACTTATTATTTTTTTAGTGGATTGATGTTCAGTCTGACTGTCCTTGATGTAGGTGATCAGGTGAGCACTGATAATAAGCCCTCTACATTGTATTTTGTGAACGTGTATGACACTGATCTGGCAGAGAAATTCTTCTTTTCACACACCACCTCCACAGGAGAGCCTGCTATGCAGCAGTGGTCAAAGACCTGGTCATGCTCAAAGGGGCTTTCAGTTGAAGGGAGGTCACTCTAATTACTGTGCCACGTACACACAAATTTTGAAACCATATTCTACCAAAACCCTACCACAGCCTTCTAGACACGATGAACCTTTTGAAAATGCCATTTGCAGGAATTAAAAAATACCACTCTAGTTTACATGATTATTCAGTATTTTTACCCAATGTTAATGTGACAAACTTGAACAAGCAACTTGGTCTTTAGCTGATATGGCCTCCAAACTGATATGGCTCACAATACCTGCCAATGTGAAATCTGAAGGTCAGACCATAAACACTTCTCTACAACTAATTTGAATAAAAAAAACAAAAAAACAAAAAACACAGCTCAAGGTTTGTTATTGGTTGGCACTGATTCAATGCAACACATGCTTAAATTCAAATGTTAAGTTGATGACGTTTGGTAATGTTTCTCACTTGCACATGCCTGCATGTATAGCTATATTCTCCACTACACAAGACACACGAGGAGGAAGTTCTGCTTTCACATTCACATCAGTGCTCATCTCTCATTCACAACTACATCTAATCGGTCAAATTTATTCTCACCTTATACAAATATACTAGTTATTGAATGCAGTTCTTTAAGTTCAGTATCTGTCAGAGAGTATTAAGCAACCCTCCATCCTTCACATTGATCATCACCACCATGAATGCCTTTTGTTGCCTTCTCACCTGTAGCATCATGTAGACTCTAGGGACATCCTGCTCTCGTCCTTGCTTGATGGGTCTGTTTTTTTATAGTTCATACACATTCATTGAGTTTAATCAGCAACTTCTTTCTCTCTTATCATATAATTTCTTCATAAATATTGAAACTAATGTGCATTTGATATGTCCTTGTTATTCTTCTGGCTTACAGTACATTTGTTTAAAGCACATACACATGCACACTATCACTAAATAGAAATTGTACTTTTTAATGCATAAATGCAGGGCTTGACATCCAGTGGCAGAATTCAGCTCTGCCCGCTTCACAACCACAGCACTGGCGCTGTCACTCATTTGTCTTAAACATTGCAGTTTTCAGACACTGTCTCACTCTAAAAAATGTAGCTCCTTACATAGCAGCAGGATCAATATGTTTGTGTCTAATATGTGTGAGAGATGGACAGTGTGCATGTTGCACAGAAAAATTAACTTCAAATAACATAGCATGTATACATAATATAAATAATAGCATGTAAATTATGTTCAGGGTTCATCTAGCATTTAAAATTTCCAGTAGAAGTCAAAATATCATTTCAACTGGAGAACCACAATCGTTTATTTTTTTTTACTGGCGTTTCAAGTGGATCATTACAGCTAGCTTAATAAATGCAATAATATTTGAGTAGTGGCATTACTGCAAGAATGAAACTAATATAATCAACAAAGTACATTAAAAATAAGATACATTCTACTTCTGTAATTCAGTACAAGGACCAGAGGTGGGTATTAACGAGTTACATTTACTCCGTTACATTTACTTAAGTTAGTTTTTGAAAAAAATGTACTTCTACGAGTAGTTTTACTGCACCATACTTTTTACTTTTACTTGAGTAGATTTGTGAAGAAGAAATGCTACTCTTACTCTGCTACATTTGACAGCATTCGACTCGTTACTTTTATTTTTACCATTACCGATGTAAGAGCTACAAGAAACCTTTTAGCATCAATTTCCATGTACCGCAATTGTTGGTCATCCTTTCAAAATAAAACTTCCGTTTTAAAAGGAAATGTCAAAATAAAAGCGATCACCTAGATTATCTAAGCAAAAACCTTAAACAAGTTACATATTGCTCACACAGTGTATTCATGTACGGCAGCGTATTGCTGCCACCAAGAAGAAAAAAAAAAGCGTAGTATCTTGTTATAACATGATACTTTTCTTGTTATAACGTAATACATTTCTCGTTTTTAAGATAGTGTCACGTTATTACGAGATATATTTTGTGTTACAACGTGATACTGTACTTCTACGTTATAATGTGATACTGTACTTTTACGTTTTAACGAGATTTGTACAGTGAGAGTAAAGTGTACAGCCGAGAAAGAACTGAGAAATTGACAATGAGTAGTTTATGCGTTTTATTAAGTTTTATTTCATGCTTGGGTTGAGACATGGTGAAATTTTGCAAAAAATGCGCACGTTGAATGGTAGAGTTTTAAAAACCGCATAAACTACTCATTGTGAGTGTTAAATGTTATCACTAGATGTTGCTCTGGCACTCTACATTTGTAAAAGTATACACTGTGTGTGTAAGATGAAGAAGTCCCTGTGCCAGTGCTGTTATCCTGTTGGCTGTGTTCACGCACTGTTGCAGTTCTTTAATGATTTCATCCCATAAATAAAGACAGAATGATGAAATATGTGCACATCTGCGTCTAACAGTCAGTTTCTCAGTTCTCTCTTGGTGATCACTGTACAAATCTCTTAATAATGTAAAACTACAGTATCTCGTTATAACGTAAAACTACAGTATCACGTTATAACATGAAATATATCTCGTAATAAAGTGAAACTATCTTGTAAAAACAAGAAATGTATTATGTTATAACAAGAAAAGTATCACGTTATAACGAGATACTGAGCTTTTATTTTTTTTCTTGGTGGCAGCAATACGCTGCCATATTGATGTCATTTACACCACTTGAAAGATTTTTTCACAAAATATTATTGAGTTTTTCTGTATTGTTAAAAATAGTGATCTCACTGTCATAGCAGACCTTGTAAAATGTTTGTATGAATTCAGATCAGACACTGAAATCTCGTCCACACATGTCAAATGAAATTATAATAAATATCTCACACTAATTCAAACTTATGGCAAGTGGACTTCTTTTTTGGTAGGTTGAAGCTACTTGAATGAGTAGTGAAATGTTTCAACCTAACAAAGAAATCCAGTTGCCAGGACTCAGCTTCCAAATATCTTCACACGTAGTCTACGTCAGAGGTCCCCAACCACCGCAGAGAAAGAAAATAATTATTTTGTTTCCGTTTTCACACGACATAGTCTTTTATTTTGAAACAATCACAGTCTTTTATTTTGAAAAACCGGAATCTCTGCCGTCTGCGCTCCGTTTGTAAACATGCCTGGTGCATTGAGCACGTCCGTGTGGCAAGAAGGGCAATTGCTGGCGATTGCAAATGACGGTGGCCTTAAAAATAAGTTTGAGACGATCTCTGTATAACACACCAGCGTTTTAATCACCACAAAAGAGATCGGCTTTTCAATCGAGTCGGCCTTAATTTATAATTTTTTAAAGATGTTTTTTTATTTTTACTTATTTATTTATTGTAGAATTTGGAAATACCAGAATTTGCACATTATTTATATTTTTGTCTGTCTAATTACATAATTTCTAAAAAGTAAATCAGATATTACGATCAAACAGTTACTCAGTACTTGAGTAGTCTTTTCACCAAGTACTTTTTTACTCTTTCTTGAGTAATTTTTTGGATGACTACTTTTGACTTCTACTTGAGTAATATTATTCTGAAGTAACGCTGCTCTTACTTGAGTACAAATTTTGGTTACTCTACCCACCTCTGCATATAGCTACCCTGAAGTCCATGTACAGACTTCCATTTTGAGAATGCACTCCTAGAAACTACGTTGTCGTGCCCACCTTCTCCGGTACAATGCCTTAGTCATAAGCAAAGCTATCAGAAATATGACAATTTAAGTTAGCTCGATGGTAACAATAACATTTACCATTATCATCGGTGAAGATTCTCAGTCATCCAGGTCATGGTTATCCCCAAAAAAGGTTATTCAGTGGGCCAATCCTTTGATGACCAGGACGTCAAGATCCTAGACCGTGAGGCCGACTTGTTCAAACAAGGTGAGAGAGAAGCAGTTTACTGCAAGATTGAACAACCCTCGTTAAACAGAGGAGGTGGACTTGGGCATAATTTATCACCCACTTACAATGCAGTTCTTTCAACTCTACTCAGGCAGTTTCACAGTTGTTCACACCCTGGCTCAGGTGGTCACAGTGACATACATGAAAGCCAGGGGGAACAACAACCCACGGGTGACCATCAAGCACTAACGACTTGAGGACTCCACAGGGTTTAAAAACCTGCTACTCATGCCAGTCAGTCAGAATTGAGAAAGCCCTCTGGAATGGAGGGTGAAACATCTTCAAGGAACTAAAACAAGTCCAGTTGCCACTGAATAACCTTTTTTTGGGATTTGCTATTATCATGCTAACAGAAAGTAGCACAGGGACCATGTTAATAGTAATAGCACACCACACCAGAGGCTCCCCGGGTGTGACTGTTGGTATTGGTTAGTTCACTAAGATCACATGCTATTTTCTCATTTAACTCATTTTATTATTATTTGGTAGTATGGGGCGATATCCAGTAGGTAATGTAATTCAGGTCTAATTAGCTTTTGATATGCAGAGTTTTTAGTTTAAATATACCAGTACCAGATTAGTTATTTTTTTATCAATGTCATTTCTGATTTAAATTTCATCAGTTTAAGATTATTTTATTTATTCAAAGTTCCTATAGCATTCATTCCTATAGCATTCGTCTTGTAAATCTGACTGTAAAATGAAGAAAAAAATATGTATTATAAGGTATCGAGACAGTTCATCATTTGGTCTTTGTCACCAGTATAAAATTGATTCAAATGTTATAGCCCTGTTTGTGACAGAACAGGTTAAATAGGGATTTTAACAGTTGTATACATTCAAAGCATCAGTTGGCAATAAAATTATACAACTCAGCACTGAGAGAGTCCCACATTTGTAACTGATAGGTCAAAACTGTGACAGCATTAGACAAGTGATATACAGAGATTAGCTATAACATTTAAACCACTGACAGGTGAACATTGATTATCTCTTTGCTATTGCACCTGTCAATGGGTGGGATATACTAGGCAGCAAGTGAACAGTCAGTTCTTGAAGTTGATGCTGGCTATGATTGACAAGTGTCAGAACACACAGTGCATCACAGCTGTCTAGCTGTAGACCATTCAGAGTACTCATGCTGACCCCTGTCCACAACACCGTCTCCTGAAAGTTACATTACATTACATCATGCAACTAAACTGCAACCATGGTGATAGAAAGATTGTTTTCTTTTAGTGTAATAAAGGGGTTAATATGTGATGTTGTAATATCTATGTAATATTATCTTAAAATTGCTGTTGTCGTTTTGTTGACAAACTTGCCCCGGCTGCACTCCACCACTTTGTTTGGCAAGCATGGATTGTAGATGTTACTTCACTTTAGTTTTATCCAAACCAAATAAACAAATCTGCAAAATAAGTTTAAGTTAAATCAAAAACTGTGTGACTCCCCTCCTGGATACACAGTTGGCTTTCACTTCCTGTTACCTGTGTATAAGAAACCCTCTCAACAGTTGCACCCATCTTTAGGCCAGGAGGAGGACTCGCCAGGACATAGGAACAAAGAAAGAAAAAACAAATTAATTTCTAGATTTAAAAAAACTTTATTAATCCCTGAGGGAAATTGTTTTGCCTTGTTACAGCTGTGATTAGTTCAAAATGAAAGAAAAGAACCATAACCATTAAAAATCCACTCTAAGACAAACTAATTTAAGCAAACCATTATGACAGAATGTTAAGCAGAATATGTGTGCTCAAATTACATAACAAACTGCCAAAATAAAATGTGTGCTATATGAAATCAAAACACTATGTGCGATATAATTGTTAACTGTGTTACTGAAAATATACTAACACTGTGACAGTGTGGCCACGACATACTCCCCTTCTAAATTCTCACTGGGACAGCAAGGAAGGTAGTCAGCAGTGACATTCATCTTTCCTAGAACATGATGGACTTCAAACTTAAAGGGCAGAATGGCAGGCCAAAAAGATAGTACCTCAGGGAACCCATAGCCCATTTCATTGCCAAACATTCCTTCTTCACAGTAGAGAAGCGCACTTCCGTAGGATATCATTTTCTGCTTGTGAAACCCACTGGACGGCTATCATCTGATGAGCCTTGGAGGAGTACTGCAACCAACTCATGACCTGAGGAATCAGTTTGCAAAATGAATGGCTGCTCAAAGTCTGGGAAATGTTATACAGGATCACTGCTCAGTACTTAATGTCCTTGAAAGCCTCCTTAGACTCCTCTGTCCAGAACATTGATTGGGTCCCTTTGGACTGGTCGTATCAGTAAGCAAAGCTGCTTTTGCAGATAAAATATAAACCTGTGGTACCAACTTGACATGTAAAGGAATAACTTAAGTTAGGTTCTTGTTTGAGGCAAAGTACAAGATGAATGGTTTGGACCTTCTAAACCTGGGGTTTGACAACACAAGTCCCAATGACATGGCCAAGGTATTCAATCACAGCTCTGGCAAAGGTACATTTAGCTAGGTTAATGGTGAGATCTGCATTGCGAAGACACTCAAACACCATTCTTAAATGTTCCAAAAGCCCCTACCAACTGAAATAGCCCCCATGTCGAGACCAAAGGGCAGTCAACTCATAGGACTGCTGTGTCAGAAGGACCTGCCAATATCCTTTAGAGGTCAGTGGTGGTGAGGTACTTTGCTCTCCCGAGCCATTCTATGAGGTCATCAGTACAAGGTTTTGGGTAAGAGTCAATCTTTGAAATTGCTTTCAAATATCTGAAATCAATACAAAATCTAAGGGTGCCATCCTTATTAGGAACTAGAACAATGGGATTACACCATTCACTTTGGGAAACTCCAATAATTCCCCGTGAACAACATCAGATCAATTCCTGTCTTTAGTGGACCAAGTAGGTGTTCAGGAATGCAATAACTCATACATGTGACTACAGTATTTTCTTTTAAAACAATATGATGTTGTATAACATTTGTTCGACCAGGATCAGCTTAAAAAAACATCAGAGTTCTCACCAGTAGCTGGAGACAAAGTTAGAGAGGCAAAGTTGAGATGGTTTTGACATGTGCAGAGAAGGGATAATATATAACTGTGACAAAGGCTGAAGATGGAGCTGCCTGGAAGGAGGAAAAGAGAAGGACCTCACAGGAGGTTCATGGATGTATTAAAGGAGGACATGCAGACGGGTGGTGTGGCAGAGCAGGATGCTAGGGATATGGTGAGATGGAGGCAGAGGATCCGCTGTGGCAACCCCTAAAGGGAGCAGCTGAAAGAAGAAGAAGAGGTTCCCTTGTGAACCGTAACATACCTTGACTATTTTCAGAAGGCAGAGGAGTTGATTGATGGCAGAGCAATCTGTGCAGAAGCATCTGCTGGGCTGTTGGTCACTAGAAGACTTTGTGATGTTGCAGGTTCTAATCTTGAATCAGTTCAAGATTGCACCTCCAACTGGAGTGAGCTAAACGGCTGCTGAAGAGCTCTAAACCACTGTCTAAACCAATGTTTTCTCCTGACCAGTGTGGACCTAGAGGATGTTTGCCAAGTCTGAAATACTAGGTTCCTTTGCCTCTTCATCCTCAATGCCAGTACCTCCACCAGTAGCTCCTCACTCATCTCTTAGAATTTGATTGAGCTGCAATATCTGGCTGTAGCCAAGAGGCTGCTGCTTGTTGTGCCTCCTTTAACTCCTCCTCCTCCCTGTATGGCTCCAGCAAAAAACAACAAGGATAATTTGGAGGAAAACAAAAAAGTCATAATCTATTTACAACTTTATTGAAACTAACAAAATTCAAGATTTAAAAATACAAACTAGAAAGAAATAAAACCAAGAAAATAATTTGAAAACCGGGGCCCTATAACATAAACTGGCTTCAACTTCACAAACAGTCCACACTAAACCACTACTCACAAAATGGGGGTACATAAAGACAAAGACTAGCCTTACTGGACAAACAGGGGACAGGGATACACATTTAATCTAATACTAAACATTAAACTTAATACAAATACACAGTTGAATAAAGAAAGTATTTAAAAAAGAAATGTAATTATCAAACCAAATTTAACAAGCAGACAAATCCCCAAAATAAGTTTAAGTTAAATAAAAAACTGGCTGACTCCCCTCCTGGACACACAGTTGGCCTTTTCCACTTCCTGTTACCTGTATATAAGAAGCCCTCTCAACATGTGGCCCATCTTTTGGCTAGGAGGTGGACTCACCAGGACAAAGGAACAAATAAAGGTAAAACAAACTAATTTAAGCAAACTATTAAGACAGAATGTGTGTGCACTAGTGATGGAGAAACTGAAGCTTTCTGAACAACTGAATCAATATGAAGCAATTGTGTTGAAAATGGTTCAGTATTTGAAGCATTTGACACAGTCAGAAATGAGGCCATCTGCTGGTGAAATACTTGATATTGCATTTCAGTGGGTGAAATAAATCTAAGACCAAGATGACATATAACTCAGAATAAAAGCGTCTATATGCTGCTATTTGTGTTATTTTGATCACTATGTACTGTATTTTGAAATCAGATCACTTTAAAATAGGCTCTAAATAAGTATAAAAAGAACATCTGTAGTTACAAACCAGCACGACACCTCCCGATACGTCTGTGACGTAATGAAGCTTCATTTGGGATGGACACGTGATTTTTCGCATGGTGAAGCAAGGCATCGAAACAACAGCCGTGATACTTCTGCTTCAAAAGGTCGATACTGAGTCGAACCGTCTGCTTCGAGCTTCACATCACTACAAATTAGATAACAAACACCAAAATAAAATATGTGCTATATGACATCAAAAGACAATGTGGCCATTACTTGATATAATTGTTAATTGTAGTTAGTGACGGCCAAACGAGGCTTTATGAAGTTTTGAACCCTTTTGGACCATTGTATTGAAAATTGGTTCACTACTTGAAGCTTCATTTGTTGAGCACGTGGGTGACATCTGCTGGCACAGTGGTTGAGCCTTACAAAGCTGACGCACATTGCGTGTGCACTTTGAGTTTTGTTGTATTGTGAAAATGACTTAAATAAAGCTGAAATCTAACTTCATTTTATGTGTCTGTTGTTGCTTTTCTTCTTTGCCTTATAAAGTATCTCAAATGAAATGTTGACTACCTATGTAATGATAAGATTCATAAGAATTTGAAATGGATTTATAATTGATACCAAATTACACACTCGACAGAGCAAATATTTAGAGTGTTCAGCGAGGCTATGGATGTAATTAATGTTGTAATATACTACATGTTACTTGATTGTGCTTGGTGTATACTGGGTGAATTGACAGGAAATAAGGCGCAGAGCGCTGTTTCATCCATCTTAAATACATTTGTATCGCACCAGAGTTTCAAAGCTCCGCCTGTCAAACCAAACCGGTCAGCTGATTCAGTCTGAATGAAGCAGTGAAGTGGTTCAAACGTCATCAGTCACGTGGTTTATCCCAATTTGAAGCAAGCTCCGGCACTATGGCAAGCAGATTTAACATTTAACAGTCTTTAGTTGAGTATCCGTAATTACATTTCAGATATCCATCCATCCATCCATCCATTAACAACCGCTTATCCGGGGTCAGGTCGCGGGGGCAGCAGCCTAAGCAGGGGAGCCCAGACCTTCATCTCCCCAGCTACCTCTTCCAGCTCCTCTGGGGGGACCCCGAGAGGTTCCCAAGCCAGCCGGGAGATAAAATCCCTCCAGCGTGTCCTGGGTCTGCCCCGGGGCCTTCTCCCAGTGGGACATTCAATTCAATTTTCAATTTTATTTGTATAGCGCCAAATCACAACATCAGTCATCTCAAGGCACTTTACAGTGTAAGGTTTAGGACCTT
>JAUMHL010000006.1:13875489-13900947 GCA_032362345.1 Sandelia bainsii | reverse complement strand
CACTGTAGTGTGAACTTTTTACGTTTTCCATAAATTCCACCCGAAAGCCAAATATCCCTAACTTTTTGTGAGTAGTGAATGTTACCTACTGTAGGTGTTTGATTGTTAGATTTGGAAATTTGTGTTTCTTGTGCTTTAATTTGTTATTCTGTAAAGTGTGTTATTTATTTTTACTCATAGTTTATTCTATTATTTGGAAATACTAGAATGTGCACATCATTTTATATTTTTGTCTGTCTGATTACATAATTAAAAAAAAAAAAATCAGACATTACGATCTAACAGTTACTCACTACTTGAGTAGTTGTTTCACCAAGTACTTTTTTACTCTTACTTGAGTAATTTTTTGGATGACTACTTTTTACTTTTACTTGAGTAGTATTATTTTGGTATAAGTAACGCTACTCTTACGTGAGTACAATTTTTGGCTACTCTACCCACCTCTGACAAGGACTATGACTATTTTAACACAGAGACAGGACTACAGGTATAAGAAAATTATCTGACACTGGCAGTGTGTTTGCATATAGGCTTGTTTGGGAGTTATACTATTGCCTTTGGGATTTCACAGTGCTTTGTAGAGGTGAACTTTATTCCCTTCAAATTGAATTAAAGGGTAGCTTCACTCATTCCGAAACAATAAAATAAAATTGACCACAAAAACTTGACAAGGCTGCCAAACAAGGTCAGGACTGGTCGTATTTATATGTAAGTTAATGATTTCTTGATAACCTCGGGGTAACATTGGTTTTGGAGAACTAATTGTGCACTAGTGAGGTTCACTGCATGTGAGAAAAAATTATCTCAAAACTTACAGATTGCTTTCACATTTGCTTCAGAAAGTACAATTGTATTTAGATTTACTAGTTTCTTTGCGATGATTTAAACACTCACAGTACTTGAATCGTGGAAGTTGTTTACAGATTTGCACAAATGCATTTGTCACATAAATAACAGAGTTTATCACAGTTTTGACAATGCAGAGATTTTTAAAGTAGACATCATCAGTTGTTTAAGGATTGATTTATGACTACAATGAACAAAAAGACAAAACAACCACCAAAACAGGCAGACTAATTTCAGCAATTTGTAGCTGGGCAGACCAACACAGCATGATAACACATAAAATTTTAAAATGTATTGTACTACTGTCTGTAGTGATTATAGTTTTCCCTCAAATGACTAAAAACTATTTAAAATGACCAACCATATTCCCAAACACCCCACATCAAGTAACACTTTGTTACTGTCACAATCTCCCATTGCTTTCACAAAAAATGCAAACACATTTTTGCATCTGTTTATGCATTTGTCAAAGGATGCAAATCCTCACAAGCAACAAGCTAAATACAATGTGTAAAAAAAAAAAACATTCTTCCATATCTTTTAATGTTTGTATGGTTTATTTTATTTCCATTGTATAAAGTAGCACAGAGCTGAAAGTACTGTTCTCATTGCTATTCTTAAGTATTTCATCAAGTGCTATCCTACCACAGAACATCATAGAACATCACCAAATTATAATCCCTTACTACAATGTCCATATTGACCATGCGCATTATGTGGTCTCACTGCTTTGAAAAACATATCCCTCACGGAAGTAGTTTTTTTGAATTAGTATTATGAGCTTAAGTTGTTACACAATTGATAACTAAACTAAATGGAGCTACAGAAAGAGCATTAGTGGCATGTCAACTTCATTAGCCATACAGCTGTACTTAACTTGTGTAATCAGTGTGGCCACAGCACTTTATTCACATTATTATTATCCTAACAGATTCTCCCAGTATGCCTCTGACTTAAAATAAACTCTCACACTGATGACATAAGGGGAGAACTTGGACATGTATTCACGATGAAATATATGCTAAATAATTTATGACCGTGCTTAAAGTGCATTAGGCACATATTTCGTATTGCTCAACCCCCTCCCAAATCATTCCACCTTTACTGTCAGCCAATAAATTTGTCTGGTTTAAACATGATTATGAACATGGGGAATGCATAACTCCTACAGTTGGCTACAGAATATGGTGTTTGAACTTCAGTGGATCGCTGCTGGGCATTACACTCAGCTTATGAACGATTTGGATGGGAGGACACACAGAATAGATGGTTTGTCTGGGTGTCTGGTGAGGAAAATGTGTGATCTGCAAGTTATCTGGCAAGTCTGAGATATAGAGGGAGAGGGAGTCTGAATCCCCACATTCAATCTAAAGAGATTTTGCTCCTGACAGATTCCATTTTAATTGGATTTCACTGTCCAATTCTTTCTGGAATAAATCTTCTTCTAAAGGACACCTGATCTGACACTTGTCATCACCAACAAAGGCCAGAGAACCATTGATTAAATAGCTGATAGCTGTAGGCTCTGCTCGAAATGCTGTTTCCTGTGGCTTGGTTGTATTCTGATGGAGGAGGCAATATAGTGACTGAATTTATTTTCTTTTATGTCATTTTCATTCTGATGAGAGTAGCACTTTCCAGGATGTTCTCTTCAACATTACAGAGAGGTATAACTTTATACAAATATTCAGGTACCTCATATAATAATCATATTATTTAATCTACCTTTTCAAGGCTTTTATGATAGGGTAGATTAATACCATTGATACCTTGATATACATTGATGTAAGAATGCTTTTTTTTTTTGGTAATAAAAAGTCAAAGTCATTTTTGGCATGGTCTGAAAGATCTTAAAGGCATGTAAATAACACACTGCAATTGGCAAGCAAGTGGTATTGTATATATTCTACAACTATAAGTTCTAATGTTTTATAATTGAGCATGTGATTTGTTTATTTTATAGATGTTTATCCCACAAGATATCATGAAGAAGCTATCACTATGATTAGTAAGATTTTATCAAAATGTCCAAGAGCATATAAAATTTCATAATGTCAAAAAGGTGTGTTAGGTCAAAGGACAGTTTACAAGAAAAAAGCTGCCTGCACCCTCTTGCTTAAATGGAATGTCTTCTCTGGAACAAAATCCATCACAAAACTAAAATAACTGATGCCATGTGTTAATCCCTTTCCCAAATGAATTACTATGTTTAATATTAATGGCTCCATTCTACAACCAAAGATCACCAGAGTTGCAGTGGATGCTCTACACCTGTTGCTGGTTAACTGGAGACAAAACATTAATAATAATAATAATTAACAAAATGTGAATATGTGCTTAGTATGCTCACAGCATACTAACAGATGGACTGATGTCATTGCCAAGGAGACAATCGAGGAGGGATGGATGTGTTTAATATAAAATGGCAGTACAACAGTATAACAATCTGACTAATCTAGCAAATATTTTGAACAGTCTGAAGTATTGCAATCACTGAAGGACGAGTCATATGTACAAAACCAACAACTAACACCCTTGTCATGCTAAATGATATGTTAACCAGGTCAGATGTCACAATACATTCATGTAACTGTGACCTTGATTTGGGGCACTAATGTTTCATCTACATCTCTGTTATGTCTGTCTGTGTTTGCTTTACTGTATAAAACCCTTACACATGTCCTCAGGCCTGTTTGTTACAGTAAACACAATGACTCAAGTGAAATAAATGAAATTAAATTAAAATCAGTGACGAGAGCTAATTTAAGCCTTACCTTTAGCATATTCTTACTGACAAAAGACTTAGGCTCAGGCTGTAATACACTATTTATTGGCATTGCAAGTGTGTCTGTGTGCATTATCTATATAGGCTACATACTCATGAATGCAGCACAAAGCAATTGTTTTGGAGCAGGGGATCAAGAAAAAAAATGATAATATGCTGAAAGGCACAGAGATAAAGTCACTGTGAGTCTGTATAACAGTGGGTGGTGAAAGGGGATAGAAAATATTATTGCTGTAAAATGAGGTGAAGGCATGATATTCTTCCATTATGTTGCTGAAGAACAAATTGGATTGTTTAAAAGGAAAGAAAAATGACTAAAAACACTTGAACTCTTATTTCCTAGGATTCAACAAAAATGCATAAGATGAGAAGTACAAGCTCAACAGTGTGAGTCAGAAATGAAACAAACAGACAGTGGGGTTGGGGGTGGGGGGGTTGTAGACAGTAAAATAAGATTCCTGCATCACCTCTCTATCCCACCCTATCTCATTTTCACTGCAAGGATCCCATGGTGAAACTCGTCCAAAATCTGCAATCTGTCAGTGGATGGTGTCATCCTAATGACACACTTGGCATACTGATGATTCCCATCTGCAACTCTGTACATCCAACAGAGTGGATGTGCCACTAACACATACATTATTTAACCATCTGAATGGGGCTAAGGACACTGGCAAAAATAACATGTCTCTGTGGTCCAGCTAGATGCTGAGACACTCTATTATAGAATTTTCACTCCTTGGATTGTTAAATAATGTATGTACATAAGGCAGCAGGGAGGGAAGGCAGAGCCAGTGCCATGAAAGGAGAACAAGTGAAGAGGAGGATAGGAATAGACAATGAAAAAAATAGTAAGAGAACTGGTGACTGCAGCCCACTGCTGCTAGTGTGAAAAAAATACATGCCCTTGAAAAATGAGGACAAGCAGGCAGAACTAGGCTGACTAGTTCCCAGGTGAAAAACTACATATAGAGGTTCTGACTTAAAGAGTTTGCAGGGATGGCTCATCATATAACATTATTTCATTTGCTGTTGAGTATCATACGTGATTTTGTTAAACAGAGATAAAGATGAAAAAAGCAAATATACCTACCATTCTAACATGGGAAGACTTCATCAATAATTGACTGTTTAGCTGTCTTGGCCAAAAAAGAATGATTTAACTCTAAATGTATTTGATTGTTATCAGTTGTCTACATCTGTTGGATGACAATCTGAACAAATTTTAGACTATACAGTTTTATCCTAAGCTACCGCAGTCCAGGACCCTAGCATTTCTGGATGATTTTACAGTTCACATCCAGTGCTGTGTTAACTTCCAACATAGGAAGTAGGTTGGAAGACCTGTTGGCCAGTCAGCCTGGGACCACAATTTTGGTGTAGTCATACCAAATAATATATGCATAAAATCCACAAGCATAGACACTGCCAACATCTTAAAATGCATGAATGAGTGAAGCCCTGCAGCAACATTTTAAATAGGAGAGCCCTCCTTAGCCCCTGAAGCCAACTGTTCCACTGATGCCTGCCTCATCTCCTCAATCTGCTTTTTGCAGCCTAGAGTGACAACCCTGGCTGCCCCCCTGACCAGTGTTATCAACAAAGCAGCAAGTAACACGTTATCTGGCTGCTCGTCCTCACGGGGAGATTCTGATAAATGTAACAGTTAGTATGCAGCATGCCCCCTGGGGGTAGCTAGACTTTTAAAATTTATTTCACTATCTTTAATTACCATATTCTCTAGCATTCTCAGCACCAGACCAAAGGAAAAATTTTTAAATATAGGACGTGGTGCTGCAAAGACAATATATTCTTATAAGTTTATACTGTGGTATAGAAAAATAATGTACATAATTGTACATGTAAAATTCGATGTCTATTTAATCCTCTTTCATCTGTAAGCCAGGGTACCTCCATGGCCTAAAACTATTCCCTCTTCCTGGGTTGTTAATGTTGTTTTTCAGCTCAGAACATTTCTAACAGGGTAAACAGTTTGGCTTCCACACCAGCTGGCCTGAAAATCACCATTACTGGACTGAATGTGGGAACAACCGTTATCATCCCATAAGGTCCGCATGGAGTCATGCTGTAAAGCACTACAAGCATACACATACATCAATACATAGGCAGTGTGCATTCTATAATATAGCAAGGAGGGGAGACAGAGCCAATGAATGGATTGTATGGCAAACATACATATTGTATGCCCTTCAAAATGAGATATACCAACTCCAATTCCCTATGTGATGATAATTTTGCCAGCAGCCAGATAGGCTAGACCTCTACTTATACTTAGCAGCAAAATGCAAAAAATAAATAAATAATACAGTGTTTAGTGTTTGTAGCTCTTAACACTTTTAAACGTAAATAATTTTGGAAAATGTATTTCATAAAACTTCTGAAAATATGCTCCCATGCAACTAAACTGCAACTGCAATTACGTTTTTGTACTGAACATAATAATTATTTTGTGATGCAACATATTTTTTGAATGAATAAAGCATTATGTTTATAAAGGGAAACTGAGTCACATGGAGGTGGTTGGGGTACATGGAGGGCGCATGTGCAGGCCTGTCAAGCTACACACCAGAGTCCAGAATCCTGTGTGAGGTTAGGTTGAGGAAAGAAAACCTCTTTGGTTAGCATTAGAAAAAGATTGTGTTTTTGATATAAATTTTACTTCACACGTTTTGTGTGACGCAACAGTCAAGTTTTTCCTCTATTAGGCCAGCAAACAATCTTTTCTTGACCATAACGCAGTGCCTGAACCCAACCACAAAAAACACATTAGTCACAAGTAGATTGTTTATTTTGGCGTCCAGTGTTGCCTGTCTAATTTAATTGATATGTTAAGTATCAACATATTTGCAATTCATCATTTGCGTTAATTGTGAACATATGGTCATTATGTTAATAGAAAATGTACAGTAATTGAGATGCAATTACATTCCCAACAAACAATTGCAGTTGTATAGAACTGTAATACTTAGGAGACCGAGTTCATTTCAGCATATCAAAAATAATATGATTAAAAAATATTATAAAAATACAACTATTTTATAGTCATATTTAAGCTCTCAAAGCACGATTAACGATAGAAAAATAATTCCATCATTTACTAATCACAGAGTGAAATTGTTTAATACATTGTAGGTTAAATACTGAAAAAGTTTGCATTGATGTGAAGTGTGATGTTTGTGTGATGTGATTTGAAGGCCTCAAACTTCCCCATATATAAAGCGGCATTATTAATTTGAGACTCATTTGCTCCAATTCAAAATTCTTCCACAAGCCATGGCAAATATAACTAAATCTTGCATGAAATAAATACAATAAATCATTTTGTGCTTTTGATCCATTGGCATGGATGTAGATCATACAGTACATGGAGTAAAACTAAGGAAAATGACAGAGAATAAAGTTGCAGAGGAAGGCTTTAGTGAACATACAGTTAAATGTGACTCAAAGGAGCCTCCACATTGCTGTATAAGGTTTCTAACAATAAGTGACAAGTGAATACTTTGATTACTTCAATTTTGCACTGCTTGCAAAAGACTTTCTAAAAATGTTACGTGAAGGAAAACAGACACAAAAGAAACACTGTTTGGAACTCCCCAAACGCTTCCAGTTTCTCTTTCTGGGTGCTGAATATCTGTGGTTGGCCGTGGGTGGTGTGTTTCAGCATAGTGTGTGTGTGTGTTTCTGTATTTTCTTTTGGTTTGTATTTGTGTATGTTTATGCACATGTGTTTGTACACACTGCACATTGTGTATGTGTTTAGTTGAAGGATTTATATGTTGGCGTTCTGCTTTGCTTGTGGCAGTGGTGACCATTATGTGGCCTTCAGCTTTGTCATGGTAAATAGAGACCTTTCCGCGTGTGCTTTACCCAGAGTATCTATTGTTTTCCTCTGGCTATAGAAACAAAGGAAGGCTCCCGTGGGTCCAGATGTACATAGTAAAAGCAGCCAAGATTTGAGAGGGGGGTACTACATAAGCACAACCTGGAGCTCCCTTTCACCAGAGAGCACTTCATACACATGTTGTGTCCCTCTACTCTCTGTACCTTTGTTCTGTTTTATAGACCACTAGCCAGTAACAATAATTTCTCATACACCAACACCAGAGTACATGTGTACATGGTGGCAGTGAATGCAGTGAGTTGTGGATGTTACATGGCTTTCACCCAACTTAACTGGAAGGCGGTATGTTAAATTTCTTCCAAAGTTTTTGTTTTATACTGTAAAACAAAAATACTTTTTGATTGTTTTATGAGGTTACCAGCTCAGGCAGATCAGAAGACGCACAACCACCATTAAAATGGCTGGCTGCAGCAGAGTGACAAGAAGCATAGTATGACTAGTATGAGGTATAGTATTCCAATCAGCAAAAGTACACATGCTTTACATGTCATGAAAGAAGCAACTGCATTACCTGGCATACTGTTTATGCACAAGCAATACAAAAACAAACTGTGGTCATGTGTGGAACCAGTATTTGATAATGACAAAATGGACCAGCATGTTCCAAAAAAACCACACAGCCACTTCATGAGTATTTTGTGATCTACCTATACTGTAAAGAGACCATTAAAAGGGACCAGCATTTACCACTGTGATACGATGCTATAGTTAGCTGTCAAAGTTGCATAGCTTGCATGCCTAACCATCCACTCCAGTGGAAAAAAAGGCTCCATTATAAAACATGACAACATGATTTCCAATCATTATTCCACAACAAAAAGAAATTGCTTGTCTGAAAAATGTAAACATAATTTTAAATATGTGGATAAAAAGCCCCAGAAAAGCTGCTAATGGACCTTGCCGTAAGAATAAACTCATCGACTATTCCTTTTCTGATCAGGGCACTTTGCCAGTCAGATGGCAATATTGACATGAATTAGTCATGGTCCACAGAAGATGCCTCCTAGTCATTCTAGTTACATGTTGGCCATTATTTCCTACACTGTCTCCTGAAAATTACATTCCTATGCAGCTAAACTGCACCCGTGATTAGGCATTTGTAGCAAACACTTACAATAATTAAGTTGTGATGCAACATACTTTTTAAATGAGCCAAATGCTACATTCATTAATGGAAAGCAAGTTGCAAGGAGGTGGCGGGGGCAGATGAAGGGTGAAGGGCATATAAAGCACAGGACTGACAAACCACAGTCTGGAGTTCGAGTCCACATTCAGGTTGGGTTTAGGCAAGAAAAGCACTTAGAGATGTATGTATGTTAGAGAAAGACCCTGTTTTTGTTTAAATTATAATACAGATGTGGCGTGTGACATGACTTCCTGACTTTTCTCTATTTAGCCAGTCCACAGTCTGAAATCTAGACATCACAAATCTGGATGTTGTGCAGTGAGATTGTTTATAATAATAATAACTGATTCTTTATTAATCTCTTTGGGGAAGTAAAAAAAAAAACAACTGACTAAATTTACAGTACGCTGTGCAGAAGACAAAACCCTGTCATTCTGGACATTCAGGGAAGGATAAAGAATAGAAAGATTGATAAAACCACGCTATCAGCATCTCAGTAATGCACGTATTTGTGGTGTTTCTGTCTTATATAGTAAATTGTGTACTCAAACGGAACATTTCTGCTCAAGGCACAGTTTTTCTTGCTCTGTCTATCAGGGAGCACAAGGATCCACTATCTGCTTTACTGATAACAGCATGTTGCACTGTTCCAAAGTGAAGTCTGATGCCATCCTGATGGAAAATAATCTGGCTGTATCTGTCACCCTATTAACAGACCAATGCACAAGTTATTAAGCATCACATTTTCATCCATCATCTGTGGTTGCTTCAATTTCTAGTTGGTCCCTCTTCTCTGAAAGCAGCTACATTTACCCCAGTTCACTGCTTATGTAGAGCACACCCCAATTCCCAGAGCCATTTATTTGGACTGCGACCGCTGTCAGGAATTTTTTTTTTTAGTTATATTGTCTCCATGGCAACCCTCTACACATATTATGTGTACATACATATGAAACAAAAGGGAAATTAATTTTGGTACTCTTAAAATGTTTACTCCCTCCAGGCATGAACATGTGCTGCCACATGCACGCACTTTTGACAAGGGTTACATTTCAAAAAGAGACGGTGAGAAGAAATTTAAAACCCTCAAAGCACACTTTGATAGACTTATGCAGTTTGGTTTGTTATTTAGGAGGCTGACTTCTTTGTTGCATGATTGTGTTCCCCTAAAAAACAAACCTCAGTTTCACTGCCAATATTTCATCTTTCACTGGCATTTAAAAAATAAAATAAAAAGGAAAAGCTTCTTTTAAGCTATTCTGGGCTGGTATAGAAACATTATGAGGATGGATGGATTGTGTGTGGATATACTGCTAGATTTACTCAAAAAATGCTGTTCAGTGGCAACTGGACTCGTTTTAAGTTCTTAAAAGACGTTTCACCTTCCACGCAGATCCTCCTTCTGGAGGATCCTGTCGTTACACATACTGTATCAAAACAACCAACAGAGTTTTATTATTATTGTTATGTCTCAAATCAGAAAAATTTACACGCAACTCCAGGCGAGATGTGGAAACGAACATGGTTTGCTAGTGTGAAAGTGCTGCACACTGCATGTTTGCCATGTTCCACAATGCACTTTTAACTGGTTTCCAATTCTCTCTCATCACATAAGTTTCCTACAAAACATATTTATGATTGCACTTTACTTGCACATGAACGTTGTAGTAGAACCAACAAGTATAAAATAGTATTTTAACAAAGACTCATAGAAACAGAGACTTATGGTGCTGTGTTAACCAAGTTTCATAGATGTTTGGCTAAATATGTGGAACCCAGTGTAACAAATTTGAATTATTTATCTTGTACATTAGCCGTATGATAAGAAATATGGTTGACAATTCACAAGCCGACTACACTGTACTGTATGTGCATTCAGACTGTAGAGTGGGGACGAGGGAGCGACTTTGCAACGCCTGGTAGCAGAACGGAAAACTGGATGTTGAATATTTTTGAGCCTGATGCAGGGTTAAAAATACTGCATTACTGACGCAACACCAACGGCAGGGCACTGCAAACATACCGCACTGAAAAACATTGACACTTTGAAGTGCCACATCTGTATGTCACATAAACAGATTTCATTCTGAATATGGTCAAAGCAGTACTGTAACAGGAAAGTTCATCTAATTTCTGCTAGGATGCTACTGAGTATTAGGGTTGGTCCAGTTGATTGGATTGACACACTCTTACTTATTCTATGTCAGGTTAAAAACCAAAGTAGGCAAAGAATCTAAAATTTGTCAACTAACATGATGCTTTTGCATGGTGCTTTTACATATAGGTAGTAATATAGTATAATAAGACGAAATATACAGTATCAGGTTCAGTATGACATACTTAATTACTATGTAAATTATTGTAGTTACTGTGAAGATTATTGATTATTACTGGAAAAACTCAACATGGTTCATCCTTAACAGCTCATGTACAACACTGTGGTATTAACTGTAAATTAAAATGAATTTAAAAATTAACATGACAAAGGTAAATTGTAAGAATAAATAATAATATTTTCTGAAGTAATCTGATCTTCCCTGTCTCTTTGGTACTTACACAGTATATTGAGCCTTTCTTAAGGGAAGAGAAATATTCTTATTTGTAAGAGTTATAATCCTTTGAGAACATCTGAACATACAACATAACCAGAGGGTTTTATTCCTCATCTCTAATAATTTGAAGTTGGCATCGTCTTTAAAAAAGCTTTTACATTTCCTTTTGTGAACAGTTAAATAGAACTCTGCAGGGGTTTTCTCCAGGTAACAAGGGACACTTGGATATAAATGAATCAATATGTAAAGTAAGTGCAGAAATTCACCAAAACACTGAATGCAGTATTAAATATATTATTATAATAATAGCCTCAAGGGATGTTCTACCAGAAATTAATACAAAATATGCAATATTCACAATACACTATGCAGCAAAAAGGAAAGATCTCATATACAGTAATTTCTTGGTAATGACATCCTTATTTACTCTTCATCTGTGTTTGCAGCCATCAACATGCAGAGTGTCCAGTGAGAAATATGCACCATCCCTTCTTAAGCGAAGCTACAGGAAGCAGACCTCATGAAAAACATTTAACAAATATGTCTTTTATATACTGCATATATTGTGTTTAAATTGAAAGCTTGTTATGTGAAGCACAAGTCACACAAAAATGCACGTAGCATAAGTAAGGGCACAGCACATTACTACATTGCCACCCAGATTTTCAGAATTTTCCATAACAAAAACTATCTACAGCAGCACATGGCTAATATCTATGTTACATTTAAATAAACAATAATTCAAAAAAGCTGTGAAAACCTTTAGTATAGACAAAAAAACAAAACACTGTAATACCCTTGTCTTACTTTACTGGCTTTTTATGTCTCAGTGAGTCTCTGATCAGCTGCAGGCCTATAGATAGTGTTTGACACAGAGTTAACATCACTAGCTCAACTCAGTTCAGCTGTCACAACTCAGCCGACCAGATGTCAAACATGCTGTCTCTTCAAGGAACCCAGCACATCCTGCGTAAGGCACCACCACAGCTCGCAGTCACAAAGTTCAAAGTTTAGACTGCTATTTTGGATGCAGTGAGATCTTTATTTTAAATGCATCTCACAAGGTTCTAAGATCTTGAACAATAGGTCATTATTCACTTTCTCAAAATAATTCATTACCAAAAACAGTGTCTATCTAAAGGTTTTCAACTTTTTAATCTAAAGTTAATATTTTTCGATGAAACGACTTGCTGATGGGGGCTAAGTAACTTTGTATTTATTGCAACATAAATACATTTCTCATTCAATGAATTTGAACGAACAAAAAAAAAGGTAAGACAAATTCTGAAGATCACACTAAACTGACAGGTCAGCCATTACAGACTGGTAACCTATCCAGGATGTACCCCACCTCTTTACCAAGGTGGTTCCCAAAGACTTCAAAAATGGGTACAAAGCCCTGAGTCCCTAAGCAATGCAGGTTTCAGTCTTTCCTGTCTGAAAGTTTTAATTATTCTTTTAAATATCCCTTATATCCTAAATACCCTTTATTAAATATCCATACTGGTGCTGTGAAACCAATAGAAGACACACTGCAGGAAAGATCTTCAACATGAACGTGCACTAAATCTCTTTATCAGAATATGGCTCCTGCTCCTGGAATGCACTGAACATCAAAGACTGCTTTCCAACAGTGGATGTGAGGGTGGGTTGAATTTTACTTTTGCTCAATTTTACACCAACTGACAAAACAAGCTCTTCAGTGGGTACCTGATAAATAGATACCAAATGGGTCTCCTCACTAAGCAGCTCAGCTTCAGACTTTGTATGTGGAAAGACAACCCGTTTACCCCCTGCCTTTGCAAACCGGCCTCTTCACTCTGATTTATTACTCAGACCTAGCCAAAATGCTAAAAGAAACCACAGTCCTTAAGCTCTGTGTGTTTGAACAATCTTGGAGCCAGCTTTTCATGCTGATTCATGCTGACCAGGCACAAATGCAGTATAATCATTTGGGGTGATAATAGCATCAGGAATAAAAAGACTACCAGCCATAAAATGATTTGACTACATTCATCATCCTTTTTTTTTTTTCTTTTTACCCTAATGACTTCTTTAATACTGCTTTCATATTCCTACCTATTCCTACTCGTTCAGAAGTGCTTGATAGAGCTATTAAGAGTGAAGCTATTTTCTGAATGCAATTTATACTGATGTAATTTAAACATGACCCAAGGGTGTCTTAATATAAAATGGGGTATCTTTGTGTTGCACAAAACCCTTTTTTTTTATTTCCGCAAGTACTGAATGAAAGAAACAGTCAAAAACTACAATAAAGAAGTATACGTGAGAATAGCCAATTTATTACATAACATACGTTAGAGTTCTCTGAATGTATTAACAGTTAAAGAATAGATCACAAAGTGCTAAAGATGTGCTCTTATTGTGCAATAGTGTTGTTATACTCCTGACTTCAAATTAAATTTTGTCCACCTCTTTGGTACAGTCATGCCCCATGCTGCATGGTTGATGGGTGCAGATGTGCAATGACATGGAGTCTCCACACAGATACATGTAAAGCAGCACAAGGTGAGTTACTGATACAGAGAAAAGTGGGTCTTTGTCCTTGCACTAACAACAGACCTTCAAGGACAATGCTGTTATCAAAAGAGGCTCATGGAATGTTTAAATGATGATTAAAAATGATTGTCCTGATGAATGTCCTTTGAATTGAATATGTGTAAATTTCAAAGCAATCATGGAAATCTGGTCAGACGATAACATGAAAAGACAGACTGTCATCAACAACCTTGGATCTTAGAAATTACTTCCATTATTACTAAACTGTCTTCCCAATTACTTTGTAGTGTCAACATAAACACTGGATGGGTGATAATGACTTTTTATGAAAGACGCATCATAGTTACAAATCCCAGCGGACTTGCCAGGAGGTGTTTGGAGTGGATGCTGAGCATATAAATTGTGATTATGTTTCCTTCAAATTGTATCTGGTCTTGCAAATTAATTATACGAACATTATTTCTATGAAGCAGGGTTGGCTAGTGGGGCAGATTTGTCCAGTTTAAGTTGTGAAGACAAAAAAAAAAAAAGCAGCTGCAGTGAAGACTACTTCCAGTGTTAATGAGTGCGAAGTCGGTGAGGGATTGTGCCATCAGTACACTTACATAATTTCAAATCCCTTGTCTCTTGCAGGCTAATGAACAGTGCTATATATGTTATGTGATGCCTGTCAGTTTCTATCTAACCATGTGCGCAGCCTTAATGAATTACAGCAGCGGTTAAAACCAGAGCCGTACTTTCCTTATCACTTCTTCCTATCTACTGGTGGGCTATCTAATCTCTCTTCCTCTTTGAGAACATCACTGCTTTAAATCCACTGCTGGGGAGCAGATATCATCTTATGTCAAGAAGAATCTACCTTATTCATTTCACTGGGGAAGCTAATGTTCCTCACTCATCTGCTTCCCTGCTGTTTCCATTTCACATGTCTATGTGCACTGTATTTTTTGATAATGTAGCCTGAGGACATAAATACAAAATATGCAAAAACGAATATGCAAGAACAATATTGTACATTTTTTCACTGCATTAGCAATTTAATCTATTGTGTTATCATGATGATTTTTGGTAGCTGTATTTATTCTGGCACTCTGAGATATTTTACAAGTGTACATGTAGATGGTCTAATTTTGATATATGATGACATTAGATGACAAGAGCCATTTTAGCTAACATTATAGTGACAGAGGTTCAGTAAATCCATTTACCTAGATGGGAAAAAAAAGAAAAAAGTTTTAGTGCTACTGGAATCATCTTGTTTTGTATCCATGTATCCATTATCTATCCTCATTTAGGCTTTTCTGGGTTGCAGGAGGCTGAAGCCTGTCTCAGCCCATGCTGTCTGGTGTATTTTCTAAAAAGTCTTTATACTAGGAGTGGGCAATATAGCGTCTAAATTATATCAAGATATTTAAAGGAAATTAACAATAATGATATTTATAAAACTATAGTAAAAATACTGGAAAAATATTTTCAGTGATTGCAGTTTGCAGGCAGTATTATTAATTTGTGCAAACATAATGAAGGGTACTTCCATCCTTCATTTCCAGTGAGCTACTGTCCTTAACTGCATTTACATGCACTTAAATAACCACATTACTCAGAGAAAGCAGCTATCTTGAGCAATCATGGAACCGAGTTTACATGCACGCACGACTTTTTATTTTACTTTACTTTACTTGGCAGACGCTTTTATCCAAAGCGACTTACAAGAAGACACAAGCAATTACCATTCGGGTTCTTTAAATTACGAGTTACTACAAACTAAGAGCCCTGATAAGACCCAAACTTGTCAAGAATAAAAACATGCTAGGAATTGTTAAGTGCTAGACAATTTTTTTGTTTGTGTGTGTGTGTGTGTCTGTGTGTGTAAGACTCATTTGAAATACTTTTTAAACAAGTGAGTTTTCAAATGTTTTTTAAAGGTGTTGATAGTCTCGGCTAGTCGAATGGAGCAGGGCAAGTTATTCCACCAGCCAGGGACAGCAAAGGAAAATAGACTTGACTGGGATCGGAGACCCCTGAGGAGGGAATTTTCAGTCTCCTCTCATTAGCAGATCTGAGAGGGCGTGCAGGAGTGTAGCTTACCAATAGCATGTATTTCTTGCTGTGTTTGCGTCGCTGCAGTTAGAACAGTGCAGTGGGAGAGAGGAGAAGACAGTGGCGAGCTACACAGCTGATAGACAGCTGATCTGCACAATAGGGAACGTATCATTGCATTGCTATATCATCGATAAAATGACACGTTAAGACACGGTATGATATGGCAGACATCTACTTTATACTTAAATAATTAAATGACATGAAAGGTCATTTTAATTGCCTTATCATAGGGTTGTTATCTGATCTGGAAGATAAAAAGTCAAGGTGTGGTAAATGTTCAAGCAGGTGTAACTACTTGGTTAAGGTTAGAGAATAACTGATAGCAGCGTTGCCAACTGGTGGGACTACTGTTACCTTCAAATCGCTTGCTGCCTATGTTTATCAGTGCATACTGATCTCATCCTGAAGAGTTTTTATGTGGTTTCTGTCTTTGCCATGGAGAAGAGCATAGTTAAAATTTGGCTGTGATATTTATTTATATTTTTTACAATACAGATGCGTGGCACATGAAAGGAACAACTGACTTAAAATGTCTGATAAACGCAATGTCTCAGACATAGATCTTGACTGAAGGGATTGCCATTCTTCCAAAAGAAATGTGTTTTTAATGATCTTAGTTGTGGGGAACACTAAGATGTCATTACAAAATCTCACATACAGCAGGTGCTCAATTGGTTTCAGATCTGGTTACTGTGAAGGCTGTCACATATGATTCATGCCATTTTCATACTCAAACCATTACCCTCCTGTCATGTATAGAAGCATCATTGCATCCCAAGCTTTATGTGTCACCAATGTATATATTGTTCAGTGGAATAAATAAAAAAATTAATAAAAAAGAAGCAAAGGCATACATAATGAGAACACAAAGAATAATGCCTCCAGCTCAATTATAAACGGGTGGTATTTACCAGCTACAGTATAGCCATTACAATATAAATCTGCCATCCAAAATGGTGATGTCACCCTGTGCTAATTCCATGTATGCTTTAACAGCATTTTCAGGAGGGGGATTGTCTCAGTGAGTACACTTCTTTCCAGACAAACTGTCTATCCACTAAGGTGATTAACGCCACATGTTATTCAGGATAATCCTGGCAAGTAGTAATGTCACCAGTCACCTGGTGGAGAGCAACAATGGGTTGTAACAACAGAAGTAAGTATTATGTGCCAAGCCATATACAAGCGTAGAGGTACTGTAGCACACCACTCACATACAGTCAGAGACAGCATCTTATTTAACAACAGTGGATATATCACTTTACTTGTTTTTCTTGACATGAAAAATCTCCATTTCTACTGTAGCTTCTCATCACATTGCTGCAGGAACCTGAATCTGTGACCATAATCGTTTATGCTCATGTTGTATTTGAAGAGCTTCAACTGTGTTTCAGTCCAAAACTTGTTAAATGTGCAAAACTAGCAAAAGCACGTCACCGTTCATCCACCAGTAATGTTTTGAAAGTGATCTATATCCGTGTGTATTACACGTCATGTCAAATGTCACATTAAACGTCACTCTGTTTGCCCGTGCCTGTGTAAAATGAGCACCGGATCACCTTTAGGGTGGCTTTTTGAACTTCTTTGTAAATAGGCAAAGGCATCTTAAAGAAGCTTCTCACCAATACAGCAGGGTGTCTGTAATAAAAGGGCTACAGGCTATTAACCTACTTTCAGTTGTAAAAATGGACACAGACTCCCAGTGTTTTTTTTTTTATGTCTTTCCTTACCTCCCATGTTATCCTCTCACAAATACTCTCATACACCCACACATGCACTCATACACACACATTATAGCCACCAGGTCCCACCACAGCCCAGCTGCCACTGCCTGCACTGCAGTTGCTATGGAAACACCTGCATCCTTGGTAATCCTATGAATAGGATGCAATGAGAAGGGCTTCAGGGGGGAAAACAGATTAACATGGTGGCAGCTAGAGACACTAAACGGAAGCATGTCACTCAAAAAGACACTTGACTCTTGATTTTTTTTTTCCTTTCTTAAAACCTAATCTTGAATTAAAAACAAGTCTCCAGTCTGCCTTTTGTATTAAAACAGTTTTTTGGTTGCAGGCACTTCTTACTGTACTGCATCTACTCATGTTTGCTTTAGTTTAAGGGGTTTATATTGCCTCACAGCAGGATGTCCTAGCTGGTGTGGGACGACCCAGAGGTGTGAAACAGTCTATTTAGACAGTGACATTAGACGCTGATATTCTGTTTAATCCCTAAGTGGATTCCTACAGCTGCTGTCTTAGTTCTGCAGAAGGGTGGATTTTGGTCGGCTAAAACAGCTAGTCTGCACTGTGGGTCAACTGTTTATGGCCAACCTGATTTTTCCATCCATCCATCCATTTTCTTAACCGCTTGTCCTCATAAGGGTCACGGGGGGTGCTGGAGCCTATCCCAGCTGTCATCGGGCGAGAGGCGGGGTACACCCTGGACAGGTCGCCAATCCATCGCAGGGCTCCTGATTTTTCCCTTATCATCAAATTTATGTTTGCCAGTGTATTGCAGGAGCAACACTGTTTTTTGTGAATTTACTTTAATAGGCTAATGGTGTGTAAATTTTGCAAACCCTTTGTTGATACTAACTTAAAATGTCTTGTTTACAAAGAAAAATAACCAATTTGACATAATGAGTACCTGCTTTAATTGTTCATCACATTGTAAATGTTATTTCTTGGTCGCAAACCAATAAACTGTAGATTACCCTCTCTTTCCAGTTTTACTACTAGGGCAAATAAGCTGGTGGCAGCATTGCATTTAACATAAAGAGATTGGACTGGCATAAATGGTATTCTCATCATAAACATACCAGGAAAAGTTGGAGGAAAGCTTGCAAAACTTAGTTCTGCAATCCGCAGCCACAACTGAATGACTTCAGAGATTTGTATTCTCATCACAGAATGGCAAAATCATATCTAACAAAAAAAAATGTTTTTACAATTAGCACTAACATATGTGCATTAAACTGCACCCTGCCTTTACCTTCTGCTGGAAAATTTGCTGCGGTAGGTAACACTGGCAGTGCAGAAATTGGTTCAGTGTAGATTAAAATATGAAGGCAGAAAAAAAAACACTCATAAATGACTCAGGGGTCAGATTATGTTTATGTTTTATATTATTTCCTAATTTGCTCCAGGGCTGCATATATTATGGACACTTTTTTTTAATACTCTCCTCAGCAACTGCACTATATTGTCAAAAGTATTGGGACACATCTCCAAATGAATCAATCAAGTGCACAAAGCAAGATCCATAAAGACATGGATGAGCGAGTGTGGTGTGGAGGAACTTGACTGGCCTGCACAGAGCCCTGACCTCAACTCGATAGAACACCTTTGGGATGAATTAGACATCAGTGCCTGACCTCACAAATGCTCTCCTGCAAGAATGGTCAAATATTCCCATAAACACACTTCTAAACTATGTGGATTTTGGCAAGTACATGAATGTTTTTAATTCATAAGACACCTTGAAATTCTCTTGTCATCGTAATTTTTTCAGCCTTAAAGTTACAGAAGTCATATTAGCATAAAATTATTAGAATTAGAATGATTAAAATTAGCTTTTTTATTTCATATTTTGTTGTAAGTAAGTAAAACAAACATTAAAACAGTGACACAGAAACATTTCACAACACAAAAGCTGAGATTGCTGCCATCAGGTCAAAACAAACTAAAGTGTTTAAAAGTTGCTCAGTTCTCTTTCTTCTCACCTCTAAAATTGTTCAAATGACACCCAGAATCACTGGCTCAGTACCAACAGAACAGATCCACACAGTTCATAAACAGAGCTGTTTTCCAAGGGAGAACACACTTGCAAATTAAATGCATCCCACTATAATTTACTGCTGTCATTTTGCCTCCATCTGCCTTTGGAACAAGTCAATGGGTTTGTCAAAGAAATGAAAAGTGGCCGTTGTTAATGCACTGCTGCAGCTGTACTTTCCTGTATTGACCTTGTTTGTCTGGGTCTACTAGCCTCAGTGCAATGTCCACTGTGGGACATGTTTGTCTTTCTGCTCCCTGCTCTGTGTATATATAAAACCAAGGACAATTAAAAAGCAACAATGTGTAATTTCACTCTTAGGTTTGGGGCAAGGGAACGGAATGACAGGCGTGAAAGTGACCTTAGAAGCAAGACTGAGGAATGATGAGGGGAAGAGAGAAAGCACAGGGAAAAGAATGAGAATGAAGATAGAAAGCCTGAGGACCGGTAGAGACAGAAAATGGCACACAATGACTGGAAGAGGAGAAAGATGAGACAAAAAATATGAGGAAATAATTGTGAGAAAGAACAGAAGGAAGTGTGATGAGGATGGGACTGATTTACAGTCTAGGATCATTTAAGTGGACTCTGCAGTTTGGCTTGCTCTAAGAGGAGTGGTCAGGTGACAGCTGGTGGTGACAGCCACTTATCTTTTTCAGGGCTAGACTGCAGACAACACACCGTTTGCCATCAGGAAAACTCCCTAATTCTCATCCACACACACTTACTACTTCCTGCCATGATACAGTCAGTGACCCTGCTGGGCATTTGCCGATGACTGGACAAACAGTAAAAACTCTGAGAGCAATTTTATATAGTGCTTATTATTAAACTCAACAGACTATTGTGCTGTGTCACAATGACGCAATGTTTTAACTGCTCCACTGAGTTACTGGGAAGGAGCGATGCAGGGGAAAAACATCTGGGCCATATCCATCAATGTGCTAAAGAAAAGCATGGGTATTTTTAGCTGCAGCCAGAAGCATAAGTCACCCTGTCAGTCGGTCAGTCAGCTCCCAAAACTTTCAAAGAGTTTTACTGCTACAACAACAGAGAGCCTATAACACTGTGAGATCACCTAATTCAATAAAAACAATGTATTTTATCAGAAATTTAAAACATGTTTCACTATCAGTGCAAACAAAAGATCACTCTAACAATATAACATTGTAGAAAATCCTGGATGTAACATCTTGATGTCACATGTATTCTTGTTTCTAAAGAAAGGAATTCAGCTTTTCAGTGCCATCTTTGTCAGTTAATGTATTTGGTGGAAGGAGTGGAAGCCATAGCAGCTTACTGTTACAAACTGAGACATCTGTCTCTTAAGAACAACATAGCTGTCAACATACTTGTGTTTAAACCTCAGTACCTCCTTAATAACCTTATGATTTCCAAATCTCTGTCTGTTTTAAATGTCATGGCACTGTGGGCTGATGTTTCAGGACAAAGGACATGGAGTTTTATGTGGAATTCCATATACTGTATTTGTGGAGCTATCATAGTAGCACTTAGGTCTCTGGCATAAAATGCAGGGTCATCTAGCAAAACTAAATGACTTGACTTTTGCAGCACTGCAATGCATTGTCATCCTTCAACACTTTCATTTGGCCAGCATGTGCACAGTACAATACTTACTAATAATTATGCACAATTGTTAAACTCTATTGCCGTCACTTGAATAATACAAACACAGAATGCAAAAAGTTAAGTGTTTTCAAATGTATGCTTCAGCCTGTGGTGGTCGTGAGTATGAGGTTTGAGCTGATTCAGCAGAAGAAAAAATCAGAGCCTACAGAACCTGACTGTATGATTTCTATTTTGACACTGCAATGCAACACGTGCCTCATGGCGACTATAAAGCTTGTAGGCTAGGGAGATTAACTTCCCTACAATTCTTTCAGGGAGTTTTTCCTTCTGTAATAAGTAGTCATTGTAATGCCCTTCTCTGGGGTCTGTCATGGGCAGGCGTTCAATCTATAGTCCAGCACTGATGTGAAGAACCAGCCTCTGACCGCTGGCTGTTGCCTTTATTGATATCATGGCAGCATAACTTAAAAGTTGACATGAATTATATTTTTATGTCTGTGCAAACAAAGAATACAGAGTCCTGTGCCACCATTGGTAATAGCTACCACATTGCTGGCTCTTTAGAAAATCAATACAAAGCTTTGTCAAGAGAGGTTCATGGATATTTCACTGGGCCAAAGGCTTTTTTGTCTAAATTGCCAGTGCACCCCCTCATCCTCAATTTAAACAGCCTAAGGTGTTTTTGTGTACACGTTGCTGAATTTCAGATAAATGGTTGGTTAGAGTAGAAAAGAGTGATAGACACAATGGAAAACAATGCCAGCAAAACCAAAAAGAAGATTAGACCTAGGATTGCAATGGCAGCCTCATGGGAGAAAACACACAAAGAAATGCCACATTCATTTTTTTTGTTTGTGTAGGTGGTTCCTATTCTTGCATGTGTCTAATTGAATCTGCTTTGTTTTATAATAATGTGTGATTCAACAGGAGTGGAAACACAGTTGAAATTGGAATGAACTAAAGGAATGAACTGTGTGGTCCAAATGTTTACTTGGAGTCAAGGGAAGACTGTTGTACTTGGCAGAGGTAGTGCTTCAGTTATTTTGTTTATGACTTCCTGTCATCCTCCACTGCAAATTACACAGTAATGCTGGAGATTTGGTAGGTCAGTGCTAAGGATACAGTACGTTATCTTAAAAGCATCAGACTGATCTTAGTATTCGCATATGTTGTTCCCACTTTAGCATTTCAGTTTTGTCAGTTTTAGCATTTGCACTTAATTTCACATTTAGTTCCATTTACGGCTAGAAACAAAAGGAGAATATTTTTTTGTCTCACTCCATGATTTTTCATAGATGTAAAGCTCTGTGCAGAACAAATCAAGAAAGAAGCAGCAGAGCCTGTGACAGCGCACAAAATGAGTCCCATGAGTCTCCTGACTTCATGCTTTTATAGGATGGTTAATCATGTTCACCGAGTCTGATGTGGTCGATGACAACATATTGATTTATTGTTTTTATTGAATGATATTCTCATTAAGTCGTTATCTTCAAAAATAAGCTACTATCAAAAGCCTCAGATGAGAAATGCCATTCCTACATGCATTTAATTTCACCCAAACAGCAGATTCAGAAGAACGATTGGTTCTGATAAATTAATTGCTGCATTTTGTGAGCTTGAAAAATGCCACTGAAACAGCAGAAGAGTAGCTTTGATTGTTTTCAAAGGCAGCTAGGCTGATGGCTGATTCCTAATGGCTGTGCAACATCCCAGAATTCATTTAAGAATGTTTCACTTCTTAATAACTAGGATGCTTCAAAAACAAGTGATTTTTTTCTGCTCTGTCCAGGGATTTCATGTACGGTGTAGAAGCTACCTGTCCAAAGTAGAAATTACATTGCCAGGATTATTGCCCAGGAATCCCAACTCTCTGATTTCATCCTTTAGATCACAGTTCATCTTGTTCCTTCAGACTTCATGTGACATCTACTTTAAAAAAATCCATGTAGATTTTTTTTATGTAACACAATGATTCAACTGAACAGTTTTTTCAAAAAATCTTACAGAAAAAAATACCATATTATTCATATATCTTTATATATCAAGCTAATATCCTAGCTTAATAAAAAATATTTATGGAATATAATATTCTTACCTTCATGTAGACATGCAAAATAAAGACATCACCAAGCAGCAGCAATGGACAAGTGGGCACAGGAAGATTGGAAAAACAGAGAGAGAGAGCATTAATTTAACAAAGATATTCAATCTTTTCAGTGAATGCAGAAGTAAACTCACTGTTTGGTATGTCTGCAATTGTTTTGAATAATGAATGTCTCAAATGTGAGATTTAAACCAATACACATAGTTATTTATGTTTCTTCACAAATAAATATGGAAAAATTAACAGTGACTTTAGACAAAATATATTTGTTTACATGTTCAATTGCCTCAGAATACTAAGCGTTCAGCAAAACGTATTTCCTGAGACAGGGTTGATACAACGCAGCGCCAACAACACATGAAGTGTATAAATTACAGAAAAAAGAGTACCTAAAACAAACAATTCAAACAACAATTCATCTACACTTTCCAATAAGCAAGACTATTCAAATTTACAAAATTCAATATGTACCAGTCATCTAAGCATTTTTGTTCTGGTACCCCCTTTAAAGACTACATAATTTGCCAGTGCCCCTATAGTATTTGTACATTTAAGTATGTATGTTACAAAAAGCCACACACAGTCCAGCACTGGTGGAGGTCTGCATTCTCTAGGTAACATTGTATCATTTTTGCTTCATACACTGGCTGGACCTGATCTCTAAAATTGGACCTTTGAGTATTTTCCATCTGACTGGGTTTTAATTTAACTCAAAGAGAAGCAACAATCCACATTTCTCAGTCTATTGTAAGTCACAGTTCTAACACTGCCTTTGAATATATAGCAATGAACTATCCAAACACAACCAGAACATTGTAAATGAAATATTAAAAAGAGAAAAAAACAGTGTGAGGACGGGTTTTGCAGCTGATAAACAGTTGTACTAGTAAGACAGTAAGAAAGGTAAAAGAAGAAATGAAAGGAAAATTTACTCAAATATTTGTCCCCATAAAATAACACTGTACCTTGAAATCCAACCTGTTTCTGAATAAGGATATATTGTGAACCCTTAGACAACCTCATTTGTTTCTTTAAAAGCACAGCTATTTATTTGTTCTGATAAAACAATTGTGGAGTAGCACCTGCTTCTAAGCAAATGTAAAGGCCTAAGATATTGCACAGACCTTCACCTCTCTTTCCAGATGAACGGTGGAAATTGATGGTGAGACGTGGTGTGTGTAGAAATGGCATACTGCGTGTCAAACCATAAGAACAAACACACTGAGCGGGGGAAAACCACAGGAAAGTCAAGACAAAGGAAAATTTGTCTTTTTTGGAAGCACTGTATGTGGGACGCCTGGAGGTCTGAGAGGAAGGCTGCTAGTTTGAAGCCCTGGATGCTCTGGGGGGAGGTGGGTGGTAAAGGGATTGAGTAACACTCTTCTATCATTTCAACTGATTAAGTTTTGAAACTTGTAGTTTTAGCTATTACTTGTATGAAATTCGACTCCGCTGTATTCACCAAAGTAACTGGTGATATCTGGTAACATGGCAGCATCACTACAACACAGCCTGACAGGACAAGAAACAGGTGGTCAAAGAGGTTGTTTAGACAGATTATCTACATTTCAATGAGTCCTACATTGAAATTTTACAGAATTAATTTACCTTTGTAGCAAGTTTATGTGTTTCAACATTTTAGATTATGCTCACAGTATTTTCATTCATTAGACTCACTTTGGCCTTAGCTATAGAAATTCAACATCAAGGCAGCTCCCAAACTACAAGGAAACCTGTGTAAGTCACCTAAAGCTTTCCAAGTAAACTAGATGTTTACAATAATCATTTACCAACGCTTGCATCTGAGGCAGGAATAATGTAAACTATTATTCTAACTTACAGGAGTCAACATATGGGGCACTCACACTAGATGATATATGCACTGCATCAGCCAAGTATGTCTGCAAAAATGGGCACAAAGGAAAATAAAAAAAAATGTATGGATATGAAAAGATGAGACAAAAACATAAGCAGAGTATATACATAAATCCTGGGGTTGGATTTAATACTTTTTAATACCTCCTCGATATTTTTAAAAACCAACACGACATTGAGCTGCAACTGTTTTAATCGACAACCTTTCTAACTTTTAAACTGATTTTGAGATTTATATAAACTCTTTTCCAGTACAACACA
>JAUMHL010000006.1:13859391-13869614 GCA_032362345.1 Sandelia bainsii | reverse complement strand
GTTATAGTGCATTTTAGGTTCATCCTGAAATTTCACCCGAAAGCCAAATATCCCTAACTTTTTGTGAGTAGTGTATTATAAAAGTAGATGGGGTGGGGAGATGGGGTTCAGTTTTGTATAATATATCCCTCAGTAAAACAGTTTCTGCCCACATCAAAGTCACATCTGTGCCTGTGTATTGTCAGGATTAGACAAGACAACATGACCCAGATTGGGGAAAACACTGGATTTTTCTTTGATCAGCTTTTGGCAGTTGAACCAAATATTGAACCTTGGACTGTGACTTGCAGCACTGTGAATAGGTAAAACCAAATACCCACATATATGGGCTAAAATGAACTTGTGGTTGAAAAAAAAACATCACCACTAACATGAGCTCAAATTTAATTCATTAAAAACCAAAAGAAAAGGCCTAACAGAGCTGGCTATGGTGGTTGACTGGCAGGTGAGCTTTGGGAACTGCAATAAAGAAAGAGAACAACAATGAAAAAGAGCTCTGATGATGGACACAAAATTGTTGAATCAAAGATTAGAGTTAACATGTTGACAAGTACCCTGCTCCTGGAAACATCAACTTCACATAATGAAATGTGAGATTGAGGTAGTGTTAAACTATTGATTTGGCCTTTCTAAATGCAGTTGTTCAGCTGTTGATTATTTTCATGAATTCGAACATAGAATATGTGGGTTTGCATTGGTAGCGAATCAGTGGGGAAAAAGAGACATGACATTCTGTCAAAAATGTTGAGCGGGAAGTAACTGGGCTAAAAAAGCCTTGCAGTTGTTTCAGAGTGCTCAGCTCCCAGCAGCTCTCTAACATTGCTCTCATGAATATGAATGATGCTTAACCCCTGGGAGGAAAGCTGTCATGTTAGACACAACTGCAGCATTGGCAAATTTCTCCAGACAGATTTCAGAGCCTGCCTTGACAACAGGGTGTCCAGCACAGGTGATTCAGTCTGTCTGCACTTTAACACACAAATGCATTTTTTTCATTCAGCTGTATTTTCATTTTTCACCCAAGGGACATGATAAATAGTAGCAACATATGAACTATTCAACTGTCCAGCCCTTCACTGTTGGATTATCTTGAAATATGTTTAACTCAAAAGGAACAAATAAACATAACATAGCAAAAAAGGGAACCCACACTTCCATGTATAGGTGTTGGGGAGGCCTAGATGATAAGAAGTTGTTTGCGTTGTATGAGTAATACCTTTTCTGGCTCTATGAGAAGCTTCATAAACACTGATAAATGTTTTAAATAAGGTTACTTGAGTCAGCATCAATTCATGTTACATTACACACCTGAATCCCTCAACTATCAGTGGTTGAGTTGGACTGTGGGTGAAGTAAGCAATACATGGGAAAACAAAGAAAACAATTGTTTTTGATGCACTGATTTTCATACTTCCTTTGATACCATACATTGTGTATCTGATGATGTTGCTGGAGTGCAAAGCTAAACATGTGCAATGTGTACTTCACTGTTTAAGTGGTTAATAGATTTGTTCTCCCTGTTTTTGTGACATTGCCAATCTGAGTTGTTGAATATTAATTTTTTGAAAGGTTCCACAGGTGGTCATATGCTTGATATAGTCTTTCAACTGCTGTCAGTTCAGTGATGATATTCAAAAGAAAGCACAGCAAGTACAGGTATAGCTTTGACAATTGACAACCAAGTCAGGCACTTTGAAAAAGATGACTTCAGTTAGTCTCTGATTCACAGAAAGATACACCTGCCACAATGTTGCTGCCCAGGGGGGGGATCTGGGACATTTTACAGCAAACAAGTCTAAAGCAGCATGTTCCCTTAGCTGATGCTTGATGTGGTCTGGCAGAGGATGGAGCGAGTCTCACACAGAATTGATACACCAAAGGAACAAAGTGTGGCTAGATTCTGGGGCCTTGGGATAAAAGGTGCTGAGAGGCTCACTCAGGTTGTGTTGTATATTTTAACTGATCACCCACACAGCTTCCATATTTTACAGCCTCAAATATTTTATGATGAACAGTATCCGCAGCAAACTTTATCAAGAACTGTGAATGCTAAAAACTGATATGACAGTATTTAACATGCACTGCTGGAAATTGCTGAATTGTAATATCTGAAACCTACCTACCTGAAACATAAATATATTTAGTTTAAAAATGTAAGATTAAATTGAAAAGGATTTGAATGGTGCCATTATAAAAATTTGCTGGATAGGTAAAAAGTAGAACTGGTAGAACATAAGTTTAAGTAAGACCTGAAGTTTAACTGAAACATTACTTCAAGTTCCTAAAGTAGAATAAAATTGGTTAAATGAAGTATTTGATGTATGATTTAAAGCGCTGCTATGTCTTCTAAGTGAGAAAAATAGTTGACGTGCTAAGAGAAGTGTGAGCTTTGAAGGTTCTCATAACTGGTCCAGACTTGTATTTAGAAAGGAGAACTCCTTAACATAACTTAACATTAATGAAAATGCTGAGTTATTAAGCAGAAATTGTGATAAAACACACTGAGGTACAACTTGAAAAAGACACCTAGAGAAAAAAATCATAATTCATACTGATGAAATCTTATTAGTTACTCCTTCATTGTTCGTGGCTAAAGGTTCCAACAAAGTAAATGTGATAACTTAAAGTTGGAGAAAGCATTCATTTGTATTTTTGATGGGGAACTCTGCACGTGCCTTACAATCAGAGTCAGCTTTAAACATCCCAATCTGTGATTTTGGCCATGACATGCAATCAAAAATTCATTATTCATTTATCCAAATGAGATTTACTCATTACTGGGATTTAGGCTAATCATCATCAGGCAGACAGAGAAATGGGACAAATATTACTAATAATAATGACAGGAACTATGAACATTACAGCATTAAAAGTGCTGTTTGAAAGACTAATATATGAGATGTTAAACTAACATAACAGATGAAGGCAGTACAGAAAACAGTACATCTCAGCAACTTAGCTGCACAGAGATGGAGAACAGCTGCAGTAAAGCCTTTGGTGTCTTAACATGTGAAATATGTTCACTGTGTTCACATTTAAAAACTTGAATCTTGCTAATGCAGAGTGAGAAAAAAATTCTGCATGAGCACATACTATGCACTTGAATTGATAAACAGCACGTACATTTTCTGCCAAAAAGCATTGTGTAGTATTTTATTCACTGTGTCTAAAAGTTGAGCAGAGGCAAAATAATAAGCCAACATTGTCATCTTGAAAAAGATCATTTAAACGTAGTAATATATTGCATTAATAGAGATTTGTTTTTGAACATAAAAAAGTCAGTGGTGCCCTTAAATGCAGTGGTGGGGAGAGGTTCCAGTCTTCCCTACAGTTTACAACTGTATTACAATGTGCATATTACACTGATAAAAATAAATACAAGAAATAAAAGAAATTCAGTGTTTGCTTTGATAGACTGCCTATTTGAAGTAAGTTTCAGTTCTCTATAAGATGATTTTCATAGCACACTGACAATAATTGATGCCATGAACTAACTCTATAAAATGCATTGCATATTTTGAAAAATGTGTGGTAGTTATAGAAACACAGGGTAGTGTTAATAGGTGAAATCACGCATTAGCTCTGTCCACAGTAAACATGCAGAAATTCAAGTGTTTAATTTTAGCAGTAGCATATCAATATACTAATGAACAGCTTTGTTCTGACATTTTACATTTTGCAGGTTGCTAATCCTGCCACATGTTGTTGTGGCCCAATTCATGTCTTCCTCTCTCCCCTCTACACTCCATAGAAGAGCTTAGGATCACGTCTGTCTTGATAGGCAGGAGGCAGGTAGAATTTGCTGAGGGATGGAGAGAAGGAAGGATATAAGGAGTGTTTGTGCAAGTGAGGGATAAGCAGGGCTGGATACGTGACAAGAAATGGGATCAATGGGAGGAAAGAAAGAGATAGGGAGGGAGAAAATCCCAAACCTTAGAAGAGACAGATGCTTCACAGCCAGCAGTGCTCCACCTCCAACACAAACATGGTTGAAGAATGATGTTAAGAGGGAAAGGAGGAGCAGTGGCTGGTAAAAAGACAGACTGTACATTTGCAGTTCAGTTTTTCTCCATTATCACAGAAGATCTAACTTTATCTTCTTTTTCTCCTCCATTGTGGTATCATTCTCCTGTAAAGCACAGTGGACATTTAGGCCATTGAAACAGCTACAAAAATAACACCAATTACCTCAGTGAAAGAATCTTTTTTAGGTATGGGCAGTCAGAGCAGCAGGGAGATAAAAGACAGAACAAAGTGTATTGAAGCCCTGAGAGGATGGTTTAGTGAGGCATATCATATTTTTGTTTTGATTCTGATAACTAAAGGTTTGTTTATTTCTAATTTCCCTGCTACACTACAATAATCAAGGAGGCCTATCCTGTTTTAAAACAGCATGGTTCACAAGTTTCAAAACTTACAAAAATAAATAGGGAGGAGATACTTTGGCATTGCTGTGGATTAATATAACGGACACAGGGAGAGTGTTTTCAACATATGGTTTTATAGATTATTTTATTCAGTTTTTGTAAAGAAAAAATGATCAATTCAGGTTTGTGCCTTAAAACATATATAAAATAAAAGCTATCAATAGTAAATGAGAATATGCTCTCACATTTCACATTGGAGTGAACACTGAAATGTTTTAATGTACTACTCATCTAATCCTTTTTATCAAAGCTATTTAGGTTCAGTTTACACCGTTTTCAAGAAAGTAAAGTTATTAGTTGCAATTTAGTTGAAGCATATTTATGAGCCATACTGTTGCACTTGGTTCTGATGCTATAAATACTCACAAAGATGCGGCATCATTAAAGCAACTCAAAGGGCTGCATTGGCGTCAGTGTGTTGTTTTATGTACCAGAAAAGAAAATTAAGTATGATCAAGGACGTCCAGTTGGAGGAAAAGATTGTTGTGTCTAAAGGTTAGTAGATGCCAAAGCATAGCACAGTATTTTGTAATACAGAAAGGATTTCAGAAAGGAAAATTATCTAGGCGGCAATTGTTTAGTGATCTCAAAGTAAACAACTGGGTAAAAAAAAGACAAATATTTCTTACAAAAAAATCAACCAAGAATGCACATTTGAATGCATGTTAGTCAACACAGCGCCTTACTGGGTGGTGTCACGTTTTGTGGTACAAAAAGTTTAACCGGTTTCACATTTTCATTTTACTGTATAATATACAGTAGAGGGAACATGATATACAGTGTATGTCGTGTTCCCTCTCCCATATCAGCAGATGAATGTCAGATCTAATGTAAAATGTTTCAAATAAAATGACCACAACAAATCTGAACAAAAACAATAGCTGTGTAATGAACTGCTGCAGGTACTGGTACTTAATAACTATAGTATATATGTATGCTTTTCTATAATTAGAAATAATTAGTTAATAAGTAATTAACAACTAAATATCAGATATTTATTTTTTTAGGAAACTATGAGAAGTCTTTACAATAAATTATCTTGAAAATACAGGAACTGTGAAATAAAGCGTTTGACTCACACATATTTTACCTTCCTTAGTAGTAAGACCAATGTTCTACCCACATATAAATAAATGTCTGTTTTGCTGCTTTTGGTTTCGTGATTCCACAAATAGCTAGATCATCAAAGCTTTGTGAAGCCAGGGAGATCCTGGTGAAAAATGCTTTGGTGCAAAGGAAAGGATGTGTTTACTATCTCTGGCATCTGCAACCGTGGTTTGTTTGGGCTGAACACAAGAAAAGATGAGGCACTTAGTTGCCACAGCTGAACAGACCGAGAAAGACAAAAGAGTAAAGAACAACACCTTTGCTCCGAGATGCTTAGCAACAAGGAGCCTTAAGGACATGTAGAAGAGCTCAGCAACAGACAGTGCTGAATAAACTGTTGTTCCTTTATCAGCACCTGTTTTTTTTTTATCTGGTAAAATCTCATTGCATAGAGGAAGCAGCAGTCATCACCTTCTGTTTCTGCTGCATGACCACTTCCTTTGCAATTTAACAGATAGCTCTATCTGAGAACGGTGCAAATAAGGAGATGACAAATGGTTTCAAGCTTCATGACTCAATCTCTCAGACTGAAAATCTAATTTGTATGACTGAGAGATGTTGCAAGTTTTTCTTTTTACCACAGTTTGGACAGCAAACAAGCACTTTGTCCACTCAGTTGTGAATAGGTCATTAAGGGCAGCATGATAGCTCAGTGGGTAGAGTAGTCGTTTTCCAACCCAAGGGTGAGCGGTTCGATTCTCAGTCCCTACAAGCTACATGTCAAGGTGTCCTTTGGCAAGACACCGAAACCCCGTAGTAGCGCTGACACAGGTCAAGCAGCTGTCCAAACAACAATTTCCCCAAGGGGATCAATAAAGTATCTGTTATTAATGTGATTTTCACAGTAGTAGCAAACTTCTTATTTTAATGTCCATACTGTCAGGAGATTTTACATTGTAGCACTGACATGGACTGCACTGGTGAGACATGGGTCTGATCAACTAATACAGGTCCTTTGTTTGACAAGGTGTAATCTGTGAGCAGAAAATAATGTACTCCTGTTCATAAAAATGAGGCAAATAGTGCCTTTGATGTACTGGTCACAGATGATGAGTTATTGATAAAATCATTATGTTGTCTCGCATTAGTCAGGCAAGGTATGTTTATGGTAAATGACATGTGTTAAACTGTCGCAGGCTGTCTTTGATTAAATGATGGATGGCAGAAGCCATCTCCTGTCCAGTGTGTCTGATTATCTGCTGAATCGATTCACTTACACTGTCAGGTGGCTGTGAGCTCATAATTTAAAAACAGCACCAACACCACTGACATGTACACTCTGAAGCATAGTTTTGATTCCTCAAGTGTTTTCAGGGGATTCTCTGCCAAAATGCCTGAAATTAAATAGGACATCTGCAGCATTTCTGAATACATTAATGACAGCTCGGTCACTAACACATTACAATTAGTCATAATGCTTTGTTCATTCACAAATCAGCTTTGCCTCTGATTACATTTGTAACTTAAAATCACAAATGCCAATCCAAATACTACCTAATCAATTATATTTATTATCTTCTATCTTTTTCATATTTACCTACTGGCTGCCACTGGATACATATATACAGTATGACAGTATATAGTGATCTATGAAACAAGTTTGACCCTGAATTGGAAGGTGAAGAAACTGCTGTTACATGACTGAGACCTCAACAGGATGTTTCAGAATAAAGTAATTTCTATGTTTTTTTAAGAAAGTAAGAGCCCCTTTTTTAGAGATAGCTAGCTTGTTTTAATACTCAAAAGTGTAGTGATTAAAACACAGGGTGTGGGCTCATCTTTGTGCATCTGATTTGGTTCTGATAGTGAGGCACAGTTTCACCACTTTTTCCTGAGGCTAAAATTTCAAATATTTAAATAAATTAGAAAGACAACAAATATAGAGTTTAGCAATCTTACAGCTGGTTAGCCCCAATCGCCAGCCTATTCCACTCCAAATCTTATTTTATGTAGAAATGTAGAAAACATTTATTGTAATACATGTAAACATTAAAAGAAGATTTCAACTACCAAGAATAAATAATGAAATATTTTGTAGAAAATAAAACATATCTTTAAACGATAAATTATCTTTAAAAGACTGAAGAAGCTACTTGGATGAGCAGTGAAATGTTTTGACCTAACAAGAAATAAATCCAGCTGTCATGACTCAACTTCCAGATAACTTCACCTGGATGACTGAAAATCTTCAATGAGGTATCTTTAAATGTGGCACTATCCATATTTGCCCAGAATGTTCTTCCAGAACATCCAGTCATTTTGATATAGTACAGTAAAAAGTCCTTTGAGCCATGTTTAAGTGGAATGTATTGGCATTCTACTAAAGAGAATTTTTCTCTGAGTGTGGGGCAGCCTACCTAATAGCGCTTTACTTCTGCTAAAGGTGTTCAGAGACCACAGGATTGCTCAGTTGCCTTATTACTAGGGTCCTCTTGAGGAAATCAGTTTAGTGCTTTTCTTTCATTTATTTTAGCAGGAAATTATGTTGAAATGTTATAGGTCTGACTCTATGATTAAAAATATGGTGCTTGGTAATTCAACAGAAGACAGGATAAAATACAGAATAACAAAAAATAATATTGCTATAATATTACAGAACAGTGGTTCACTACAATCGTTGGTGTCCTTTTTAAAAAAAGTATCATTGCAAAATGTATAGATCTGCAGGTGCTTAGAGAAATTGAACTATGTAAAAGTGGCATATAACGCTGACTACAGAAAGGACCTTGTCTTAAAATAGCCTGGTGGGATAATTAGTGAGTGATTTATGAGCTGCTGAACGTGTGATATACACAATCATGATGCAAACTGTATCTGAATCCTCCTGAACTAGTTATGATGTGTTACATTACCAATAAACACCTGCATTGCACCAAGATGACAGCATAGGTTCTCGTCCTGCTACACATTCCCACAGAACAGCTTTAAGCTTGGGGGACGACTAGCGTGTTTTCAAGTACAGTATAGCTTCTATCACTGCAGAAGCCTCATTTTTTGTAGGATGCTTCCCAGTGAAGCTAACAACATGCTGCTAGTCACCCAGTAGTGAAGAAGGAACCTTATTTTCTACCCTCTACACTAACGAAAGCACGCATAAGAGTTTTTCACTAAGACCATCAAGTTTATTTTCCAGTCCCTCCTACCTCCAAGGGACACTGAGGTTTATGTAATGGGTCACTTATCCATCCAGGGATGTTAAAGCACTATAGAAACCCAGTTAATTACAGGCAGAAATGAACTCAAGTGGGGAGTACGGAGTGCTGCTCAGTTTCTGAGCCAGTCCCTTAATAGGAATAAATCATAGCAGTGATTTAAATTAATGCTTTTCAGGTTAAGTTTATAGATTATCTAGGTACTTCACCCATAACATAAACTATGACATTTCTACACAGGATCTTCAGCATCGATGAACTGACTACTTGTCCAGTGCACAGTAACAGGGTAAAGAATATAAGCAGCTAACTGCCAAACAAAATACACTTTTTCACAGCCATTCTTATTTTGTTATTTCCATGGTTGTCCACTGAATTTGTATATCTAGTTCATTTCCATTTCATGCAAAATCAATGCGTATTATCTTTTCTAATTGCCCCTTATCAATAGAATCAGTTTGCTGATGTAGTGAACATATGAATAAATAACACACAGGACGTCAATGTGTTTCTCACATTGCTGTTTTCAACACCAAGTCAGTAACACTTTAATTCTCTCTGGAACTAATTTTATTTCTACTATTGCTGTCTTTACATCTCTCCATCTGCGGTTAGTCACAGCCTATGACTGTAATTAACTCAATTTATTTTTTTAATCGATTGACAGCACTAATACAACCATAAGTATTATATCTCTGTTTAGGATCTGTATGTATCACAACAGATCTCACTTATTTATGGAATGTAAGGGCTATGGTTATGAAATATTACAAATGACAACTGGGCCTTCCCAAGACATCAGTCTGATGGAGGGTGGGAGGGATGTGGGTATCAGCTCTACATTCCTAAGGCAAACACAAGCATTGCCCGGGTGAATCTACAGTATACAGTATCTCAGCTCTTCATCCCTGCTGGGCCTCTCCTCCATAAAAATGAGACAACTGTCTTCTTGACAGACTGGGAGTCAAGAGAAGTAGCTTCCTGTCGTGATGAGGATGCGTTATTCACCCTTGGATGCTGTCAAACAACAGCCAAGTTTATCACTTCCTCCCAATGGCTCTCGGGTCATCTCACTCAGTTATATTAATGAATGGGTGTGCCAACGAAAATTCTTAAACAAAATCTTATAACATTATTTATATTTATCACTATAAAATCCATATTGCACGCTGAAGACAAGCCTAGGGTAATGATGAGTACTGTGAAAATAAACTAATTAGCATAATATTGTGTGATCACTGTGCCCCTGGCTTGTCCTAAGGCGTGCACATTAATTGATCACAGCCTGGAAACATAAGCTCAGAGGAACCCCTTTAATATACACTGTTAAAACACTGTTGTAGGGTTCTGTTCAGTAAAATGTCTCAATCACAAAGAGACACAGATTCTTTATTGTCAATAGCAGTTGTGTAACAGAGGGAAATCGCCAATTGTGCAGAGAGAAACCCAAATGCTGTGTGTATATAAATACACTACTCACAAAAAGTTAGGGATATTCGGCTTTCGGGTGAAATTTCAGGATGAACCTAAAATGCAC
>JAUMHL010000006.1:13763417-13853813 GCA_032362345.1 Sandelia bainsii | reverse complement strand
ACCTGTAAAGGTTATAGTGCATTTTAGGTTCATCCTGAAATTTCACCCGAAAGCCGAATATCTCTAACTTTTTGTGAATAGTGTATATTAAATACTTGTAAACATTCAATATACAGTATGTGCAAAAGTAAAGTTCAATACGCTGGTAAAAAAACTGCCAAAAAGCTCTTAGACGTTTCATGCTGTAGTCTTGGTAGTCGAAAGGCTGGTGGCGTGAACCTCTACAAATCCCAGGGTGAGCAGTTTGATTCCCCAGTCCCTCTCAAGCTAGGTGTCAAGGTGTCCTTGGACAAGACACCAAAACCCCATAGTAGTGCTAACATTTACTGTCTGGCAGCTGTTCAACAATTTCCCCAATGTGATCAATAAAGTGTGGCATAAGCATAAAGACAAGAAACATCAGCGTTTCCCAGAGTGTTTCCCTAATTTCCTGAAAATTCAGTCTGGATTCAGCCTGAGTTACTCTGAAGCCCTACAATTTTTACTACGATTTATTTGTCTTTGTAAAGCGTAGATGAAGTTCTTGTAACTCCAGGAATATCAACGAAATGTGAGAAGGAAGTGACTGAACTTTGATTATAATCTGAGTTTCTCCAAGCAAGACAGAATAGGACCACAGTAATTGTGAGGATATGTGTCCTTTAAACTGTTTTAGAACAATATGTTCCAGAATAAAGTTTATGAAAAAATATGATTTTGTTCCCACCAAAAAAATACAGCACTGGTTATTTATTCAAATACTTAGATAAATATAACTTATGTTGTTTACATTTTCAAAACAAGATACCTCCAGTGGTCAGTCATTTTTTTGTTTGTGTTTTTTTTTTCTCTACCTAATTTTATCCAAGAAGTTTCAGTTGCTGCGTAACCTAAACTGAGCATAACCTCAGAGTTGACAGATCTGACAAATCAACTGAAATTTAATCAAATCAATTTTGACGTTTCTCTATCAAGACGCTTCTGAAAAATACACGTGTTTTATCAGCCTGAATCACACAGTGTTCCTGCAACAGTCTGAAACATCCATGAGTCTGCATAATTACTTCTTCACCCAAAAAGAATTGAATCTTAATAGTGAAAAATACTAGCACAGCAGTGAGTACTATGGCCAGTCACAGTCAGACCAGCCCTTAGCCTTTTTTTTTTTGCTTTTTGCATGTTTTAGCAAATAGCAGTCTGTCTATGAGTGTGCTGTTACAGTAACTGATGTCAACTTGCAGCATTTTTGACTGCTGAACTTAAGATTTTTCCCTTAGTTCTGACTGTTACGTAAGGCCACAAGCGTGCAAAGCTGGCAAATGCAGATGCTGGTTTCCATCCTGGATTCTGATTAGAAGCAGACACTGAGGGAAACTTTGTAATGTGAGACTTGCTAATGTCATGCCACATCACCCCCAAATTCATCAATTTAACTGTGTGAATGTCTCTACATGGTTCTCCATTTTTACTTGATTCAGTGCTACCACAGTTGCTGTAATACTTTCCTAGTGACCACCAGCTTTTATACATTTCAAATGAAAAGTTGAGTTTCTTGCTAGCTTTTGAAGCATACAAATGCATTCCACAGTCATTATTCAGTGCATGCAGTTTTACATGCTGTAATGACTTCAACTGGTGCCAGGGGTATGTGATAACAGCTGGGCACATATGAGGAACAACTGTAATCACTGTCTTGGTTCGAAGATGATCTTTGGCATAGGATGTGGATGACCTCACTGATCTTTCTAAAGCCATCTTCTAGTCACTGAACTTGACATTGGTCGCAACCAGTTAATTTACTTGGAGTAAATACTCCAAGTAAATGCGACTAGTTTTGTTAATCGTTAGCTGTCAGTTTTTGTGTTGTGCGTTTGTTCAGTCTTATGACAAGAGTACACATTCTTGTTCAGAAAGAAGTTCAGAAATAGTTGATTTCTCTGAAAGGGAACCTTTTCGTCTCAGATTTTCTTTGATATAAAATATACTGTTAAAATACTGAAATTATGTTTAAACTGTTGTAGATAATTTCAGTGACTACATTCCAAGTTGTAACAGATTTGTACTTCTACACATTTGAATATAGTTATTTAAATGTTTTCCAAACAATGGTTTTGCCTTAGCCTTGATACACTGACAACTTCTCAAGTAAAACCCACCAAAAATTAACTGGGCAGATCCCATCCATGGGGTTCTGATCTTAAGTGCAATAGAACAACAAAGGGCTGTCTGAAGGCAGTATATTAAGAATGAGTTGAAAGACTGAACCAAAGTAAACAGCGAATAAGCCTAAGAGAGACCCTGGAATCTTGAGGGGCACCAGATATGGCAAATAAACACACCTCACATTGACTTCATGTGTTTTTAGCAGCAGGAAATAAAGACGATCCAACCCACTTTGAAAAATAAATGGTGGAAAATATACATAAACAAACTACACACACACACTTATGTACTTTTTCCAGCCAATGAGTCTTTCCCATCCTTGGAATTTGGGTCCATTCAGCCAACAGACTACTTTTCCAGAGCCTGTCCTCCAGATTTTTTGTTTCTAATTAAGTGGATCTGTTTTTATAATATGTAGGCATTAAGGCAACAGGCATCTGCAGGATAAAATCAGGATAGCAGGATAATCTTCCAGAACTGAATTTTAACAGATGGTTGTATTAACAGGATATTTTCACATGGTTGCTAAAGTGGGGCCTGGGGAACTGTGGTGGTCTTAGAGTGTTCCAATGAGTTTTCAGCAAAATTTGAGTTTCCTTAAATACACTGCTCAAAGACGTTAAGTGAACACTTAAATCACACATCAGATCTTGATTAAAAATTTATTCAAGCTGAAAATCTTTACTAATCTAGATTGTATAATTTGTTCAGAACAAAATAACATCAGTGGAAATCAAAAACATCAACTTATGGAGGGCTTTATTTAAAATCACACTGAAAATCCAAGTGATAACATATAATCAGAGGCTCATCCAAGATACATAATGTCCCATAGGTGCTCAATTGAATTTAGGTCAAGGGAACGTAAATGCCAGTCAGTAGCATCAATGACGCAGTCATTTATGAGTTGCCTACACACTCTGGGAACATGAGGCCGGGTATTGTCCTGCACCAGTAGAAACACGGCCCACTGCACCAGTGTAAGGTCTGACAATCACCCTGAAAATTTCATCCTGGTAACTTACAGCAGTCAGGGTTACCGTTTTCTATGATATGGATGTCTGTGCAGCCCTCCAAGGATTCTGTATGTCTCCCCAGATCATCAATAAACACAACCAAACCTGTCTTGCTCGATAATGTTATAGGCAGCATAATGTTCACCGAAGCATTTCTAGACTCTTTCACCCCTCTCATATGTGCTCAGTGCTAGCCTGCACTCATCTGTGAAGAGAACGGGGCTCTAATGGCGGACCTGACAATTCTGGTGTAACTGCAACTACACATATGGATGTGCCATCTTGTAGTAACTACCTGTGAAACCTGATTGGGCTGCAGGTACTGCCTCGTGCTACAAGCAGTGACAAGGACACTATCAAAGCACAAAAACTAAGAAGAATAAGTCAGGGAAGTTAGGGAGAGAACATTTGCTTGTGGCCATCGCATGCAAAACCATTCCTTTTTTGGAGGTTATCTTTCTTTTGCCTCTCCATCGCACCTGTAGCCACTTTTATTTGCATCAAAGTAGATGAAACTGTTTCACAATCACCTGTGCTTAATATGCCTAAAGTTTAACTAACTTTGTGTTATACTGTGATATCTGTGAAGATTCTCAGTCATCCAGGTCATGGTTATCCCAAAAAAGGTTGGGTTTTTTTCAGTGGCAACTGGACTTGTTTTAGTTCCTTGACAACGTTTCGCCTTCCATTCCAGAGGGCTTTTTCAAGTCTGAAAATACTGTGATGATAAAGTGTTTTCTAAATTTGTCTTTGCAAAGTTGGTGATAGGATATTGCTGGATGCTACATTGCATTTTTTTAACAAAACCACCAAGGGCACAATCATTTTCCTATTCTTTGCAACAGGTTTGCACAAATTACAAATTTACTACTTTGACGAGATGTTCAATTCTTCATACAGTTATTTTTCGTTCCATCCTAAACAAAACATTTACAATACATTAAACAATTTCCCTCTCGGATTAATAAAGGTTTTTGAATCTTGAATACACATGAATACACATTACAGGAACAAAACATTTCTAATACCAAATTAAGTTGTGATGTCTTAAATTTATCTGCCCATTTGATTTTTATAGTTTTAAGAATGCTGGACTGTGCCAGAACACAATGTGACTGAAATGTGAGAAAGCCCTAGAGACAAACAGACAGAGAGCATGTAGCCTTTTTTCACACCAGATCACTGAAAACAAGCTTGGTAAAACTGGTGGGTACTCATTTTGCTCATTTCGGTGACAAACTTTAATTGAGACCTTGGGGGAGAAGATGACTAAGAGGGAGATAATCATGCTTCCTCGGGGTTATGAACTGAGATTGTGTGTAGCTGTGACTTGCATTAGTGATTCCCGTTTGTGAGCTCTCCCCCTTTTTCCCAGGATGGCTCATCAAACCAACATTAGAAGCTGGTTTTTCCATTGTCAGCAAATGCCAGCATGCATTTGCATCAGCACACTGCCTCTGAAAAGACACCCAGACTTTTTCACCGTGTACCAGCACCATGGGATTAGGGAATTAAGTGCTGCTCCTATAAATGGATCTTCATCCCACACACACCAAAAGCACCAATTAAGCAATCCTTTGAAAATCTCATTATCATTATATAAAGTGTGGAATTGGCACTCAGTTCTCATTTGAAAGTACAGGTTTTATTAAGTTACAGCATTAAAGGACCATAATAAATTGGCAAGGGTGTTGATCAATAGCCATAACTTTCAAACCATAGTTTCTGGCTTGTACATTTTGGAGCAAAGCCCCATCATGTCCAGAATTAAGAAAGAGTGAAACTATAACTTAACTATAAGACCATTTCATTAGTAAGAAAACGTGAAAGAATCCTGGCAAAAGTGACAGCACTATGGCTCTGCTATTTTCTCCAGAGATGTGGAGACATGTGGACCATACTGTTTTACTGCTTTCCTCCAGCTCACCCCCTTCAGTGTTAATGTCACTGTAAAACATTCTCTGATCAACTTGGTGCTAAATTACCATACATCATTTGTTTGCTCATTTTAGGCAGCATTTGATTTAACATAATATTATCCTCCACCAATGTCTTTCCTTGAACAGCACATTGGGTGAAATCAACTGAGGATATAATCAAAAAGTGCTGGCAACCACTTTAAGGAAGTGTTGCCAGTGTCTTTTTTATGGCTAAAATCATAAAAAAACATAAACCAAACAATTTTATGTGCAGGTGTTAGTTAATCGGACAAAAGTATTGAATATAGTGACTGACATGCAGCTTGACTAACATAAAAGCAAATAAATAAATAAAACGGTGATGGTATCATCAAAATTCAGAATTTAACATTTTCAAATTCCAGGTCACTTTCATGGATCAGTGTCAAAGTTCAAAACAGATGCTCTGCACATAACGCAAAGAACAACTAAATCTTGATTACTAAGGAAGAAGTGTGACAACACATCCCATCACACCAGAATAACTTATAATTGCAGTAACAGAGCTTATTCTGTAATTACACATAAAAAGAGACAGGGATGTGAGAAAAGAAGTGAGAACATGAGTCTATTTGAAGCAACATGCTTCCATAGACAAGATATACAAACTATACAATATAAAACTGTGGTGAATTGACATAGAGCAGGAAACAACCATTTTATTCTGCTGCTGGAAGAAAATAAACTACAAGAGGATGTTCTTTTTGCTTCATACTGTAAATCTGAAAAATATTTACTTTGATATTTACATTTAATCTGGTTATTTATGTGGATTCCGCCCCTTGATTCGTGGGAAGACAACATCCAGAAGCAAACATTTTATCTGGAACCAAATGCAGCTCAGAATTTAGATTTACAGTTCCCTGCTATCTTTGTTATTTAATGGAATTAAAAATCTGGATAAAGGAGAGGAAGCTGTGCTGGTTGATGTGGGACAAGCTACCAGGAATAACCAAAGATGAAAATGACAACAAAATGAGCAAACACACATCCTAAAATACACTGCCTGGCCAAGCCACCATCTGGATTTCACTGAGCAAATAGGTAAGAGCCTTCCATTGGATAATTACTGCAGTATGGTTCAGCTGGCAACACAATGAGGCCAGCTGACCACCTGAATGTACTGAATGATCAGGTTTTTCCATAAAGGGATTTCTTCTTCCTTGGTGCACAGACATATTCCAAGATAACAATGCCAGGATTCATCAAGCTCAAACTGTGAAACATTTCAGGGGGCATAAGACATTTTCACACATGGATTGGCCATCATCAAAGATCTTGGCGATAAATTAATACAACTTTGGATAGAAAAAAATGTGGTGACATAAGCTGGTGAATGCATGCTGTAGTCAAAGTAAACGGTGTTTCATGAAATTTTAGAGAGTACGGTTCTCTAGTACCAGGGTTGCCTACCCCTGTTTGTTTTCCAACCAACCCTGCATGGCTGAACACTCCTGATCCAGGTAATAAACAGCTGGAAGGCCAGATATAGTTGGAAAACAAGCAGGACTTTGGCTCTCTAGGACAAGGGTTGCCTACCCCTGAACTAGTCAAATGTTTGTCCATCTAGACTGACTGCAATCTTTTCTTCGAATTTGCTCTAAAAATGATGTTCAGTGGCAAGTTCTTAAAGACATTTCATTTTTCATCTGAAAGGCTTCATCAGTTCTGACTGACTGGCTGGAGTAGCGGACTTAAGTCGGGTGAAATGAAGGTGAAACGTCTTAGCCCAGTTGCCACTGAACAGCATTTTTGAAACAAACATGACCTGGATGACCGAGAATCTTCACAGAATCTTTGCCAACCTTAGCAGTGTTTCTTAAGTAGGACACTTGTAGGTACTTTTCTTCTTTGACAGATGTACACTTGGGCCTATGACTGCCTCGTTTGTTCTGAATGCATCCAACTATAGCATGTCTTTGGAGACTATAGTGTACACCTTACACTATAGACTACATGTTTAAGGAAAACTGTTCATGACAGGTCTCTCTTCTATGGAAGAAGAATCAACATAAACCCGATTTTTTGGTTTTGGACATAAACTCATTCTAAAATGTTTTGACACCTGGAAGGGCTTTATTTGAATAAAGGCCATCCACACTTGAATTTCTGGATAAAACAGATAGTTTAACACTGATTGAGTAGAAAATGGTAGTTGTTTTGGGTAAAGTAATCTTTGAAGATTTAGAGAGTTAAGTTGCACTTGACTTTGTGTGATACTCAATGTTTCCAATCTTTATAGGCATTTCAGCTAATAATTAAACAGTTGCATGCAACCTTTTCTGTAGATTCAAAGCCCGTTTTAGGTTTTGAGGCAATGCAGGAATACAAACCAGGTTTGATGTATCTGTAAACAAGCTGTGGAAATGTGACAAGACAATGTAACACGTATACAAAAGGTATGTGTGACAATTACCAAGACTTTCAACTTTGTAAGCCCATAAAGCCTGCAGCACAACAGCCTGAACCAACATGCAGCCATGTCCATGGTGATAACAGACAAATCTATATAATTATGCAGAGCACTACCTTTAAGCTCTCTGCATAAACAGGTTGAGAGTTTGTGAAGGAACGTGATGTTAACTGAGGCTTTAGTGAAGATGGAGGAAATTATGAACAATTCCAAATACCAGTCAGTCTTTAGGCCCATATTTTAGAGGTGAAGATGAAGAATTTCATCTTTCAACACGGCAATGACCCCAAGCATACATCCAAATTTACAAAAGAAGGGCTTCACCAGAAGAAAATTAAAGTTTTGGAATAACCCAGACCTGAATAGGGCTATGCACAAGAGATGCTCTCGTGTGCATCCACACTAATGAGAACAAAGAATTGTTCATGCTCTACCATATTTATTGTGTTTTATCAGCAGCAGAAAACTCTTCTGCAAGTTGAGCGACTGGTTCCTGCACATAACACCACAAAGACCATTGTCTTTACTGGTGCTTCTTGGATCAACATATTGATGCCCACTCTACTTGCATGACCTGGCTCCTTTTGATTTCTGGCTCATCCCCAAAATCAAGGTCAATGAATGCTTAGCTTGCCAAGTTGAAAAAGGTGAATGAGGTTGGTGGCAATTATGTGGAGGATTTGAGAATTAATAACATTTTCAAACTTTTTTTGTATCTCTTTCAACTAAAGAAAATGTACTTTTGGAACTCCCCTAATGGAGTTTAGCAGTTTGGTGAGAGTACTCTATTTATGTATCTCATAATTATTCATGTAAAGAAAAGTAAGGAAACCACTAAAGTCCCTGCTGTCCTAGTGCAGAATCTCAGAAATAGGTGTTACAAAACCTTCTTAAGGACCAAAAAACAAAACGGTGCCTATACCATTCCCTTAATACAACACTTTGCTACATAAATGGTGTGTCCTCATTTTTCCAGAGATGTGGACTACTTGCAATCCTCAAAAGGCCTTTGTTCTTTCTTACTCCCTATGGCTGCACATCATGTGAAAATTATATTACTGATCAGCATCCCTCACCACCTTCTTCTATTTTCCAGAATCAAACTTTTTGAACAATGAACAATGTTGAAACAGGGATATGAATCCCTTTCTCCACTAGGATTCACTGACATTTTGGCCCAAAACTTTTGGTGGTCTGTCTGGATAAACAATCAATTGTTTATAAATTGTTTTTTAGGGAACACATCTAGTATACCTAATATACAGAAAAAAAATTCAGTTATAATTGTGAGCATTGCTGCAGCCACCATATGTCTTAAGTACAGAGCTAAATGCTCCAGATAGAAAAGAAAAAGATTGATGCAACAGTAGAAATCATTCTATGATTGCCTGGTGGACTAAATTGTGGTCTGATTTCAATGAGATTGAACTGTCTTTTTTAATTAAGTGCATGTTGTATCTCTGTTTGTGGCCTTCCAGAGAACACAATTATTTTATTGTTATACACATTTATTTTTAATAATTTCAAAACAATCAATATAAAATTACATAGACACACAACTGAATGACCAGTCGCCAATATCTCAATAAGACCATATCATTAAAAATAACAGCTACAGTATTTCAGAAAATTATATTTTCAAAGCTTAATGAAGTACAGGTTAAAAAACTCAGTTTTGAAGTTAGTCCATCAAAAGGTACTCCTTCAAAATCTCTTTTGAGACTATGTTTACATGCACACAAGGGTATCTTGTGTTCATTATTTTTGTGAAAGTGGTACTAGTGTATGTTATCAGGTAAGCCAGGATTGCAAAAAGCAAACTTTTAAAAATGTTTTAGGACCTGCTATTCTGTCACTAGAGTGATTCCTTCATTCTTAAGTCTTGTGTTTCTTTTTTTGTTTCAATTTATGTATTTTGCTTGCATTGTACTTGTACTTTGATAAAAACACTACATTGTGTAATCGCTACAAAATAGTTCAATTGAAACAAGTGTATCTTAGTATGCCTTTATGCAAGAAAAACAAATATTGTTACTGTTTTTCCCAGTGTTTGACATCATATTTCTGTTTTCCTGTGGGTCTCTGGGATCATAATAAAATGAAGTGCACTTATTAACTAAAATACAATGCGGTTGCCTTCTTACTAGAATGTTAAAAGGGTATTTCTGTTAGTGAAAGAGATGTCAACCCAACCTTCACTGTTATAGTCCTCAGGGGGGAATTAAACCCAATATCTTGTAATTAACTAAGTGGCTAAAGCCACTGCCCATTGTTTTGCAGCTTACCCATCTGTGACCATACAGCCAACCAATCGCCATGCTGCTGTTAATGGAAAAATATTGATCCTGGATGTTCCATATTCAGAGAGAAAAAGCATGGGAGTGAGAGGTAGAACAGTGTCAATATTGCCTGCATTTGCAGCCCTGCCTTTGTTTGCTTTGGCAGATGGATGTATTGATGTGATGCACAGAGTTAGTCTATAAGCAGGAGAACTAAGATTTGAAGCCAAAAGTATATTGGGAACATCGTTATTATAAAATGCTGTGAGAGGTACAGCATCAAGAATTTTCATTCATTACTGAACTTGATGGGTACCTCAGCCAAGTCCACGGAAAAAAACAAAAAACAAACCTGAGGTGCAGCTAACTCAGGAAATGTACACTGTACATCAATACGGGGACACTGAGTTAACATGCACAGCATCAAAATGGCATTTGTTTACTGGCCATAAAAAAGTAGAAGTTCAGCAACAACAAAGGATCTTTCGTAAAATCATGAGTGAACATTAAAAGTTGCATCAATGTGTTGGTTAATTGTGTCACACAATCTCACCTTGAAAAATGTTCCTGTTGTTGGGATACTTAACTGTACATGCAGGATTTATCAGATTCATGTTTAAGCTTTCTCTCTTATTCTTGATTGATGTGCAGTTATTTACTATAACTATATGTTTTCAGCATCACTATGTCATATAAGTGTAACCTTTTCAAAGAGCAGCTCACCCTCTCTTCAGTACACAGAAAAAGAGGTAAGCTGAGTGACAGCGCAGCTGTACCTTCAGAAAATGCTTGTTGACTTGGAATATGTGTGAATATGGCTGCCATTAAATGTGTCCATCATAATATGCAATCTTCAACAACCTGTTTTCTCTTCCGCAAAAATATCTGATGTTGCAGTTCAACTTCCAGATATGTGACTCATGTTATTAGAGTTTTTATGGTTGGGTTCAGGCATTACAGCACTGGGTTAAAATCAGAGAAAGATTGTGGGCTGGGTTAATAGACAAAAATCTAACTTCACTTCACACACACAACATCTGCATTGAAAATTTAAATAAAGGCACAATCTTTCTCTAACCCTAACCAAAGTACTTTTATTGTCTAAACCCAACCTCATGTGGGACTTTGGCCCTAAACTTGGGTTGGATGCTTTTCATTATGTTCATTACAAAAACATATTCACATTGGAGGCACGTTTGGAATTTTAAAAAAGAAAGATTTTGATTGTATGTATTGTATGCCTTCATAATTTTTTGTCTCATGTCCATTTAAACTTTTTTGCACTCACTGAAAGTCCCTACAATCCTTTTCAATAAAATTAATTAATTTCATTAAGAATTTGTGTGTACCAATTAACACTACAACAAGTGTTGTTTGTAGACTTGATATTGAATTAAAATGAGACGCTATGTCACCCGTGAGACACACTTCACATACAGTACAATAATGCAATTATGGATAATCAGAGACTCCCTATGACCTCATCTTTTGTTTTTCTGCCCATAATCCTGAATGTACAGTTGCTCCACTCAGCACAATTTAATCTGCCACATGCCACCCACTCAATGTCTTGGTCTTGAGCTACTCTACCTACCTAACAGCTCAGCTCAATTATCACCTCACTGTAACTTATTTGTGTATAGTATACGCAAGGATGCAGATGGGACTAGGGGTGAGACAGCGTATAATGTTATTTTATTACTACAAATTTGAAATTATACTATGTGTATTATGTATATTTTATGCACAACAGCAGCTGGGTACTGGCTTTACATTGTCTATTACTGGATATAGAAGGACACCTACGCAACATGTTTTCTTTTATGCAACAGTATTTATCTGTACCGTTAAAGCAACAATAAATGCACTGCTGTTTTGAAATAATGTTTGTTTTCTACCATCAGTCAGACCTGTCTCTGCTGATTGAAGTATTTTATTTTATTTTTTTTATTTCTTAAAATATTAGCTTTCTGTATCTGACAGCTTAATTTTAAAGGAGAATAATCATGCATATTCTTTAATTTCCATTTGATACGAGCATATCCTATTGCTAAGCTTGAAAGGTCAGCAACATGCAGTATTAAAAAAAACTTAAACTAGTGCATTGTAGAGGTCAGCACCAGAGGGAAACAGAACCAATTTCCTGGCACTACTCTGTATAATGTCAGTTGTTGGACTCATTGCAGTTACTATCACCATCTTAAGACTCATTTATATTTATATACTCAAAAGCAACACAGAGGATATGTGTGGGGGTGATAGAGTTAATAACTAAAACCATAAATGAAGGATATCAGTTATATATAACTCTAAACTATTAGTCCACCTGTTCTTTCATTTCAGAGGTTTAAAGCTTAAGTTTTATTGGCTTTTGAAAAAGTTCTTAATCAAACATCAAATTAGTAATGCAGTGAGAAATACAATTACTAATTTTTATCTAGATCAAACAACTATGAAAAAGATATAAATTTTGTTCAAAATAAAGAACAGAGCAAACAATGTATGTAGCAAGGCTGCAAATTCCATGCCAATCTATCATTTTTACACATTAGATCACAAGAGACTATCAAAGTTCAGGCTTTTTAAGTTTTAATGAAGAAGATCATGCATAACGGGGGTGAAAAAGCACAGTAATCAAGCTCAAGAGCTCTTGACGTAATAGCATCGTATTTTGAATTTCAGGTCATTTTTTTCCACTAATGGAAAAAAAGTTTCAGCTTTTGTCCTGCCTTTCCCTAAAATTATTTATTATCTTTTGTTACTGATTCTCAATGAAAACACTGAAATTTGAAATGCCAATGTATCTCTTCAAGCTGCAATCAGATAAGATGTTGAAAAGATATAGAAAACCTGTAGGATTCAAAATAGACCTGATACACGGGTCATTTGAATTGTTTCACACATGCTGCTCTCCTGAGACTTGAAAAGTGAAAAGGATGCATGGTGTGTAAGTGTGTCTTTTTGCTTGTGTGAATTGATGATCAGTTTGGATTTGCTATTAAATCAGCAGCTATTGATTAATCTGACAGAGCAGATAAATAAGGCTGGCCATTTATGAGGCATGTGTGTGAGCTGAGAAAGTGTTTCACAGTAGCTTGAAGCTGCAGTGATCCACTAATGGGCTTGCACTGCCTTGTTCCTCATTGATCCAGGCATTGAAGGGCTTGCTGATGGCTTATGAGCCATTTTCTACGGCCCAGACGCCAGCATTTATGCTAGTCCATTAAACCTCTTATCATTTCAAAATGACCCCATATGGGAACATCTCAATTATTAGATCATCAAGGTACGGGTTTTACCGTACCGCTTTTAGGTTATTTATTTTTTAATCACTCAGCCCCATCAGAATGCGCTTGATCTTTCTCTTGTAATTACAAAAACAAAATAGTGTAGGGTTCAATTTGCTGGTATTATTAACCAGAAAACAAAATTAAATCTGACCTGACTAGACATCCTGCTTAAGAGAGAACTGTACTGCATTAAGTCAGTGCTGTAGGTCAGTAATATATAGGGTCATGAGCATATCAAAAAGCATTTTATACAGTAACACATTTGTGTTCAAAGTTTAAGTGCTTGATTTACTGATTAATCTCTAAAAATATCATTGCCTTTTGCATATTTTCATCTTGCAAGCCTGTGAAATGAAGCACATAGTACCAAGCTTTAGCTCTCTAGAGACTACCCTCACAATAGAAATGATAGATCAATTCTTTAATTGGCTATAACTTATAACTTATGCTTACTTGACAATAAACAAGTGGTCACATTAATTATGACTGAGGAAGCATTACAGGTGAGTTTTGCTCAACTTGAATACCAAATCAAAACATAATATTAAAATATCATTCTAACTTCAAACAGGGAACAGAACTCAATTGCACACTACTTAATGCAGTGTTTTCTTGGGATTTAAATTAAATATAATATGGCTAATGGACTTTTTTAGTGTTATAATTACATCAGTGTTGAAAATGGTCTCACAGCAACTTTGTGCAGTATTAAAAGATCTAAAGGAAAAGTGTAGGAGATCCATCAAAATCCACTGATCTAATCCACATTTCTCCTTTCTGTGAGGCTACAGAAGTGCTAAGCATTCAAGGATTATCATGTATTGAGGCACACATGTTCACACACTGTACACTGAAGTACCCTTTTTGTAGTAGCCTGCTGCAGTTTTCAGCTGTGTTCAGTAATGTTACATACGGTATGACTAGTTTGAAGATACAATCAATGATCCAAATTTAAACCATTTAACTTTGGTTTGTTTGTGACTGGTTTATAAGGTAATTTTGAGAAGGATGGAACAAGGGGTGTGCAATAACCACAACAAATTATTAAAATTTTATTATATTATGTGAATATTTTCTGGCATTTTGACAAAAATAAGTATTGGCAAATCTCTACTTTATGTGCACAATTTGGAAACATAACAGATACAATTTAGGCTGAGTTGTTGGACTAATATTTTTTTGACAAGGTAGTGTGTATCTTGACTGGTTTAGGCCTGTCGTGGACAGCTGTAGCCCAAAGCTTTTTATATTCTTTGGGTGATGGTTACTTTGCTAGTTTATTAGGTCATACTCAATAATGTCAACTTGCACGTTGGTACAACAATGACGATATTATCATAGACAATATACAGTATATCTCACACCTCAGACAGAACTAATAAATTATGGCTGCACCCTATACTGCTCCTCAACCACTCCACTAATCTGATTTGATATGCAGATAGACTACTGTTACTCTACTACTTCATGAACATTTGGATCCAGACATATGATCAAGATGTAAGATCCAATCATCTACAGCAGGGGTGTCAAACTCCGGTCCTCGAGGGCCACAATCCTGCTTGTTTTCCAGCCTCCCCTTCACTACCTATTGCTGATTACCTGGTACAGGTTTATTCAGTCAATCAGCAGCTGTAAGCGCAAGGATGGTTGGAAAACAAGCTTGGATTGTGGCCCTCGAATACCAGAGTTTGACAACCCTGATCTACAGTGTCATTTAAATTGTATAGTGACATACATACTGTTTGCCACAATACCTTCAATTTGTGATGTTTTAAAACATCTTTTAGTTATTGGTTAAACTTGTACTGTGCTCAGAGAAATGGTAACAAGTACCCTCCATGTTTATTGGTGGTTATCCATTTAGAAATTATCACTGCCCATGTCGTCTTCTTGCAAAGCAGAATATATTTTATATTAACCTTATGATGATTGAAGTTTCACCCCTACAGTCTTGTTTGCACATTAATCTGTGATGCCACATTCTACCAACATTTCTCAGAATTCTGAATGCCAACTTTTTTAAATTTATATTGTCAAATATAACAGTAATAAATGTATTCTCCGCAACTGTGCCTTTAGACACAATATATTTTCAGTGCCCCACCCAAACCCTTCCTCCCTTCCACCCAAACCCTGACTGCATGATTTCAAGGCTGGGAAAGCAGTAAATGTAGGCTGCCTTTGCTATTAGAGTTTCAGAAAACAATCTGGGAGAAGTGGGCTGTGTCACACAGCCATCAGTCTTAAAGCCCACACAGTGTCATGAGGGAAGCCAGGTGAAGAATTGCACCTGAAGTGGAGCAGGATTTCACACCTGTTGTATGCCCCCAGAGAGGAAAGCATCAACTGAAGTGCATAAGCAATGTTTGTATTTTCTTAACCTCCATTACAAATAAATCACTTCAATTGAACTGGTGTAATAAGATTACCCAGAACTATGAGGTTAAAAAAGGCAATAACTGACCAACACTGGCCAATTTGTGCAGTTAATATGACAAACTTGCTGTGCTGCACAATATACACATCCAGAAATAGTTACCATGTGTCTCTACAGGGTAGATGGAAGTCTAATATTCACCCTCTTTTAGCTGGTTTTGGTCTCCAACTCCTGAGAGAAAGATCTGTCTCTTGAGCTGATAAATGTTCCACTATGTCTCCAATTTTGCTGTTTGGTGCTGAGTAGGTAGTGTACAGTGGGTCAAAGCTACCTGCTGCGTCTGAAAAAGACACTGTGAAAACAGCCAGCATGAACCACAACAGCAAAATTGTGTGCTGGCAAAGCTAAACAATGAACCTAAAACCTAAAACCTTGCTACAATGCTCTGAAAATGAGAGGAGCTGCAGATTGAAATTTATCCTCTGTATCCTCTGTGAGCATACAGTAAATGTGAAGAATCATATAACTTGACAGCTCACACTGTAAATATTTGCAAGTGTTTGCCTTTAACTTTATTTTAAGTTGTCTGTTCAGACATGTTAGATACTACATAAAAACACAGATCCAGATATTTGGTAAGAACTTAGCAGCTCTGCTTTAGTCCTTGATTGGTAGGTTTCTTCACGCAACAAACAGCAACACCAAGCAGACCGTGATATTAAAAATGCAGTACCATGAGTAACTATGAGTAATTTCTGCAGACACAACGTAAAACTAAAACGTAATGCTTTCTAGATAAGCGGCTCATTTAGAGATTATGAGCCATGCACAAACACTTTGGAATGCAAATGTATTCAAGGCAAGTAACTCTCCCCTGGTGTACTTCATAGCAATTCAGTTTTTAGATCACAGACACATTTCAGGCAGAAAACAATAGATTTCTGTTCTCCTTTCATGACGTCTTCCCTTTTCAAGAATTAATGATCCCAATCTAGTCTGTGATTTGAATGTTTTGGAAAGCCAGAAGAAAAGAAAAGAGATGTTGCGCTGTTGTGATTCAGTGTGTCATCAGCAGTTTGAGATGAAAAGCCCCTGAGGTCAGCAGCTCCAACAATTAGACATCACCTCACCTTACACGCATACACACACAGATTGGTCTTAAAAAGCATCAGCTACAACAGATCTTCTGGTTGCTATGACAACATCTTCAGCAGCTGAACACACTTTGTGAATAACAATACGGTCCGATGATGCTGACTTCAAAGAATGACCAAGACAAGCAGACGTTTCGTAATTATTTTAAGCAGTGATCATGGGATTTCTATCCTCCACAGACAGACTTATCTTATTGATCTCTTTCTGTTTGTTACTAAGATGGGATTTCACCATATTTATACTAACAGTGCAAAGTCAGTTAAATACATGATTTCCCTTTTTCACTTTTCATGATTGCCAAAGAAAAAATCTGCTACTCCATATAGTGCTGAGCCTTTGTTTCTGTAGTTTTTCCCTTTATATAGAGTATTTTCTGTACCATCAAAAGGGTGCTTCAAATGTATTGTTGAATTAGCACTGTAAGTGCATTTGTATTAGATGTTTTTTTCAGCTTTTTTTTTATTTCAAACTTGCAATTAAAACATGTTATATACTTTATACACACATTTTTACTTTGTTTCTTTTATTCTCAGAAGTCAGAATTTAATGGCCATTTGCACAACTGTGGCCTTGGGCACTTCAACGCTCAACTATACTAGTTTATACCATTTCATTAATCAGTGCATTTACTCAGAATAGATTTTGACAAGCACAAAGGAAATAATGTACAATAAGTAGAAATATAAAGGTTTTTGTAAAAAAAAATTATATATATCTATATATATAGATATATATTATAGTATTGTCAGCGTGTGTCCAGATTGGTGACACACTCAGACTGAATCTTCAGAGACAGATGACAACATGTAGCACTTGGATTTAAACAAAAGTCACTTGTGTTTGAAAAGGCTGAATTTGTGGTTTAGCAGATTGAAGAATTACCTCCACATGTTCTCACATCACTAGCGCAATAATAGCGGCAATTTTGCAGGTAGCTCTCCACTGGGTACCTCTGCAGAAACCAGGGCTGCTTAAGGCCAATTTAGTGAATTTGTCTACCTCCGTTTCCAATTTCATATCTACATCAATTCCTTTATGTCATACCTACCAGAAGGTCATTTTCAAGTTGACAAATAAATCAACAGAATATACAGCAACAGCATATAAGTACAATCACAAACTGCTACCTCTAACGATGATGGAGCGGTGCCTTTTAAGATATGGACTCTTTCCCACCACAACTAAACAAAGCATGGCAAACTAGCTGGAAAAAAAATCCCCATGCTGCTCCCATTGTGCTTCCAACCATTCTTTTTATTAATGTGAAGTATTGTCGCAGCCTGGCACCAAAATGCATCTCTGATCCAAAACTCCCCCAGAGAAAGGAAACGAGGGACAGAGAAATGAAAAGGGAGCAAAAAAACAGCAGAAGAAATAGAACAAAGTTGAAGTTAAACTATAGCAGGGAAGGTAAGAACAAAGAAAAAACCAAGCAATAGAAGGGGGGAGGGAGGAAATGCAAGGCAAGGCGATATGCTGTATAAAAAAGAGAATGATGATAAAAGAAAGGGAAAGCAGGCTCAGGCTCTCAGAAGTACCTTTCCCTGAAGAAGACGGATTTCAGAGTATCCAAATTGGCATTTTTTCTTCTTGCTTGTCATGAGAAGCAGGGGTATGCTGCTGAGGCTCTGCAATAAACCCACTGCATGCAGCATTTACATATGAAATTCATTTACAAAGGAAATCTGTCAAAGGAATAGGAGGAAGACTGCAAATTAGAGTGTATCAGAAAGTAGCATGGTGCAAGAAATAACATAAAAGGTATGTTTTCAGATATTGTACCCTAGCAACAACCCCAGCATGAGTGGCAAATACGAAACTATAAAAGGTGTGGTAGCTAATGGTCAGAGTTTCAACAGAACTGCATTGAAATCCATTGACATTGTCCAACTATCCCTACGGTCAATTTAGTGTTTCCTCAGAAATCTGGATCAAAGATCTATTTGTATAATATATGCACTGACAGAATCAATTCATTAAAGGCAACCTGTTCTTTACCACTCATGAGCTAACAGAGAAACTGCTGGTTTTGGGATCAGGATTTTAAGTGTAACATTAACATGTTCATATCCATCTTTTTGTATATCCCAGATGGCCACGCAGTGCACTGTTGAGATGTACACACTGCTGCTTCTGTAAGCCTCAGCGACTTACAGATACTCAACTTTGAATAGATGAGAAATGACTGCATGTTTCCTCACAGAAGAATAACCTATATATAATAATAACGTTTAAGGTTTTGTGTTATCTACTCATCTACTCCTCCTTATTCCCAGGTAAAATGTTGTTTAGCACTTGTTAGAAAATGTGTGAATAGCTAATTACAAGGTTTGTATGTTAAAAGCAAGATGAAGAAGCACAGGCTGCTTTATTTGCCAACACAAAAAATAACAGTGATACACGATTGTGATCTCAGTAAAATAAGTGTAGATAACTTTTCATCCATAATTACATAGGTCCCTATTTCTTGCAACACCCAAAGTTGAAGTGTTTCCATTGACACCACCTTGTCATGGTCAGACATTCACCTAAGAATGTGCTCATGCATTTTGCTTTGCCAGACAATCCATCACTATTGCTTTGAGGAAAATGTCAGAAGTGCTTGCTTAGGACAGGTAGGGGATTTTTTTGTGCATGGTGCTGTCAAATAACATCAAAGCATTCTGTGACCTTTGGAAAGCTCAAGAAGAATTTTTATCTGCATGCAAAATTCAACCTTGGAACAAAATCCCTCAAAGTGTCTCCTATCGAACTGTCTGAATACATCTAGGCTACAAAAACAATGCCTTAAAAGGAGATGAATACATAAACAACGGTGGTGATCAATTTATTTCCTGTTTATATGGTTTGTGGATAACAAATATGCATTACTCTGGGAGAATGTATACAAATAATACACTGCATGTGATAAACATAGAGCTTTTTGTATTCTGGTTTCATGCAATTTATCCTTTTATGCAGTGAACAGATCCACTTTACAGTTATGCCACCAATTTTTCAAGGACACAAACCTGCCTTATTTCCAAAACTAATACGACTCATTTTAATCTACCCACCCGTATTACATAACAAAAGAAAACAACAGGTCAAAATGTAGATTATTTTAAAAATCAAATCTTTTCCAATAAAGTGCACCTCCTAATCACAACTATGTCAGGAACAACATTGTGGGTGAGTACTAGTCGAACAGTATGAAACTGCTCAAAAGTGCTTAGCTAGCATCACATAAATCAAAGCACTTTCAAAACCAATTCTAATCAAACTGACCCTCTAAAGGGTCAGGTGAAATAATAAATAGCACAGCAAATTGCACAGGATTTGGTCTGGTGAGTTTAACTTCAGTCAGTAACAACTCTCTGATCAGCACCACAGCAGATCTCAGCAAATACACACAGCAACCATCTGATAACTGAGAAAACTTTGTTGCTCTAGTATTCCATTCCCATCAAGCATCAAGTGATGGAAACACACAAGAACAGACACAAAACCGAGCGTCCCATTAATGCACTGAATTCAACGTGCACATGCAGCCTGTTTACACTTGTGTGATAGCATGAATCATACGGCTCCCCCTCGTGTGCAACAAGCCAGAGATGGCTGATAACTCAATCAGGTTGAACACCAGCCATGCCCTCTAGCCACACTACCATGAGGGGCCATTCCTGTGTGTGTGCATTGAAAGTGAACTCAAAAAACACAGTGCATGTGTTGTAGATCCATATGACTTTTGTTTTTGTTTTTTTACCAGTTTGAGCTGCCAACATGCCAACACCCAGCATTCACTTGCTACATCCAGAGTGTTTTCTATGTCACGTGGACTGACAAAGATCTTATTACAAGGCAGGCACAGCAACTGCCTCTTCCCAGATCTGACAGAAAAAGAGAAAAGACTAAATGAGAAATGAGTTTTCATTATATACTGTATATATACCATGGCCTGTCATTGTCAGCAGCCCATGCTTGCACATTTCATCTCAGCTCCTCTAGACCTCCTCCTGCCATCCCTTTGACAAAATTTAAATATCCTTTCAACACCTCACTTCAGAAACCTGTGACTGACATCACACACTATATTTTCTTTGATGTCCAATGCCAATTGAATGAAGTAGTCGATATTGGCTGTGGTGACAGTACAAGGTGAAGAATGACCTTTACATGATATAAAAACATAACAATTGTCCTTTTTGACTCATGAGTTGATTGTGCTTTGACCTTGATAACCTGAGTCTCCAATAAACCCAGCCCTAAAGCCCTGCTGCTCTTACTTCCCACTCAGAATAATGAAACAATTAGATTGGCAGACAGAGCGTCAGCGGAAGGGAGGCCTCCTCATTAAAAGCCCTTTATTCATTCTTATTGCATTACAGACAGCTTTTGTGCTGCTCTCTTTCTCCATTCTGTCTTTTAATACATTCACCAGTCTCTCACTGCTTAGAGGCCTTGCACAGTCACTGCGTGGTGGGTGAGCTGCAGTCCGAAGAAGACCGATGTAGAGTATAGACTGCATTTGTTACTTTGTGCATTTTTGAAACTACAAAGTACTCCATGTTCCAGAGATCAAGTAATGCATTGTCACTGAATTACACAAGTTGATTGAGAATGAGCAGCACAGTGGTGCAGTGGTTAGCACTATCAATTCACAGCAAGAAGGACCTGGGTTCATAGCCTTGAGTGAGCCACATGCATTTCTGTGTTGGGTTTTTCATGTTCTACCTGTGCCTGCATGGGTTTTCTGCGGGTACTCTGGCTTCCTTCCATATTCCAAAGACATGCTGTTAGGTTAACTGGTAACTCTTAATTGACCATAGGTGTGCAATAACTGGGATAGGCTCCAGCAAACCTGTGACCCTTAACAGGAAAAGCAGTTTTGTATAATGGATGATCATTGAGAATCTTTTGGGCTGTGCATTTGAAGGTTGTTTTTCAAGGCCAATATTTTGTCATTTAGTTGGCCTCAGTTGCTGATCAAAATGATGAAATCTGCACTCTGCACTATGATGCAGAAGCATATTTTAAGATTATACTTCCAACACATACTGACTAATATGGAATGTTCAATGTTGAACATTTTGATGAAGAGAAAATTAAATACATTTTTAGAAAAGTCTAAAGCAGGATGGTCTATATAAACCACATTGTGATTAGTCAATATCAAACTGCTGAAAAAACATGTAGCATCTTTGACTTTACTAATACACCTCTGAAACCTGGCTTACATTACATGTTGTTGGTTTCCTTTAAACAGAAAAAAATCACCAGAATATCCAGATCAAAAATGGCTGCCAAACAATAATTAAGAAAACAGCAACAGCTTTAAATTTTTAATATAAGAGGAATGTAATGTAAAAATTTGCTTTATAAAAAAAACTACTGATGTAACTTCAAACACTTAATTTGTGTTCACTTTTGTACCCGCTGAAAGTTCCAGAGTTCTCTGTCCTTTGCTTTCTTCTCAAGATGATGCCAGATACATCCCATTTTCTTGATGTCCATAGACCACAAAATTGTGGCTGACTGGTTTATGTTTTACAGGATGTAAAGAGATGTTGCTCATGTCACGTCTGAACTATTTGGTCATGTCATGTCAGATTTGAACAGAAACAGCCCTCTTTAAAACATGAATGCCATTAAGTTAAACACTTCCAAGTGAACAACAAAATGCATCCTGGTCACTTCCTTCTACAGTGATCTAAGTCTGGCATTAATTCAAGCCTTCTCCTTCCCTCGTTATGAAATCTATTAACTAGTCTGCTAGACTGCATTTCTTCGTTGTCCTCTGAGCCTCAGTGGCTTTAGAACAGTTCGCCACAAAAGACACAGCTACATTAGCAGTGAGTTTCTCTCAGCCTTCTTGGACAGGAGTGAAATATATTCAGAGGAAGGAAGACGGAGGCTGAGACAGCATGAGTGTACTACTCATCCATGTCAAACAGAATCCAGCCTATTGTTTCTGGAAACGTGGAGAGATATTTCCATTTAACATGTCCCTTAACACGCTCTCTCTGTCCTTACCATCTCTACTGTCTCCTCCCAGAACTATGGTGAATTACTAGCAAGAAACCCTGCTACATAAAGCTAATACACTGCTGCTCTGCACTCAAATCTTACACTTTTTAAAAAGGCATACTGTTAGCCTATTGGGGAGGTTATTAATCCAGAACATAATGTCATTATGGCTATGAAAATTCTGAAACACTAAAGATTGCAAAATAATAGAACAGGAAAAAATGTGAAACTTGTGCAGAAGTGAAGAAGATGGAGGTGGAAATTGTAATGCAATACTCCTAAGCTTGGTTGCCCAGTTTGTGTTGCAATATTATTAAACCAAGACAATGACTCCTCACTTGCCTTTAGCCAAAAGAAAACCTAACCTGAATTTCAATCTAACCTTTCCGAGAACTGGAAAGGAGGACAAACAACTAGGTCATCCGAGGCCATATGTACACTTGCATTTGTGCACACACACACACAAACACACACACACACACACACACACACAAGACTTATCCTGAAATAAACCTATATAGTGAACCACTGAACCAAGTCATAGTCTGAATGTTTCAAACATTTAGTTTCTCAACACTGCTTTTTTCTGAACACAATTTAGAGGTAAAATGATCATGACCACAGCAATTACAAATTTGTAAAGCCATAATTTAAAGTTACAGATTTTAGGAACATTGACCCAAAAGACAGCCGGGTCTTTAGTTTTCACTCTATTTGCAGGATTTTGGCATAAGTGCAGCAATAACTAGGCTGGTAGGGTTATTTTAAGAATATTTATGTTGGACTACTTAGAAACGCAATCATGTCAATGCTACTATGCACTATATATATTGTACACATATATTATTATGTATATGACTGCATGGAGGATAGTGCCAGTGTTCTTTGTATGAACTGTGTTCATAAGGATTTCTACGCCTTACAAGAGTGAAAAGAAAGGGTGTGATTTTTGACACAAATTGTGTTTAGTTCAAATAGAAATGAGTGCCAAACAGATTTTACAAAAATGAGGATGCATTTTAAAACCAACCTCTCTTACTTTTCATTGGAAAACAGTGTCTATAGCATCTCCTGTGACCCTATAACCCTGGAAATTACTTACAAATTCTTAAAAGGTTCATACGAGTTTAATGATAAAGTTCTCTTACCTTGATATGACAAACACAGGCAATTTCAGGTCACATGGGAAAAGAAGAGAAAAAAAGAAAGTACAATAATGAAATTACAATGTTTACAGGTCAATCAGGCAAAGACAGAAGCTTCTAGTCAAGTGCCAGAAGGCCATGTGTTGACTGCACAAGAACACAAAGACATTCTAATATAAATCCTTCTGTGAAAGATGCAACATCAACTTGATCCAATTTAAGTTATGAAGGACAAAAGGAGAACTGCACACAATATATTATACTCATATTATTATTTTATTATTAGTGTGTCACAGTGAATGACAGAAGCATTTCAATTTGTTTTTGTAACCTTTTTGATGTCAAGCATATGTCATGAAACTTTGGAAGCCACAGTCGTTGAGCTTCCTTAACCCAGAAGGTCTGTCTCTGTTGTCATACCTTTGCAAATCACAAACTTAAGGTTCTGAAAGACTGCAAGGTCACAAATCATTTTAAGACGTTATCATCACACCTCACATAATATGCACTTTGAAAAAGCCTTTAATTTGCAACATAACAAATTAATAGAGCACAAAAAAGACAAGGCCGATATAAATAGGGTCTGAGACTACAACAGAACTTAGATTGAGGGTTTTCAGTTTCATAAACCACAGCACTGCTCCTCTGTTTACCGAATACTGATTTCCTTTAGCCTCTTGGTGCCATACTGGCCTGAATCATTCATCACTATTAGGCAAGACATAAGATCACTTAATACAACAGCACACACTCAGGTGGAGACATAGCTTGTGATACTTCCACTGTAAAGATGTAAACACTTGAGATGTACTGTGTAAACAAAGTTAAAGGACCCTACTGGTAAGTTTCCATAATTTAGCCCATTAACTGCAAATCACATATATTTTAAATTCCTGCTATGCATTTGCCAAAGAGCACCTTCAGTTTTTACCTGATTTCTTACCCCCCAAGGCACCTTTCCAGGATTTGGTTTATTTCAGCTATAAAAATCAACTTGAATGTATTGTACTTATTGTCACAAGGTACTACATTCATCACAGAGTAAAGCAGCTGTGAACACAGACCATTTTGAAAACACTCAGTGTACTGAAGAACACTCAAGCATCTGAGTTTGCTGCTGAGCACTAATCCAATCTCTTTAGTAGAAGAAACAACCTCATTCATATTATTCTTTTCACAGTGTTTTTATGAGATTATTCTTGTTTTCTGGGTTTGATTTTCATAACATTAAAGCTCATGAATGCAATGCTTTTCAGGAGCTGTCCTTGTATAAACGATTTCTAAACGGTTCTTGCCTCCAATTGCACTACTATTTAACAAATATATAAATGACAATTTGACAAATTACAAGTAGATAACCTATTCTTTGACAGATCTTAAGAAATGTGGAAAAAAAAAACCTGCACACCGTTTCACTTAGACTGTTATACTTATTAATTCACAGCGTTTCGGTCTCTTGGACCTTCTTCAGGTATCAGGTATACTGTGGCACTGTGAAATTATTAGAAGTGGTTTCCTAAGGAAATCTAAAAAAAGAAAACTGACAGTATGATTTAGAAAATAGTACGCATAGAAAGTCTTTTGCACAGTGCACCTCCAAGCCAATTCCCACATCCTGAAATTGAAAATGGCAAATGCCTTACAATGCATTCAAACAGCTACATTTTGCTACCAAAAAACATTGCAAAGAAGTGGTTAATCAATAAATCCTCAAAGCAATTTGCATTTGTCAGTCCTGCTTCTATCCCTGACAGGGCTTTTTATAGGGTCATCATAAATCAGAGGGGTCTGCTTACTGAAAAGAACAGACATAACATGCAAATCAGTCCTTTAGACCTTCTAATGCACAATGGTAGAAAAAAGAAGGCCCCCAGAAAAAGGCTTTTTTTCTTCCAAGTCTGTGTCCATGAATACATTGGGGTAAGTGGAGGGAGGTCCAATGGGTGGACCAGTGGGTGGGAATAGGGTACGCAGCATTTACAGCATTGAATATAATCAACCCACAGGTCAGACTTACCACCAGGCAATTTACTAAAGTGTTTTCTGCATTAAACCTCTGATCTTATTTCTATATGCACAGTTTTACAATTTACAAACTAGGGCTGTGTCATGTCATATTGTCTATATATCGCTATAATCCCTCAGCATAATAATTTGTCAAACTGCAATAATGACGATATAGCTTCAAGATTATGTGTTTTCCTACATGTCATGACATGGGCACGTCACATAAGCCTACAAACACAGCAAGGCAGGCTGAACCAAATCATATGACGCCAAGGCAAACTGTTGACAAGGTGAAAAAAATGTATTACAGAGACTGCTGTGAAGGAAATATCCCACTTATATTCTAAAATTTAGCTACTCAGTTATTTTAGTTTACTTCTTAATGTTTAGGCATATTATTTTTGATCACTGATCCTGTTTGCTCTGCTCTAAAGACTGTATGCTGATGTGACTAGTGGTAAAAAATGAATACCACTGAAATGTACTTTTGTCGTTGACCAATGTCTACAACACCAAATTAAGTGTAATGTCAACTAATATCAATTAATACTAAAAATGTATAACCCGTTCCACAAATAAGTAAAATCAATTCTTCTAAAAAAATTCTTCAAATTCCCCCCCAAAAAAGCTAACTAGACTTAGATACTGGATTAACTTATATTAATATCGTTACACTCAAGTTGGATTTCTTTATTTATTCTATACATTCACTAGACTCAAAATAAACTTATCAGAAAGAAAGGCACAGAAACAAAAAACTGGCAATGTAATTGCAAAGAAACAGTTATTGCTGGTTTTGCACTAAGCTTCCATACAAAGCAAAGCTGTCTTTCTTTGGGTTGGCTCTAAAGTTATCTGCTTCATCTGTTGTTTTTGCTCTGAGGATTGAATAGACCAAAACCATTTCATATCCTCTGAATGTACCGGGTGTTACAGATACAGTATTATTGTAAATGATGGTTACTTTGAAGTGGTCTATTGATTTTGCCTAATATCACCAGTGAAAGTCAGAAGGGTTATGGGGATTGAAGTGTGTATAAAGTGTTCAGTGGCTGACACACACATATTGTTTAGATGTCTTGCTGGCTGGCTCTGCTCCATGTGGTCAGTTCTGGAGGAAAACACTCCCCTGTGGATTTTTGGAATTATATCAGGAATGTGGTGCGAGGTAGCACAGTTCAAGGGTTCAAATGCTGCCTTTTAACATCAAAGTTATCCATCGTCTTCAGATTTAAATACTTAAGACACAATACTGCACATATTGGCCGTACTGTTTTTTTTACTCAACTGCTTGAGTACAAAAAACATTGCATTGAGTTTTAATGTAACATTCCCTTTTTCCACTATAAAATTAAGCTTACTAAAATATAAATCAAGGCTAACTTAATGCTAGTCTATTTGTTTACATTCTCTCACTTTCTTGCTCTCACACCTTTCCTGCTTCCAATTCAATCTGCTGAAGACATTTACTGTTTCAGCTAAAACAATCAGACTTTTCCCCAGCGTCTGTGAGCCAATCAGCTCCTTACTGTCAAAATGTAAAACTCATCCTGTCCATGTTGCTGCCAGCTCACATTTCATTGAGAGATCAATGCAACTTTCCTCCACTCCATTCACCTCAGTTTTCATTTGAAGCAGAGTCCATGGGCCCTTCACTGACCTCAAACATTCTGCTCCACATCACATCCATCCAGTGTTTCAGACACTGCTTTTATCCATTCACCACCACCAGTGTCTAGACTACAGGGAATTTCCCTGTACAGTTCAGTCAATGACTACTCTTTTAAAAGATGATGGCACAATATGGTCTAATTGCTGAAGTCTAATATTTGTACAACTTTTCAATTATGCACACCAAGTCAACCAAATGAAAAAATGCAAAAAAACAAAAAAAAAAGAATAGTAAGGTAATAGTACTAAAAAACTATGTATCACTGTATTTTGATGCAGCATTTGTCAAACAAGTTTGAGGTTAAACTGTCCACAAGTCTCTTTCACTTCAACTTATTGAAAAGGTGGCCTTGCACATCCATTAAGCTGCTTCCGCACATTTTTGAGATGATTGCCATAGACTGTATAATATTTCTTATTATATTTTATATTTTAAACTTAATATATTATATTTAAGTTTATCCTATAAGCACTGTTAAATCCAGAGAGGGCCAGACCGCAAAATTTCATCCTTCAATTGATGTAACTTCTTTTTCACAATTTCAGTATATAACTGTATAAGATCCAGCACAATAAGGCTACCATTAGAGAAGAGTTCATGTGCAAGAAAGCTGTTCAATTTTCATATACGTTTGATAAAAATGACATGGTAGCAGCACAGTGATATCACAGTGTTTGAACATTGATTTATTGCTCAATCCATATAAATTAGTCCAATTACACGTACGGCATTTAGTATCATCCAAGCCTATGAGTTCAAATAAATCAGAACACTATGCTGTATTCTTCTTAAAAATAGCTTTATAAAGCTGGGAACTAATATCTGAGCTAAAGCTGTAGCATTTTTGTAAGCAAAATATTAAGTGATTTTTTTGGACTCCTAATTTGTTGACTTCAGGTAGCATTGCCTATGTTGGAACAACTCTGAAAAGTACAAACAGCCTGCTCTCAATGTTCTTGGCAATTCAGTCATACAGCCTCATCAGTCATGTGGTCTCCAGTGCCAGCTTAATCACCCATTAACCAAGGAGAAGTGAACTGTGGACAAACAGCATCAATTGCACAGAACGGCCAGAATGAACCCCAACATCATAACTTGCCCATGCAGAACCGGCATGTCAGAGGAGATGGATCAACTGCATCTCTGGGACAAGTCGACATGTTGACGGCTAGTGATAAACTCTGTCGTTGGCTAGAGTGTTGAAATATTGCAACTGACATCACTGTTGCCCACTCCAGTGCACATGTGTGAACCCTCAAGGGAGGCAAGCTAATGTTCAGGCAGATACTGGTCAAACATGTTAATAGGAGTCTCGTGGTTGCCCAAGTGTACAACAGGGGTTGTGATGGACAGTATGGCCTCTCTATAAAGTATTAACTACAAATACTTCTGTTCTGTCTGTGCTTATGCTACAATACAGAAAGCTACAGCAAAATTATTTACTGAATGCCATAGAGCTATGTGTGTATGCACACTGCAGAAAGTTTACACTTACACTTCAGTCTTTCTGCTTATTTAGGCTGAACACCTTCTGCTACCTTTTTTCTGGGTAAAACAGCAGATAGAGTAGACCACCTTCTTTGATTCTATTGTGTCATGAACAAAACTTGACACAGTTAACCATAGCCATTTAGCTTCTAGTTTGTAAAGATAGGTGCCCACGTACTGTGCTGCTTTGTAGTTGCACAGTGAAATTCCGACAATATAATTTTTGTCATACAAATAATGTATTATACTACATGACCCTAGACATCACTGCTGGATCTTCCCTTGTTGGTATGTGTTAGAAGACCTTACTGTAGTTAATGTCACTCCCTTTGTGTATGTGGTAGTGGACCATTCCTTCAACACACATACTTGATGAAAAGGTCACTCTACGCCCAATTAGCTGTGACATTTACAATTATGATTGTTGATGGCAGGTAGCAAGAGTTCCATGGGGCCAAAGCACCACTTAATCCAGAGTTTGGCAAGGGTATTGAGGGATAGGTCATCCATCTGGGGGATAAACTCATCCAGTAGCAGAGGTAACTCAAGAATATTTAGGCTCATGTATGTGAAATGCACAACATACTCTGGACAGATCATGGTAAACACAGTAGAAACAGGTAGCAATTCACCATTTATCTCCTGAGTGCAGCACAAAAGAAAGAACAAAAACAAGTTGTGATAGCCATTTTAAACATGCTGTGAAAAATCTGGTATAGGCTTTGCCATCCATGTGTGGATTCTCTTCACCACCTGCTAAAGGAAGATAAATTTCACAACCACCGCACAGCTACTTAGGTTCACAATGCTATAAAGGCTGAAAGCAATGATGTATTTGTACTAAGAGGAAGAGAATGAAACACTAAGCACAGGCAAGCACATTTCACCCCAGAAGAGATGAATTTGAGGATCACTGACAAAAAAAAGGTGATTACATTCCCAGAGTTGTAGTCTCAGCCCTGGCACAACTCTGAACTAGTGTAGCAGCCGGATGTTCTGGATATTCAACATTGGCTGTTATTCTGAATTTCTGACATGCCCTGTTGATTTGGGACCCGTGCCAAAAAGCCTCGAGTTCATCCCTGCCTAAAGGTTTCTGAATTGAAGCGTGTTCACATACTGGCTGCGCTCTGTACTTCACACTGTGAGGCATGAGAAATCACATAAGGAATCTTGTGTCTCAGCTGTGTTTTACCTCTTCATTCACACTGCACAGCCATTCAGACAGAGACGCCCTCACACAGGGACGTACAGAGCTACACAAATGAATCTACTTCAGCTTAAACTGTCAAAAATGAAAAAAATGAAATTGGAGCCTTCTCACAGGCTTGCCACAACTTTGAATTGCCATGATTTCTTCCTGTCTTCCTGTGTCCTATTCCAAGAGCTGTAATGCTCACTGACTTCTCCACTACCTCTGTGGCTTTAGTTACATACTGCACATGACACATAGCAGTAGCCCAAAACTCAGTATTCTACAACTGAAACTTTGAGAAAACAAGCAAGGCAGGCTCCCATGGTAGATGTGTTCACCAAGCCACACAAACAATTTATCTTCTGTGGTAGGTGACCAACCTACCACACTGCCTAGAACTACTGCTGCCTCTCCCCCAGTGACACACAGGGATTTGTTTGGTAAAACCTAACAATTCTGTGGAGGTTATACATGCTCAGTGATGTGGTATATAGCTGAGCTCAACTAACAGTTTGGTGGGTAGTAGGCAAATGTTGAGCAAAATCAAAAAAATTGTGATTATTCCTTCACATATTTTGCATTCTCAATTGGATTATTTTTACATGTAACCATATTAAAAGATATCCAGTATTTCACAAAAAAGCAAAGATTGGAGAAAAGTCAGAATAAATAGACTACTGACAATATCAGGATTTATCAGATTTATCTTGAGACCCTTTGGGAAGATCCTGGCTTACAGGGTGGAAAATAACTTGCATAAAGGCCTACACACTTAAAACATCATGATGGTCTCTGTGCTGAGTGCTTCGTCAGAGAAAAAGAAAGAGAAAAAAATGCTGAAATCCAAAACTCTGAGTTGATAAAACTATAGAAGCTGTATGTTCATACAGGTTAACATCAGCTGTGGAGCATGTATTGGATCATCAAGACTGAGATACTGATCTTTGCTGGTTTTGATTGATCATTCTTCATCATTTTTATATCATTATAATTCTTTATAATTAATTATAATTATGATTCTTTATATGGAAACTTGGGAAATGTGCTTAAAGTGCCACAGACAGAATTGTACACTAACTTAAAGCGGCCCTTGAATTTGACTCTAAAGTCACTGAGTGAAAGGAGAAATTCTCAGCATGATTAATGTGTGAGTCTTATTGGTCAGTGCTAAATGTACCATAGGTCAAAGGTGAGATGACAATTGGGCATATTGTTTTGCCTCTGAAATGACCAAGCTACTATTGTACCGCTTTCCCAGAGATTGTTGGCGCCTTTCAGCTCTGCAGGTTTCCATGCTGACCTCTAAACAACCTCTCATCCTCTAGGTTCACAGGGAGCCTTTACGTGACTGCCTCTTCATTGTATGCCAACTAGACAAAAGTAAATGTTTCAGAGCATGGGAAGCTTTCACAGGCTGTTTGATAATGCTCTGTCAGAAAAATCTGTCAGGGCAGCAAGGTTAAGTGTGACAAGTGCTATTGGCCATGGGAACTTTGTTCACTTCTTGGGCATCTTGATTTGTTATTGTTTCATAACTCCTTTAAGAAGGGTAAGACTTTGAAAGCATGCCTCAGGGAGTCTTCTCTAACAGAATACTCTTTCCTCAGAAGTCGACATGGAGATTATGGTTACATTGCAGAGACTTGGTCTTAAAATCTGTTTCTTAACTAAACAGTTTAAGATAACACACACCATAAGGCACTGATTTTCAACATGAATAATTCAAGGAGCACACTCCCCTGTGTAAGAAGGCTAAAAATATTCTAGTTTTCCTAAAAGAGTTCTAAATGGAAATAAGTGATCCAGTTAATCAGGAATGAGCTACTGTAAAGCATTTTTTTCAATCAAGTGAACACATCTTTAAATATATTCTGCAGTATCTTAAATTACCAATTAGGCATGGCAGACACATATTCCAGATGACACTCTGGGATTGTTAACTCTGTCTAGACAGAGGTTACGAAGTAACCAATAATGTTCCAAGTACTTCCACAGGAGTAAGAACCAACCCCCTCCCCATTTATTTTTCCTTCCATAATTTGAAAGATCCCTTCCCTGTTCTTTACCCCGTCAATCTCCATAAAATCTTGTTGCATAAAAGATATAGGGCCTGCATAGTTTTTTCTTCTTCTCCAGAGACAAAAAGGCAAGGCTGTATATGGAAGAATGTTGAACTTACTTGCTTAGTTGTCTGTGGTATTTAAGATTTTGAGTGAAAAAAGGTATTTGCCATGATTATGCCACTCATCTGATCACTCTCCAGTTATTACAATTAATTGGAGAATAAAATGACCAAAATTCTAAAATGACTACCATTTTCAGTAGCATACATCATAAATGATGAGGTAATGGCTAACAATAAAATCGATGCTGTATTAAATGAAGAAATGTCTTTAGCTCTAGATTCTTACAATTACTACAACTACAACTACAAAAGAAAAATGTTTATGTTAATGAAGAAGAGTCTGCATGTATGAATAATAGACAGGGATAAATTATGGATGTGTCTGGCTAACCAAAGGACAGTCATCTAAAATGCTATAAAGCACATCAAAATTGGTTCCAATCACTATCACATGAAGTCAAACCCATCCCCCACCTTCAACCCAACACCACAACTCCAAGCCCAGTCTAAAAGGTCTAGTGAAGTAGACATATTTCATTTCTATTGTGTCATCTGTTAAACTCTTCACACTATGAATTCTCGCAGGCATTTCATCCCCGAGGACTCTGTCATGTGTAATATAAAAACCAGGACTATTGGAGTCTGGTGAACAAATGACATCTTTCAGATCCTCTTAAATGTATACAGCTGCAAAGATGTAGTGGCAGCTGAGGAAAATGTTAAATATATTTAATGCACAATACCCTATAGTTAGAAGTCTCTGTATTCTATGCTGGCCACTAGAGTACACTGGGTTCACAGTAAGCAGACAGTAACTATAGTATGCAACTGTGTACATCAAAGCTAGGGGTCCATAATCTTTTCATCAAAGCAAGCTGGTTGAGATCGAGAGTGATCACAGCTGGTTTCTATATGAGAGAGCTGCTGAAACCACAATACAGAAGCTGAGCAAAGGCATTTTATTCAACCATGAGTTGTGTGTGCTCCTTGTGGACTTTGCATTCCAGTTGGTGTTACTCTTTCAATATAAATGGAAATCACTACAATGTGCAAAAACATGATCTTCACAACAACAAAAGCCTGTGGACTGATATGTAAATATCAGTTCTGTTCATTTGTTCTGCTAAGGCCAATTTTTTCTAGACTCTGGTGAAAGTGCTGCAACACACCATAAACACTTAGTCTTGAGGACCAAGTACAGTATATTATAATTTTACAAATACATCTGTCAGTGATGCCATATTTGACAGTGGCTAAACAAGACTTCCCGTAGATCAATAAGGCAGTGAATGCAAATTGTAGGGTGCTTGGAATCTAATATCTCTACTGTTCCTCTGGTGAATAGGGTGGAAAACCTAGCCAAAAAGAGTTCAATACTTAACAATGCCAATACTTAATGTTGGTCTGATATTTGGCATTTTAGGAACAAATAATCTCCATTATGTCCAGCACTGTGATACGCACAAAAATAAATCTATACAACTGGCTGGCAAAAACATTGTTAATGTCAGCCCATGGCCTGGGATATAAAAAAATGGAATGAAGTTTTAATTTTAATTTTCTTACTGCTGTCAGAAATATGGATTATTAGTAAACGCTTCTTTCTTGTTTACTCTTTAAGTTTTTTCTGTACATTCCCTTTTTTCTTCCTGGGATAAAACAGATCAACCTGAAAGAATTATAAAAGTTAATAAATAACTGGCATAAATATATCCAGGGTTACCAAACATTTTAATGTATAATCCTATACTCTAAATTCTAGCTTTTTATAAACTGGGCAAGTTGTGATAACATTGTACTTGCATTGTTCTCCATTTCTCATTTGTGCTATACTAAAACTTAGTTAGACTACTATTTCTTAATGTCTAATTTCTTGTTGTATATTTTGATACTTTTCTTTTCTTTCTTTTTTGACATTCAAATGCACCATGGGGGGCCTGTGTGAAACGGCATTTCGATACGCTGTATACTGTGTATATTGCTGTATTGACAATAAACTTCTCTTGAATCTTGAATCTTGAAAAAACTGGGTGAGGTAAATGGGGTAAGAAACTTCAGAAAATCAGACCATCAGACTGTGAACAAGCAACCATTTTACTTAAAGTGTGTGTCAAGAAGCACAATGCCCCTAGTATACATGTAGCGCATCAAAACTTCTTAAGGAAGACGCTGAAGCAGACAGATGGGCAAGAAAGCACAATATTTTGACAAGAAGATAGCCAAATGTTTATTTTAAGGTGTCTCTAACCTTAAAGTAGATGCTTTTAATCCAAACAATTACCTTTACCTTTCCCTAATTGTGTAGTTTGTGCCAAAACCTAAAAATATCAGACTTCAGCAAGTCTGGTATTCATACATGTTTTACACCAGTCTTAGATCTGTAATGTAATATTGTCCTCCTCCCTGCAGCCATAAGCAAGGAGAGTCTTCAATCTACTGGGGGAATTGAACAACCCAGACAACACCAAGTGTCTCAGGTTCAGATGCTTCATAAAGGGGCCACGTGGAGACATAAATTAGATGTTTTTCAACCATAAAGCAGCCTCTTAAAAGGGAATGCTGTTGATGCAGCTGGCCCTCTTTGTTACTAACAGACACATGCAACCATATATGGAGGATTTATTTGGTAAATAATATACAGTTTAAACTAAGCCTCAAGGCTAAATCTCTCTTTTGGTGAGGTATGAAAGCAGTGTGCAGGACAAGATAAAGCAACAGAAAACAAATTTATAGTGATTTTGATGATTGTATCCTATTCAACGTTACAGCTATATATACACACACACACACACATACACACCTCCAAATGACAGGAAGCATTTTAGAACCCTATATAACCTGCAAGCCAATTGCTCAGATGGGCCTTTAATTCAGTTATGGCAGCAACTAAGAAGGTTTTTCCTTCTGGTGAGTTCAGTTACTAGCAGTAAGAGAAAATGTGTCTAGCAGCTGGGAGCATATGGGATTTTTCTCCTTCTCCGCTTGTATGGAATAAGAGCACAAAGACGCCAGCAGTGCACAGCTGTCGAGACAAAGGCAGACAAGAGGTGGAGGGGGAAACCCAATGAATTTAAACTGGACACTAGGACAGAAGGATATATGGTGGACTCCGCTGTTAGGCAGATGTTAAATGTGTGCCCAACATGAAACAACGACTTAATACGGTCTGACATACCGTTAGTTATAGTCCTGCTGTCCTAAAGCAAAGTTCAATAAGCACCAAGGAGAGTTCTGTGGCCCTGTGTGGAGTCATAAGGCCTACAACTGTAACATTACTTCTCAACACATGTTCCTAGGCTTCCTTCTTAACAGGGGGGCTGAGAGGTTGGATGAGTATGGAAGAGTGCAGCTAGCCTGTCTGAACAATAACACTTCACATAAAAGAGTAGAGCAAAAGAATGAAGCAGCTACTAAGTATGTAACCCAAAAACAGCAACCCCCCAGCAGTGAGCTGGAACTATAGAACAACATGTTCTCTGTTGACACAAAAAATAATGAGATGGGAACAAAGGTGCAGATCTATTCTTCTGCAGAGCTGAGTGTAAAAAAATTTCAGTGGAGGCCTCTAGTGCACATTTAAAAGATATAATTAAGATTTTTAATTATCTTAATGTGGTCAGGGATCTGTAGCCTATCAGAACACTTGGCACTTATACTGAATTCTCCCAGGCTTATTCATATGCAGTCTACACAACCATTTTGATCACATTTATGTAGTGCCTTTCATTTGGTTTCTGAAAAGACAGAGGGAAATGTAAACAACTGTAAAAAGTGAATCCTAGATCAGTGGCTGCAATAGGTAAAAATAAAAATGTGCTTGATTTTACATTCACTCAATACATAAAATACTTGTCTATAAAAAGCTAAGCTGGGTAGTTTATGCTGTCTACAGACTTAAGTGAATAATGGATCTAGCCTATTTATCCAATTAGCACTGAAAGGATCAAGATAACAAAACATCCACCTGCATCTAAAACAAAGTATTAAAATAATAGCCCTGAAGCAGGCATACTTTGAGTTCTTACCATTCCTCATATTGTTTTTAATTACTTACTTTCCCACATCTGAGGGAAATCATTACTGAAATCTTAATCTAAATTTGGGCCTGTAAAAAAATTAGTATTGTCAGCTCATTTTGTTTTAGTTGTCCGCTGGGCACCGGAATCATTTCCAGTCTTTATCACGTGCCCTATAAGCCCCCAGTCACTGGGAAACAGCACGCTAGGAACCAGCTAAAGTTCTTTTTCTTTGTTCTTGGAGCCAAGTAGCGGAAATGAAAGACTCAAATCATCTGCTTGTCTTCGTTAGTGTGGAAGAGAAGAAATCTTATTCCCTGTGATAGCATTTATGCAATCTCCCTGACATGTACTGTACAGCAGATGACCACTGAACAGAAACCACAGTAACTTAAAAAAAAAAGAGCTTGAGTCTTTGTAGAACAGAGCGGTATCAAATTACACAGCATTTCTTTGGGTTGTCAGTTAAATTAACGCAGTTTGTTTAAGCAATGGACATTTTTTAATATTCTGCAGTGAATAGATGATATTTTTGCTGGCAAGGCTACAAGTCCAGCTTGCTGATTTATGAAACAATCCTTCACACTATGGTGAAGGATTTAACCCACTGGCCAGCACTTAAATAAGCAATCAGCTTTTTGCCTTCTCCCAAGACTCAGTTAGGTAAACTGTGCATATTGATCAGCTCATGGTGATATTTTGCAATCAGTAGTTCTGTTTTTTTCTGTCTCCCTTTGCATTAAACCTACCAGAGTTTGCTTCTTCTTTGTGTGTGATTCACATTAAAGGGAACATATTCAGTGGTCAGTAAGCAAGCACTTGGATTAGTGTTTACAATGCTTCAGCTTAACCACATACGATTGATGGAAACTTTAACTACCTTCTAATCCCCACAGGTCCACATGAGGCCACAAACAAAAAACAACACAAACAGCAGTGTCATACAACAACTATTAGTGTTGAGAGAATCCCCAGCGAGTAACAAAAATATCTGAAATATGTTTATAGCTTTACTTATTAAAGGGTCATTTTAGTAACATAACAAATTCAGGCTTTGCACTGGGATGGTGTAGCTTCATGTGCTGGTGAAAAGACTCATGAACCTCACCACTGTTAGACAGGACATTTTGCAGACACTGTCCGCAAAATATCAATTCAGCAATGAGATTCATTAGTCTCGGTATAATGTTACTGTGTACCATCTTTACAGCAATATTATGAATTTGTGTGACCAAAATCCTATATTGTTTCTAAACCGCTGAATAATGAAATGTTCATTATTTGATATTACAATGGCATATTTAGGCTAAGGCAGAACAGTGGTGTAGTGGTTTGGCCTTTATTTCATGTGCAGATGCTGCATGTCATACAGTTTTACCACTGTTTTTCAGCTTAAAATGACTTTTTCACTTTGCTACACAGACACCTACAGGAGTTCAGGTGCAGTCAATGTGTGACACAGGCTGCCCTGGGGATCTGCTGTCACTACTGGCATCCAGCAATTGTTCCTCAACTGCCAAGATCAATAATAAAAAGATTCTTGAAAGTAAGGACCTGGTGATCTCTAGCGTATTTGTATGTGCTCAGTACAGTTTTTGTTTTTTTTGGCTTGCTGAGGAGTATTTCGATATACAGATTTTGTGATTCTTCAAGTGACTTCCTGGACATAGAGATTTGTGAAAAACAAAAATAAACTGTATAAACAGGCTGAGAAACATAATGAATGCAGCTGCTTCCACACAGGTCAAAATGGTTTGATGAGTATGAAAATTATGTGAGTCATACACTATGGCTTTTAGGCATAACATCCCAGCCCAGTTTAACACCTACATTTGGAATATTGTGCATTTTCTTGTATACAGTGCTCTACTCCACCATCATCAAAACACTAAATGAGAAAAATACTGATTCAACTATAGAAACATCACATAGTCATATATAATTTTCCTTATGTTTTGTTTTTGCACCACTTACTTGTGTGGTACAGATCAGAAATGGACATTACTTAACTCATTAAATAAAACAAAAGAACTGTGAAGTGAATCAGACATTTGATGAAATAAATATGGACATTCTCTCCATAACCAAGATCAGAATTACTCTATTTGAGAGCCATCTTACTCAATGTTCAAACAGCAGCCCTATGTGAATTGAGTCAGTAAGTCCCAACACCACTGCCACGGAAATTGAAGAGGAAGTAGCCAGTGCAGCACTGAGATGAGCGCCAATGGAGCAAACAGACTTAGATGGTCTGTTGTCACCTCAATCTGGAAATTCAAATATTTAACGGCGCAGATATCAGGACACCTTAAAGACAATTTCCTGTGCACAGAAATACTTTTTTTTCTTGACAGCAGAAAGACAGCCCATCTTAAAACCCATTTTGAACAAAGTCTGTTAATTTCTGGCTTTTAAAGACACTTCTAGCCATTAAAGATACAATGGCATACAAATTAAATTTCAGCAAGAGGGCAACTGGCTCTTCCTTCTCAGTCTATTTGACTACATTGTATGAGGTGCTGATTACCTGCCATCTGTTCTTATGGCAGCACCAACCTGGACTGAACATTATCATCATAATTATTTTTAACTGAATCCATGGCATTATCTGTAATAAGCTGAAATGTCTCACCATTGGCCTTCTCTCGACAGCTAATTAATAGGCCTCCATATATGCCTGTGAAATTCAACTCATGCAGAGACCCATATGCTCTCAAGACTGTCAAGTACTGATGCTGAAATGACCAAAGCAAGCTGACAATCATTTGCAAAATGGGAGACAATTTATGAATGGTAAAATAAGGTTTCCTTCCCTCAATTATTTAAAAGACCTAGGGGCCGTGTTCAAACATTCAGAAAATACTTACAGAGAGCTTTCTGAAAATCCCTAGCAAACAGCTTCAGCTCAGGAACAATTCAGCAAAGTTGACAAAGACACAATGAATAAAGAAGGGACAGGAACATTTATGGCAGTAAGGGGTGTGGTGTACTGAAAGGACAGGTAAGTTACCTTTTTTAAACAATGGTGAATTAAAAACAGCCTTGATTTAGTACAGTAGAATTACATTACTAATGTTTACAGCACCAGTGGTGTATCTATCTCATTTAGAAGAGAAATCTGAAGCTCAAGTGTAGGATTCTCAGCTTCTCTGGAAATATGAGGATTCTACAGCTAAGGAAATGAGAAGCAGCTCAGTCCTGGGTTTTCACAAGACAACACCTACCCAGTAACGTCCAAAAAGTCCACTCTTCTTCCATACGCCAAACACATATATGGGACAGAAATTGTCAGGTAGTGCAGACGTTGAGTGAAAGTGAGAGACACACAGAGCTCCTTAATGGCTCAAAGCCAATAAACACATAAATAAACATTATAGCAGCGGATACTTTTACAGGGGCAGGTGGGAAAAGGCTGGTTAAGTGGCAAAGAAAGCTATTAAAACGCCAAGAGTCCAGCCTTTAATCAAGTTTTGGTGGGGCTCTCAGCAGAGATGTGATTAGATGCAGACACCAGCCTCCCTATGATGAATGTGGGTGTGACTGGGTAACTTTCCCGCTCACCCCCCACCCCATCACTCTCTGATGTATAGGAGAAAAATGGCAGATAAGCAGCTTCCAGAAAACATTGATTTTCAACCACTGGCCTGGATGCACCATATGGTGCAGACCATCAGTATGGCTCTTGCCAGCCTCACAGCACACATTCATAAGTACACAGAGCAGGCTGACTGGCTAATCATTCTTGCCACCATCAAGGTATTCAGCTGGAGTTTTGCTGTTTTTCCTAAGAACCTCCAGAACATAAAGTAGAAATTCAGTATCTGCAAGGCAAAGACATGCATGTCAGATATTTTAAGATAGACAAAAATCCCCACTTCTTTCCTCTTACTAAACAATCAGATAAGGAGAATTTGATTACTCATCCCTTACAGTAAGATAAATGCAGATTCCATTCACTGGAAACCTACATGGAAAAATGTGCTTAGTACACTAGACCTCATGCCTAATTTTGTGCACAAGTCTTGTTTGTGCGAGTGTTCTATGTTCTATGTCAGATCTAACTCTCTTAACTGCACAGACTTAAGTTGTAAATTGCTTGTTTCAGACCGATGAGTGGCTGTGCGTCACTAAAATTTGACCATTAACATAATCAACACCCCTAAAATTGCCACCTAGAGGTGCCTGTTCCACTTCATTGATGGGAAAGTTTCAGTCACAAAACTGTTATACCAAAGTAAAAATAAGAATTTCACACACCAGAGTTTCAAGTGTGCTGTCAGAAATCAGCAAACTAAAACAAAAAATCTGTTGATAGTACATGTCAGTGGTGTGTGATCAGCGCAGTTGTGCAGTGACAGAAAGAAAAAGGGAACAGTTCATACATTAGATGTTAAAAACATCTTTCTAAAGCAAAGATCTGCATAAAAATAGCTACACATGATATGAGAATGCTTAACCTTGTTATATCGCCTGTGCTGGATATTTTAATAAAATTTAATATCTATTATATAAAACTCTGAATTTTTTCAGATGAAGCCTTGTTCAGTCAAGTAAACAAGTTTTCCCAAACAAAGAGAAATGTAGGAAACCTAGGTTTATCTAATACAACAGGTCAGGACCTCTTGTGAATTTTATTCATACCTAAGAGGAAAAAGAAAGAGAAAATTGGTGACTGTCACAAATTCTCTTAAATCGCTCGTACACAAAAGTTATGAACAAATCTGTTCGTACAACTGGTTGTTGCATGAGGTTCATTGTCCATTACAGTTATCTATAATGCCAGCTGCACTTTTTTGTATTAGATGGTCTGTTAGAAAACTATTTTACTTGACTCAAAGTAAAATCTTTTTTAATTGGTCTAAACTAACGTCACATACAATTCTGGAAAGCAGCTTGTGATGAGATGTGTTTATTTGCCCTTATGTGTATTTTCTTTCCTGTAATTTACTGTTCCTTGTTGTGTAGGTTTGAACACAGCCAACAAAGTCCCAATGTACTCTTCACACACGAATATCTGGGATATCTCTGACTAAGCAGCTATCGTGTAGTAGCTTTCTGTCTGTCAGGCCCCCCGGCAGCTGTTTTCCATTAGCCTGATATTAGCCTCTATGCAATTAAAGCCTACACCCACGCTTAGAGGGAACTGGTGTGATGTGTGCTGAGTTGCTACAACACATCTTGGCAGGCATGCTCTCTGTTCTGGTGGGTTCATTCTTGAGTCAAAGCACCTGGAGACTAAGGTTGTGCTTCCTTTCTGTTGGGCTACTATTGATGCTAAACACATTCATCGCAGTCATAAGTGGAAATTTTTAATTTCAAACCTTCTGTATTACATTACATTCGTATCTGAAATGTGCTGGTTTCATATTAGTCAGCACAGAAAGAGTGGAAGTTTAAAATTTAGCATTATGGGTGCAGTACATTTTAGCTAAAAAACACAAGGACCACAAGTTAAAAGTACTATGGCTAACTTGAAATACAAAGATATCTTTGTATTCTATTTATTTTTCTGACTGCGGATAAAAAGTTTTTGTTTTTAACTCAAGTTAACCCACCACTTTGTGATACATCCTGAGAGACAAAAATATTCCTTTTTCATACAATTATAAATTTGATAAGAACATGCTTAATTGTCTGCACTGTTAAAGCATCATACAAAATGTTGAAAATATGAAATGGAAGGCATATTGTCTAGTTTTTGTAATCGTGTTAAAATTATTTTTCTTTTTTACAATTTGAATTAGCTGTTGGAGACCGTGTTTTGGGTATACAGTGCATATTAGTGTTCTCGGTGAACACTTTAGTTAGCTCTAAAGAGTAGTTAAAAAAACATAACACTATCAATCATTACCATGACAAACAGCTTAAAAATGAAGGTTGAGAATAACTAGAATTATCCACTAACACACCAGATGCAAAGACTTTAGCTGAGCTTCAATCTACTTAAAAGAAAGGGACAGTTCAATTTTACTTGTCTGAGGCATAAACAGCTTTGTGCGAGTCACACTGAAGATGGCCAGAGACAACAAGCCTGTGAGGACTCAGACTCTGCAGTGGTGACACATTGCCTGGTAGTAGCTTTAACACAATACAACAGACAGGGAATTATAATGATAGTAAAATAATTAACTCTGAAGCACATGTGAAAAAGCACTAGGCAGATTATACTATGCCATTATTTTAAATGTGTCATTTGACATTACATAACTTTGACTTCTAAGTTTTTCCTCTTTACAATCAAAACATTTGTACCAAATGAAGATTTATGACAATCTTGTCACTGAAAGGGATTTTTGCATTTTTTGTATTAATACAGTTTTTTCTGATCCTGCACATACTTTATATTGACGCTTTCTTTAGCAGTCAAATTCTTGACCCACCCGCATTTTATCTGACTCTTTCTGTAAAAAAAAAAAAAAAAACTCTTTCCCTTCATTCTTTAAAGGTTGTAACTGAAATGTTGCGGGCAGTGGACAAAGTTAGGAGGGCAGTGTGTGTGGTCACCATTGAAAAATGGAGCCAGTAATGTGTTATAAATTCTTCAGGTCCCTTCAGAATGTCTACAACATGTTGGCATGTTGTTGTTTTGACTGACAGCTGGGGGTGGGTGTGCCAGCGCTGTAGGAGTGACTTGGAAATGATTTGGATGTCTGAGGTAGGGGAGTCATTACCGAGCCATGGCCATGAAGGGGTTAGGCAGGCGACTTGGTTGGTGGAGGGTTTGTTGGAGTCAACCTGCTTTGCAACTGGCTCAGCACGCAGGGAACAGATGGAAGGGAATGGCATGTGCCACAAGCAGCCGACACAATCCTTCACAGCTGTCCAACAGGGCGAAGGCGTGCAAAAATAGCAGGGCAGGCCCATAAGAGCTCATGGTGGGTATGTGGAATGAGGAGTAAACATTCTCATCGCTCACTTTCCAGCTTGCTCACTTGGCAATGTCACCACGGCTGATTAGACAAGCCTCTGAGCGCCTCCACACAGGCAGGGGGTTAGACTGCAGAACCCCGACCTGAACACCTCAGGTTTTCCACCATTAAAAGGCACCATCTCTAATTTCTACTTTCTTCCCAGCAGTGAACTTGAGTACTGACTGAAGAGAATTATACCAGCAGCTTAAAAACACAGAAAACACTGGCTTGGTCTAAGATTGAAGGGTCAGTTCATTTAAACTACAGATTTGAGATATCTGTCTTGAAGGTCAGCTAAAACCCCAATACACTGCAAGTGAATCATCTCTGTCAACTGACTTCATGGTGAGTATTTCTTGGGCAGAAATTACATAAAATAGAATCTTATTCCTTGTTCTTCTAGACAGCCATTGGCTTCCATTCATTTGAAAACACTTTTCAAATGAATGTTTTTTTTTTCAATGTTACATTAATTTAATTTTGTAACTAGTAACTACATACACGAATTGGACTTAATGGATTTTTTTTTTTTGCTTTCCTCATTTCTTTGATTACTAAAGTATATCTACAAATGAGTAACACATCAGAAGATTCTCTTAACACATAAGTCAGCCATCATAGACTTTAAAGCTATACATATATAATCTTTCTCAAAATATGAAATAAAAATGCCAAGCTTTTGATGCAGGAAAGTGTTTTTCATTCCCTCTGCAATTATCCTATCTGCCAGCCCCCAAATTCATAGGCAAATGCCATCATGATGTGTAGGTGACATAGTCCTCAAAGAAAGCTTTTAACCCTGCCTCCGGATGGTAGCGTGCAGAGATGCCAGGGTCATGTGATCAGTTTTCAATTAGAACTGCATCTATTAGCCCATCTGTGCTCATCAATCAGCATGTGACAGAATTACTGTATGAAGGGGAAAAAATGGTGCTCTAGCTAAATAAATTAGAAACAGAGCTAAAATCTGAAGCATTAAAAAAATGTCCTCTTTGGTCACAAGATCAACAATTACTTTCACATTTAAAAAACGTTAAAACTGTTTTCAACCCGTTTTCAACCAGCGGATCTTCTGTGCGCAACTGTGGCTTGTGGCAACATCAGTCCAGTTACAGACTACAGACAGAAAAGATACAGTAACTACTGTACTATATGTGAAAACACCCTTAATCTACTTACTTGATATTTTTCTGTGATAACTGATATTGTGCTCTGCGAACACTTAAACATCAAGATGGGTGTGTTTATTCAGGGTGATCTTGGCCACCAACTTTATTACTATGTTTCTCTGATTTGATCATTATGGGGACTCCTGGGCATATAGATATCCTAGATGGCAGATAATAATCCAAGAGACTGAAACACTGTGAGTTAATAAATATTGCAGCCTAACTGAGACAGTGAGAGGTTTTGTCACATCAATCTTATCAATGTCAGGATAAACTCACAGCTCATATTTCTAGTAAGCCTTGCTTTTTTTGTCTTTGTCACTGGCTTTGCAGATAACAAATACATTTTTTAGTGCTATAAAAAAACTGAAATGCAATTCCATTTGCCTCACTTTATTAGGGTGGATGCAAATATCTTGAAACATGAAAAAAATTAAACCCTGCTGCATGACACAATAACATCTGTGCAAAAGAGAAAAGGTTCATTTTAAAGTTTTGGCGAACCAGCCCTTTTAAAGAGATAAAGAAATATGGTGATAATACATTTTAACAAACAACAGTATCTCCCGTTAAAAAGGTCATTTTCCATTGTTCCAAATACTGGGCCAGGGATACACATGCATTTCAAACTGTGAGTAGTTCACGATAAATAACCTGAAACCTTTTGTGCTATGAGCACAGTTCCATCATGGATCACTTCATGCAGCATGAGGTTGACACTGGATACTCCCAATGGAGAAGACCCTAGACCCTGGGACAGTGCATTTAGTTGGCTGATGGGGCCCTTCTCTGCTGAGTAAATGCACAGTGGCAGACAGCCGGCAACATTTAACGAAAGACCCGTGTGGCGAGGGGCTTGGACTGTGTCCAGTGGCTCTCACTGAGCAGCTTAATCACAACCACATTTGGAAATTTAAGATAAAAACAAAACAGGGGAAGCTTGTAAATTTTATGAGGTCTTTGGAAGGTGAGACTGCAACTGTGTGAGGGCTGTGTACGCGTGTGTCCAGTAACTGTGCTTTGTTATACACAACATTATCGCAAGAAAGTCATTACAGCCATGTCCTGTATCCTACACTAGCTGTCATGTTCACAGCATTGCAAGCATATGAAAGAAACTGTGACAGTTTTATTTGTGTATTATTGACTCCTGTGCTTCCTCTTTACTGGTATGTAGCCCATACTCATTAACATCGTAAGAGTATTTTGAGTGAGGGAAGTGCTATGTTTATTTACAGCAAGGAATTCAAAGGGATGTGGTCAGGATCACTGTGTAAAACATGTATTACTTTGCAAGGAAGATTAAAAGTACAACTAATGGTAACTGAATGCATTTAACTTTTAAAACTGAACTTAATTGAAATTATGAATGAATCTGGAGATTACTTTTAAATGCCTATCACAGTATGCCAAAGCTCAATGTGCTTTTTATTTCTGCCCCCAGACAAACAACAGACATAGTTAGCTCTCATTGAAATTTTTTTTTAAAGTAGCAAATATTTACATTTATGAAATTCATCTATAGACCTAAGACTCAAAGATTTAATTGACAGCCTAGCAATACAAGCAAACAAGCCCACAAATGATTTCATAATACTGCTTCTAATAAGTTCACAGAAGTTGAATGGAAGTGCAGAGACAAAACAGCACACAAAAGAAAACTTCTGTGAAATAACCAAAAACTTTGGTTGTTGGTCTGTTTTGTTTGATAAAAACATCCCTATTAGATTTTCACTTTTTTTGTTGCAAAACTACAAAATTCAGCCTGATGGTGACATTAAAAGGAAAGTTCAGAGTCTCGCTCTCACCAAAAGCATAAGAAATCATCTTCTCGAGACCATGAATATTTGCTTTATCATTAATAGGAAACTGTCCATAGATTCTCAAGATATCTTGTATCTGGCTTTGGATTAAAGTCTTAGATGGACAGTTGACTGAAAACTACAAGCATCATCTTTAAAACCCACCAGTAAAAGGAGTAAAACAGCCTTTAGCCACAACCATATAAATAATAGCTTTCTAGTAATTCCAGAAAACAGGGTCAGCTTGATTTTGTTCAACATTGTTTTAACACACAGTTGTCCCCCAAGGGCTTCTTTCCTAGTATAATAAAAGAATCAGATGACTCACCTAACAATGAAAAAAATCATCACCAGCCAATCCAAAAGGAGCACAAGGGAGAGACAGAGAAAAAAGGAGAAATTAGTAACACTGTAAACAATGTTCAAACATAGGCCTACAGTGTAAAAGAATAACTGATGAAATGGCTCCTTGATGCAAAATGAACCCAAGATGCCTTTAAAACACTGGATCATTTCCTGAAGAGAGGGAAAAAAACACTGCTACAATATTCTTATCTGACCTTTAAATAAACTCAAAGTGATGTCAAGTGAAGTTTGGTCCCAACTCATCAACACATTTCACTCTGTTCTGTTTTTTCACCTTAATGATAATAACACACATTTTTTCACATTATCAAGTTGTATCTTTTGTAAACTAACTTTGAATAATTTCATGTCAGAACTGCAGTGTTTTTCCACTTGTTAAATCCCAAAGGCTCAGCTTGGTTTTGTTTGCTTGTTAAATTTAAGTCAGCTTAAAGGATTAACACTGTCTCAGGTTACATCACAACCTTTTACTACTGAGGTCACACTATAATTCAGGGCCTCGTACGGGGCATCAAAATACACATATTTGCTCTCTTCTGTATTGGATAGGGAGTGTTCAGCAGCTGTTAACTGTAAACACTGCACAAATTAGTTTGAAATGGTTCAAGATTACATTCATTATGACATTCGCTGACACTGAAGTATTTTTTTATTTGAATTACACACATACCACACAGGCCATATAAAGACAAAATCTGACCACAGAAAAACAGACTGGACTTTTATGTTTTCAGTGTGGCATGCAGTCAAGCTGCTGTGGTTATTCATATTAGTAAAAATACTGTGTCTGTACTGGGAACAAAATATGCCAGGTTGGTCAGTAGCTTTTCCCTTTTCACATAATTTCCTCCAGTCAAAATCACCATTCACGTCTAGATTTATGCTTTTTTAACAGCCAGCAAATCGCATCAATTTTGCACAAATAAAAGGTTGTGGAAAGCAAATGCCAAGGTCAACTTATTAATCTACCTGAAGAAAAGCCCTGCTGTCCTTTTACTCTCCTAATGTGGTAATCATCTCAGCCCTCTCAAGTGCTGAAGAAATGGGGCTGGCAAAGGGCAAATGAGAGAGTGAAAGTAACTATGAAGTGATGGCAGCGTAAGCACAAGGCTGAAAAGGTCACTGATATCCAAAGAAATGTGTCTTAATACGAGTCTGCCCACATCTTTGACTGTATATTGGCAGCATCCAGAAAGCTACATTTAAAGGTAACATTTATCAACAATGATCTGTGGCAACGTATATTCTGATATAAGTGAGAAGGCAAAGAAAGAATTTTTGACAGAGAGCACCAATACAAAGATTGGCAAGATAAGTCACACCAATGGAGAAAAATCATTATGATTTACTCAATTGTAATACAACAACCTGAAACCCAGCATGTAGAAACAAGGGAGCAGCTCAGTTTCGCAGATGTGCATTCTTTGCACACACTCAATACGGAACTGCATAAAAAAAGTGTTTTTATCTATGGCAATAATACTATGATAACTTGATATCCACTGATGATAGGCTTGTTGAAATATGAAGGATTGATCAAGCTGTAATATTTTTGCTGCTGCTGTACCTCACTGAGATATTCTTGTGTGACATCAAAACAATTTGCGAACTTCCAAGGGGCTAATAACTGGCAAAATAACTTGCCTGAGATTCTTGAAGGCATTTCACTTCTCATTTGAAAGGCTTTGTCTGTTCTTTATATCGTTACAAGGCTGAGAGGTGACATGTCTTCATGAACCTGAATCAAGTCCAACTGCCACTGAGTGGTTAACCGTGAACTGGATGACTAAGAATCTCCACAGAGAATTCCCTAATTCATTCCCTAACATTCCTGAAATCACAGTCTATATTGCCTTAAGTGACAAATTTGTAGTAGAAGAAAGAGGCCGGACATCTGAGAAAATTTGATAAAGACTGTAAAAAGTTCAAGAGAAGTCAGCTGGTATTAAATGATCTTGGTGTTGCCACAGTGGACTCCACCACTGTTTGTGATCTGATGGTGGTGAGTCATGTTCCACAAGATAAACAAACAGAACACCAGGGAGGATAGAAATCTCTGCTGTTGAGAAATCTGAGAAAATGTTCCGCTCTACCAGACTATACTTTCACAACCAGCGAAATGGAGTCTTGTGATAGCGAGATCTGAATTGTTTAGATTGCCTGTTGTACTGGAAAAATACAACAATGCATTTATTTGCATATGGCTTTATGTACTATTGACCTGAGTGTGACCTTCTGGTTATCATAAGTTACCTAGTGCTCATTATCACAATTATCAGACAATTATCTAGGGGTAAAAAAAAAAGATGTCAAGAAGCCTCAGTGTCTGGGAAGTATGTTCAGAGGGTGCCATAACTGATTCATGTATAATCAAAACAAGAAGCTGCTTTTTGGTGGAAACAGTTTGGTACAGACCTCGAATTTTGTGCCACGGGTCAGTTCATACCATGATTTTTGTTTTGTTAATGTTAAAATACTCATAATCATAATCATCATCTTCTGGAAATGCAAAAATGTCTACAATAAGAAGAAAGAAAGAAATACAACAGAAGAACTGGTGCATTTGTTTACAGTACAATACTGACTAAAGGCAACAGTCATTCATCTGACATTGTAATTAATGTGTCATCTCATGACAAAATCCTGTCCATAGTCTTGCATATCCTTTTTAGTACTGTATATAGGGGGTGATTGTGGATCAGTTGGTAGGGAAGTCGTCTATAAACCCCAGGGTTGGTGGTTCAATTCCCAGTTCCCCTGATTCAAGGCCACATATCGAGGTGTCCCTGGATAGGAGACTGAATCCCAACCCTTAGGGGATTAATAAATGTACTGTACAGAGGTTATTACAAAATGCAAGTACACCAAGTTACTTTTGCTAAAAAAAATAAAGAACAGAAATTGTACCAGTAAAGTATCTACACAATAGTCCAACGGGAACACAAATGTCAAACTTAATTTTTTTTTACTTTTCAATGTGTACAATTAAAATGGTGAGCAAGGTAATGTATCAATGTTTAAATGCTGAAACACTAGCTGAGTGATTTTCTGTAAATGAGGCTACTAGTAAGAACTAATTAATGAGGCTGGGTGATCTCTCTCTCCGTTTTGCCAGCACATTAATCTGAGCTGATAAGGTGTAGTTGGCTTGCCAATGTAAAGGCTAGCTGCTGCCAGCGCTTGTCATATCAATCAAATGTGTGTTTACAGTAACTGGTCATGAGTCAGCTCTGCCCACCTTTGATGGAAATCACAGGCAGATCCATCAGAAGGTGTGAAACTGATTCTGCAGCTAAACTGCCTCTGTTTCTACAACAAAAAAGAGCCTTTGGCTTTCTGGTTTGTGATGGAAGGAGTCACCACAATGTCTGCTCCGTACAGCTCCAACTAACGGTGCAGTGGCATCCAAGCTGACTGCTGAAAACAAGCACAACAGAGCAAAGTGTGCCAGAGGCAGAGCACACAGGCACAGATAACAGGCTTAGATGTTGGCTGAGTAGTATTAAGACCACAACTTTTTTTTTCCCCAGACTCCAACAAAGCCAGTAACTTAGTACCAAACCGCTACAAGCCAGCGTCGTACTAGACACAAACCACTATGTAACTTGAATGTTTTAATATGACTTACATGCCATAGATTCACCATGTCTCTAACTGGGCCTACAGACTGCATTTACAGTATGGAACCACAGATCCTTGTACACATATGTTCTTTTAAACTCTGTAATTGGTTGAAACCCATCATAAGCTGTGTTTGTTTAATTGTTTTGCTTTTTTCTTGTTACCATTTAGCAACATTTAATCTGTTGTAACCAGAGCCGGCCCGATCCATTTTGGTGCCCTAGGCGAGATTACGGTTTGGCACCCCATAATCAACCACCCATACAGAGAGCAAAGCCCAAATAAGTAACTACACTTTAGAAAACGAGCTCAAAAACCCGCGACTGACGATATTTGCAAGCGACTTTTTTATCTTTTTATTTATTTATTTTTTAAGGCTTGAAGCTGCGCCCCTCCAGGAAGTGGCACCCTAGGCGACCGCCTAGATCGCCTATGCCAAGAGCCGGCACTGGTTGTAGCTTTAGTCATTGCTTCGATACTACCTGAAGCTATTGCATGGTCCTTAACATCACAGGTATGCACATGTACATAAAATCCCATTTAAATCTTGTATTAACTCAGAGTCAGCGAAAATTCTACTGTATCAGCGTCTGTCACAATTTTTGCTCACAATTTTGCCATTTTCACAGAAAAAGAATCCAAGTTGGTCATCCACCTTCCCCTGCTATCTCCTGTATCAGCAAACAACCTGTTCCCCTGCAAAGGAAGAATAAGTTGAGCCAACGTAGCTGTGTTAGTTAATTTCTCTGCACGTAAGTTTTCCATTTTTGATCACTCAAGCACTCCAATCACACTTTAGTGGATGACGGATCTACTTTAACATAGACAGAATTAGTTTGTCTCATGTTTGTGTTAATATTTTAAGTACTGTCTCACCCCTTCTTGTATAACAATATGTACACAGCTAGCAAGTCACAATTTGGATTGCACTAGCTTGTCAAGAGGTGTGTTTGAAGGATTTAATAGGTTGTAACAGACATTACCCAACTAGTATGCGCTTAGAAATCAATAGGACATGAAAAAAATTTCATATTCTGGCCTAATAAGAGGTCAACCTGAAGACGACATAAGCAGCTGTAATTGAGGCTTCTTTGTGTCCAGTGCCTCAGAATACGGCCTGAAAAGAAGCCATACATCCGACATCTGAGGCTTGTCTGCTGAGACAGAGTAAAAAGATGTTATGAAAGAAGTACTAGGCAAACAGCACACTCACCATCATTAAATATTGATGTGTCTCAATAGTAAACTGACAAATTAAATGTTATAATAAATAAATAAATAAATGCTGTTTATTAAGTACCTTCAGTTAGAGGAGCATGCCAAGCTTTACACAAACCCCCTGCTACTTTCTGTTACACTCCATTTACTTGTCAGTGTTTTAGTATCCTGGTGCTCCTACTTAGTGTATCTAAAATGTTCCACTACTACAACACTTCAGGACCAAATGAGAACAAAATATTGAGCTCAAACCCCTGCCACTACTGCTGTGCAGGTGATACAAAACTAGTGGGAAAGAAACTGCATTCTTCTGTGCAATTGTTGTGCACTGTTTGAAACTACACAGGAATACCTCTGATTAATTTGTTCAGCATTTCTCTTTCATTAGTGTTTCAAATTCAGTCAAATCTAATTATCAGTTTTTTTTCTACAGATGACAAATTCCAATTCTGAAATTATAGATGCAATTATCAAAATGGTTACATACACAGTCATTCAACTTTTTCTCTAATGAGCTTACAGCTATAACTCAGGAGGGGACAGTGCAGTCTGTCAAACTACCATACTGAGTGTTGTTTAGAAAGTCATGTCTGATGTTTTGGGAAATTAATAAAAAAAGAACAAGCACTGTATGAGCCAAATAGTTCACACTGTGTAGTAAGCAGAGCATTTACAGGTGCATCTAGATGATAATTAACATAGGGATTGGGTTATGTAGCTCAGCGTTTTCTTGTTTTCCTTTCTTTCTTTCTTTCTTATCTTAAAGAATAAATGACTTTGTCCATAAATTTGTCCACACTAAAATATGTGCTCATTTTAAACAATTTTAGTGTGGACTCTAAAATTGTCATGATGAACAAGGAACTTAAGAATCAAGACCATTAAAGTAAAATGGAAAATTCCCATCACAGTGGTCCCTCTCTGCTTGCCTTTGTAATGGCACCAACTGCTAAGAGCTTTTCATCTGCTTTGTGCAACTAATAATCATCTATCCCACTCTAATTTGGCTTGGCAAACACAAATTAAAAAGTGTCTCCTGGGTTAGGAGCTTGAAAAATAAATGCTCAGACTCACAAAACTGGCCAAGAGTTGGTACAGTAAAAAGAAACATATGGAATCAGGCTCTCAGAGAATTGTGTGAGAGAACTTCAACACGACAGTACAGATTGTTAACACAGTTTAAACACCTAATCTAACATTACACATTTAATCGGATATAAGTCAAACATGTTCAAACAACTCTCAAGTGTCTATGTCTGAGTTCTCTCAGTGACCTTTGAGCTAACAGACCTGGTATGTGCTGGGCTTTGGGAGGTAAGGATATCCACCACAACTCATGTGTGTTTGTACAATTAAATCACTTTCCCAACTCCCAACCTCAAGCCCTCCTGGGGATTTTGGAAAATGCAATTATTTTTTTATCAATATGACAGCATAATCAACTCATACCTAGGCAATCTCATTATACTCTGGACTGCCAGATGCCTAATCGGAACCTCTATTATCTCTACCTCTGTCTTTTGTCCTGTATTCCAGCCAATTCAATTGTAACATCATTAGTGCCTTTTACAGGGGCAATGACCCTTCTGTCTTCCAATAAATGATCTCAAGATCCTATGGGTAAGCTTATCTTTTGCATTAGGACATGCACTACAAACGGTCCAGATACGGATACGCTGGGTATCAGGAATGTACTCATTCATCAAGCTGGTGACAAACATGTTAAGATCTTCCATAGTAGTCAATTTCATTGCTAAAACAATGTGCAAAACCATCATGACCTATTTTCTAGCCAAATTCAAGTTCTACTACAGAGCTTGGAATGTTTTTTCAGTATTAGCTGACACCCTTGAAATCTGTTTGCCTGCTCTATTATATAAGTTAGTCTTCATGAAATGAACAATGTTGGAAAATAAACACTGGTTTCAGATGTGGTAAATATTTAGAAGGCAAAACGTTGTTTTTCCTGTTTAATAAAAGTGGACAAAACTTAAACAAGAATCTTTTCACATGAGAGCAATACAATCCAAACCACAAAGCTATCTCACCACTTGTTTTTAACAGCAAAACAATTGCTCTTTGTCAATGCCACCTTCACAATCACCCCCCACTCCCCCAAAAACAAACACGTCCCTGTAGGGGCAACACAGGAAATAGTTGTGATTCTCATCAGTAACCTGTCATGAGCCAGTGAGTGATGGCTCCAAAACCGTTATTTAATATAATTTCCAATACACCCGTCACATTTAATGACATGTCACTCTAAAGGTACACAGTCAATGGGCTCTGTTACGACTAGTTTGACTGTGACAAACACCTTCTGCTAGAAGTGTAAAAAAATAATAATTTCAGCTGTGCAGTGGTGTAAAACCCTGAAAAAACAGGATGCTTTTGTCACAAACGTAACCTCAGTGGTAACACAGAATCACAGAATGTCAGAGTTACTTTTGTATTTACTAATATTCCCCTGTCCGCTTTGGTGCAGGCTTTTTCATATACAAAAACTAACATAATAATTATCAAAGTCTGTGTAGCCTGTGCAGCCCACTACCTTTAGATGGTAATATAGTGTAATCTACGTAGCCTACAGCTTAATCCTTGAGTGAAGAAGTGAGGTAAATCTAACAGAAAATATCCATCCATCCATCCATCCATTACCATAAGGTTGGTGGAAGTGGTGGAGCTTATAGCTAAATATGTGCAGGCTAATTTATTTTCAGGTAACAGTACCCATGCCATAAGGAAATCAAAAGGAAAAACAACAAAACTTAAAGTTAATCAAAGTTACCATCAAAGTTAGTGCACATTGATTGAGAACGATGCAGAGAGAAAGACAATAGTGTCAGCAACACTTCCAGCAAGCAGCAAACAGAGAAGTGGATGACCAGCTTCAAACAGTAAAACACAGTCTGTTCATCCACACTGGTGTGTTAACCAGATTATGTGATGTGCTTTCAAAAAATTAATTGCTGTACTTTCAAATTCAAAATGCAGGGAACTGTGTAAATTAATCAATTAATTACGCTGAAAATGCAAAGTGCACCTCAGAGCGTCAGTCTGTCATTAACATTTTCACATACAGAACTGATGTGAAAATCTGGCATATTGTTGATGCCTCTGCATAAGTGATCTAAAGAAGGCAGTTTGAATGTATTTTATGCTTTTGGAGAGGCTTTGCCAGTCTAAAACAAATGTATTGTAAGCCTATATATAAATGAGTTTTAGTGTTGAAATGCTATTTTCATGATTAGGTTATGTTTTTCACACCACTGGTCCGTGGCAACTGTTATCCTAAAATAAAATAACTAAAGCTAAAAATTAAACTAAAATAAACTAAAACAAAATAGAAAAGAGTCCATGAAATTAAAACTGAACTGAAACTAATAAAACCACTGAATTAAAACAAAAAAACAAATTCTGATTAAATCCAAAAATATAATAAAAAAGCTTGTTCAAGCAGTTCTTGTTCAAGTTTGTTATTTTAAGTTAACTTTAACCCTGCTCAGTTCAGAAAAACAATATAATTATAGAGAGACTAGGCTGACCTGAAGGTGAAGTATAAAAGGTTCTTCCATGACACCAGTGTTATGTATCCCCAGCCAAGACTCAGTGCTTTGGTTGTTTTCTTTTGGCACAACTATTGTCCATCCAACTACAGACATACATACATACATAAACTGCTTTTCCTGTTAAAGGTCTAGGTGGGTGCTGGAGCCAAAATAGGCAGGGTACACCCTGAACAGGTCACCAGTCTATCACATGGCTGACATAGAGAGGCAAACAAACATTCACACTCACATTCACACCTATGGCAATTTAGAGTCACCAATTAACGTAACTACATGTCTTGGACAGTGTATTATGCTCCCATCTTACTCTTATAGCAGTTCCTAATTTGAAACTGAGTAAAACGCTGCAACCACAGATCAACACCTCATGTAAGGATATTATGATTGGTTCATTATTTGAAGCATTTCTAACTTCAAGTCACAAGAAGGCAATGACTCAGGAAATGTAAAAACACTACAATTTTTTCGGACATTCTGATAAAAGCTGTATAAGGAAAACATTTGAGAGATGCCGAGAAAATTAAATTGGCTGTGTATGCCTCTGTATCCTGGAAACACTGATGTAGGTAAAAATTTTCCTGCCTCCAAAATATTTATTGACAGAAAGATTGGCTGCAATAATCCCTTCGTCTTTCTACGCAGCCTCAAGCCACTCGCAATATCTCAATCCATCTGGTACAAAACAACTTTGGGTCCCTTGGCTTATCATGTCTAAACTAACTCATGCCTTTTACCTCATAGGCAGACTTAATCACAACCTTGCTTTCTTTCTTTCCAGCTGGCCAGCAAACAGTTATAGCCTTCTGCCAGTCTGTACAGATTTGACAGCTTATACACCCCTCTGAATGTTTTTCCAAATCTCAACAAAGATGCATATTGGCAATGATAAAATCTAGAGAATTACTTTTGTTTCCATTGTGACAGCTATATAGAAGGGCAAATGTAGCCACATACAATCCCTCTTCTTTTCCCTAATGCATCAGCAGTTTGTGAAATTATCCTTGCTAGAAGACAAATCTAATAATTATTGCTAGGTCCTCCACACTTCTGGTGGTAAAAAGTGCACAACAGAAAAGCAGCCTAATAATATGACTGGTTGAGGTCCATTTCTCCTTTTGTCCAATTGGTCACAGATGTCCCTCGCCTTAGCTCGCACAATCCAACATACTGTAAATAAAAGGGCTGGCTGGACATGAATCAGTTAATCTGAAACATACTATTGAATGGTTAATAGAGCCTGAATCCTTGAGGTGGGTGAAGAAAGCATGCACCATTTGATTTAACATTTGCAGTGAGCTATCACAGTTTGCAGTTTAGAAGGCATTTGTGTTGTCTGGTCAGTGATGTATTAGACCAGAAAACCAACTAATGAGCTACTGGTAATAAAAAAGAAATGTTCAAGTCATCATCACAGTATTCTATTTCATATTGTCATGTGTTTCAAATAGATTACGCTTTCTCAAACCCTCTGCTTGATGACTTTGATCAAAAGCTTGAGTTTGCCTTGTTTTCAGTGATGATGCATACCTCAAAAGTTCAAAGTTGTATGCTTCCACCAACCAGTCAACTTGTTGTTTACATGCATGACTGTCCAGACTCATTCTAATCATTTCATCCATGAGTCCGAATGGATGTTTGGATGTAGTGTTGAACACTGACAACTTAATCTTTTAGCTTTGGCAGTTTGTTCAAGTGAATATGTTAAACAAATATAATGAATGTAATTCACAACACATCAAAAGCAGAGCATGAATATCTCCTCAGAAATACTCACCCAATAATAACTAACAGCTTCCCAGAATCATCACTAGTAATAATGCAGAAGTGTGCATTATGACTTGACTCAGCTCCAAAGCACCGTTCACTACATGATAATAGAAGTAGGACATGGCTGACAGTTCTTTGGCCGTAGCTTAAAGCTCTAATAAAAAGAATCAATTAATTGACTATTAATGAGCTAAATGGGCCCTTTTTAAAGTAACAAAAAAGGTAATTCGGAGTCTCATAAGGACTCCGACGAGTAGCCCATTCACAGAGAAAACCAAGCCAAAGCAAGAAGACTAGACTGCATCCACTTAACACTATCCTGCAATGACCGAAACCTTCCGTGGAAACTGTTCTTATAAACACATCCGCAATATTCCAGTAATGATAGCAGTTTTATAATCAAAACACTAACTTTAACCATTTCTAGTCAAATACTCCTTTTTGCAACCGTAAATGGTACATCAGTCTTTGCAACCTTAATTCTTCATTGGTTGTATTTTGTTTGTCCAGCATCTCATCAGCTTGTTAACACTTTTCCCATTAACAGGTTGCTATGCACTGTGGATGGCAACTACGTTGGTGCTGCTAAGGCCTGTCTAAGCAAGGCAATAGCTGCAAATTGACAAGGGGCCAGCTAAGTCCCTTGATAGAACCCTGCCCTGATTAATTAGTGCCATGGAAGATGGAAAAAAATATACATGGAGCTTAGTACTCCTGTAATCTCTCTCTCTGGAGATGATGTGCGCAGAGCTTGACCAGGCAAAATACATGGAAGACAACTTAGTAAAGTAAACAGTAGATCCTCTTTTTTCTGGTTTGTATTGATCTTCACAATTATCAACTGCAGACCCAAGAGAGAATCCAATAATAGGACTGAATGTGCTAGTTTATTCAAGAATATACACAAAGCTGTAAGAAACTACAGATTTTCCTTGAAGTAACAATGAAAAATTACTGTGGATGTATCAGATGAAATGAACCTTGAATGTAGTATTTTTGGGCAAACCTCAGGAGAGTCTGGCTTTGTTTAGCAATCATACTATTTCTTCCAAAACATCTGCCTTTAATAAAGTCATTATGCAATGTGTTTGCACCAAGCTTTATGTATTTTGTCAGTTTGCAAGAGGAAACACAGCATATAATCAAACCAACAGGCCATAAGAATGACTATGACAGGCATATAATACAGAAAAAACACCACAGGCAGTTTAAATAGATAGCAATTGTAAGTTATTTTGTAAGTGATTCAAAATAAATCTCAATGTAATTACAATTTGAGTCATGTTTTTTGCAGTTTCTTCTATCACCCAAATCAGTTATAACTACTGTACATTGTGCTCACCAAGTGGAATCCCAATTTCAAGAGAAGGATGACTTTTTTCAGGAAGTATCAGGTTAAAGCACATGTTCAGACCAAGAATTCTGCATTATTTTGAGTAGTTATCTAAACTTGATGTTGTGGACTTGTTGATGTTCAGTCAGTGCTCAAGTAGTGCGGTTCATCACACCACGGTGGTGGGCGAGGGTTTAAGAGTTGGATGTCTCCTTGGGTTCTTTGCTCTTCATTTGTCTCCTTTCTGATCTTCAGCAATAAACTCCCCACTATAACTGCGACTGACTTCTGTCTCTGTCATCTTGGCTGGCTGGAATTACTCCTCAGATCTATATGGAGCATGACCCTGAAAAGTGTTTTCAATTACGTGCTGCTGGTGTCAACCCCTTGTGCTTGGGCTTATTGAAACTGAACACCCCAAACTTTAAACAAGGCCACAAAGTTATGTTGTGCTTCTGCTATCAACAACATGAAATTACATATTTTACAAATGCCTCACAGTGCCATGCACAGAATAATTTGACAGCAAATTATGTTCAGTACACAGAGAGATCAGCATAAGCACTTTGAGTCATATTCAGTTCAGTGCAATAAATATGATAGTAAAATAGCTGCTGTTAAGTTGTTATGACCCACATTTATGTTGGCTTTCTGGTGACCTTGCCCAAAAGAGATCAGGGAACACACTGTTCAGTCACTACTCTCACAAGCCATGCATGTGAAGTGTGTCTTCAAAAGAGATGGCGTGTAATCAAGATTAGTAAGGCAACAAAGTCCATGCTTAGGTGTAACAACTAATTTTCTGTTGAGCAGACTTAATGTCACTGTGTCTACACTGTACATGTACAGTCAAAGAGTGCTCTCCACTTCAGAGTTAGTGATGGATCTACATAACGTGCTGTACTACCATACAGGTATTCTCATTTACTCCACTCTGGTTTTGGGTGAAGCTATGTTGGAAGGTCACCAAACTCTGTGTACAAGTACATGATAATACATAAACTCCTCTGGAGATAGTGTAACTATACAATACTACTGCCAGTTTGCTTCAAATTCAGATTCTGTGCGAATATTAGGTTTATAACTGCATTTCTTTAACACCCCTGTTGACTTGGTAGAGGAGTGATGTCCCTATTCCCAGTGCCCCTGAGCTATTATAGCCTTGCTTGACATGGTGTCATGTTGTCAAGGGTGTCACCTTTACTGTTATATATTGTGCAACTCTGTAACTCTGCTCACTCTGATTCGCAGTGGCATCGATAAAGTTCAAATCCCCTACCCCTTTCCTTCCCTCTGTTCCTCTCTCACAAGTCCTTGCCCTCACCTGTATGCCATGGCAGAGAGCTAGGCCAAGCAGGACATTCTCATCAATCACACTTAGGGGAGTGAAGTGTGGACGAAGGTAGTGATGCGGCAGTGGTTGTGATAATGGCCTTGAAAAGTCAGTCTGCCAACCTTGCCCTCATCACTATGTCATAGATGGAGCAGACCTAGTTCTCTGGGGAGAGGAGGATCCTTGCCCGGAAAATACCAGTGAGGTGACTCATGGAACATTCCAGAGATACAGTAGATCCCTGTATCATAGTGATTCAGTCTTAACTTAGCAAACCCACATTTCATACATGTTCCATGATTCATTCAAGACATATTGTCATCTCCATGATTAATTAAGGTTCTTTTACGCTCTGCTACTCTGATCATTCAAAACAGTATTCACTGTACCTTTGCAGTGCTATGCCTGCTTCTTAAAGGTACAACTACTACGAAAAATTTGCTTCATATAACTGTATAACAACACCTAAGCAACATGTTGTAAGGAGAGATGAGCAGCATGCATCAAATGAACAGTAGCTAGAACATGTATCATCATCATGTCGGCCGTCTGTGTATTGAAACGATATCAGCAGATACTCAAGGTTTTGGTATCAGGATCGGTATCGGACATGGTATCAAACCACCCCTAGTTGAGTGTTGTGCTTTTTGAAGAGATTGTTACAGGTTGTTGAAAACTGACTGCCAGAAATTACAAAATACAGTAACTTAAATCAGCTCTGTCTCTGACCAACATGAAAATACTAAGTTTTTCAGCAACCACAACCATAACTTTTGAGTTGACTAAATATTATGTCAGTGGAATTAATATAACAATCCCAATGCCATGACTTAATGACAATAACACCAGTCTACTATGACATCTCTCCACTGTGGAATAACTCATTCTAATGATGCCATTTGTGTCCTTTAATAAAATATCCTCAATGTAGTATTATAAAATTGTAGCATAATAATAATAATAGCAATAGTAATAGATAACAAAAAAATAAAAATTAAATTAAACCAAAGCATTAGCTGTTGATATACAAAACAACTTATGTTTTATATTAAAGTTTATCACCTAATTGGTTTAAATAACTCATACTGTATCTCATACATACAAGTTATTTAACCAATTTTATATACATGTATACATGTAGCTGAGATGACAATAAAGTTTACTTTGACATTGAAAAAACTGTAATGCTTTAAAGGAAATCTAACAATATTAGAATATTGGAAAGGGCCTGAAATGCACACCAAGTACTCAATATCTCACTGTGCCTCTTTGACAAGTGAATGCATGTCATAATTAAAACAGAACTGCCTTTCTACATGAATCATTCAAGCAGTTACCATGTTCCTTGAAAAATGAACACATCTCAGACTAGACGTGTTAAATGTGTTGATGAGCAGATGTGAAAAGCATCTATTCATCACAGACCTTTCTGCAGTACAGACTTTCCCAACCCTTTTGGCTTGCAATGTGAACCGCATAGAACAATGACCCTCATCCATCCAGCCATTTCTTTGCAGTGTCTTGATGTTCTGTATTTACAGTAAATGTGCAATTGTAGAGCATATTTATAAGTGAAGGATTTATAAAAAATAATTCTAATATTCATCATAGACATGTGACACGAAATATATTTGCATTTTCATTAAATCACTGAAATATGGTTTAATTACAACCATGATTTAGGCATTTATTCTGATGATAAAATCTAGGCAGAAACAATAGCGGTCTGCTTTCCAAGAGAGAGCTTAAAAGCTTGTTGCACTCTTTGTAATTAGCTCCAAGAATAACATCTATACATCTTTAACTGAAAAGGTTCACTTTACTGTGACAATACGTTACAATGTTTGAAACCTTACAGAAATGTCTAACTTTCTTCACAGTGGGGGAACACCCTGGTGCAGTTATGTGGCTACAGCACATGCCACATAACTGCAATATCCCTGGTTCCAGTCAAGACAGCGTTGCATGTCATACCCTCTTGCTCCCATATTTCCTGTCTCACTGCTATCTATCAAATAAAAGCTAAAATGCCCCACAAAAGATTGAAAAAAAAAACCCACAAAATTCAGTGTGGTGGATTTTGGACTGTTGTCTACGTCTGGTCCATATGTTCCCAGGTACTTTCCAAGACGTTGTTTTATCATGTTTAATAAATTAGGTTCTTCGAGGACAGCAGCCATTAATGACTACAGCACAAATTCACTGCAGGGCATTTCAATTCATGCATGAAAAATGATCATTGACAACCTTAAAATTAGGAAGAATCAAACAGGCAATGAAGCAGATTTGATTATGTGCTCTGAATTTCTATCCTCCTGAAATTAAGATATTTCAGCAGGAGGTCTACTAAACCCTTCAACATCTAACTAGTGGATGCAGAGGTTTTATACAACATGCACTGATGTCTAAAGACATCAAAGACCACATTTTTTGCAAAGATATAATCCAAAACAAAGTTGGACCGAGGGCAGAAAAACAGATCTGACAAGTTAGTGAAAATCAGAATGAGATTAAGGCAAGTTCAAGACTTCCTCAGAAAGTGCTCCAGACAAACAGCTCCAGACCAAATGAAATATCAGAGTTGTAATTCCAGCCGTAGTCAGACAATAGATAGCAGCTGCACAGAGACAAGTCCATGTATCTGGACTCCCAAGAGGCTGCACAGTAGGGCTTTTATTTCCCAGCAACTCAAACAGACATATGCCATTTGTTCACTACTGGCACACTATAACTGTAAACGCTGTTCTCTTATAGTATGGCAGAGTTCTCAACTGAAGGGAGGCAACCAAATCACCAGTGTCCAGTTTTAAACTGGACTCTGTTGAACACTAACAAGAGTTAGTTTATCATTGGTGATTACACTATTAAGGGTAGTGAGAGACAGGACTAACTTTCTTATTAGGACTACATATCAAAAGTAATTACCCTTTTGAAATACTGGCCATGTCAACACTTATGCAAAATACTTTACAAACAATGAAAGAGTGGAACTTCTTTGCTTCATGTGTGATTAGTGAAAACAAATACCAGTTTTGATGGCAGTAGGCCAGATGTGTTATGTCTCCTCTCAGCACATTAGTAGTTGAAGCGCACATTAGTAATGGAGAAGCAGGCAAGCTGGTTAGGGCTGCACCCAGCCTGCCCTTGTTTTCTTTTCCTATGAAAAAAATTGATAATTTGTGTCATGGCAAGCGCTGCAGACAGCACTTGGAAGTGCACAGAGGTACATGGCTAGATTTGTTTGCCTTACCAAAAGCATAAACATACCAACATCATATTTCACAGTAAGATGGAACTCCTACCACTACAACTGCCATACATATTCACACCTTCTTCACTTCCACATTCCCAGACAACACCCCTCATTCTCATATTCCTATGGAAAGGACCACCAACTAAAACTCTCATCTCCTGTTACAACTCCTGACAGTTATGCCAGTGTATCAGGCAAATTTCACCAAGTGATATTTTTTCAATACCAGCTCTGTATGCTTACAGAGGTCCTACACAAACATACTTTCATGCTGGTACCTCTCCTGCACGGACAGAGGGCTTCCTAATGTTAGTGCACAGTCAAAGGAATGTTTAATGTCTCAGATTGTTTGAATCAGTGACCACAAAAACACACAAGAACTAGACAGATGCATAGAAAGCTGTATGGGGTTTAGTAATTTAGTTTGGTGTGAAGAAAAATTAGCATTTTGAACTTAATTCACATCTGTGTGAAATAAAAACTTTTCAGTAAGACAATCTGCTGGGTCAAGGTTGTAAGCAACTCTACTCTTTGAAAATAGGGGACACATCTGCCTTCATGTGTTTCTCCTTAGAGAACGAGGCTTTTATCTAAATGCATTTTTAATGGAAAAAAGGTGAAACTGTGATCAGTTTTAGGTTCACTGGACTGTGTCACCAGCTCGTCCAGTATATCCCCATAGTTTGCTCATGCAGAAAAAAAGAGACAGGATGTTAGGAGTACAAGTAATTACTGTAAGCTGGTGTGACAGCAAAGTAAATAAGAGCTGCTGTACAAGGAGAGCACAAGAGGTTAAATTATGCCTCTTTTTAGCTGTAGATAATGAGAGCTACTGTGCAAGCAGATCTGCGTGGGGACTTAAAAAAAACCTGGAAAAGCCACATCTGGTCATAAAAAACAGTGATGGAAATAGTCATAAAGATCCAGAACTATCAAGGGATGCAAAGCAGTGTAACTCAACTTCATTGATAGAGCTGCAAAAAACATGAGGGCTGTAATATACAATGAGAAGAGAGAAAAAGAAAGGAGAATATTTCCATTGTGGGCTTGTTAAGAGCTTAGGGAGGTGTGGAAGGATGCCTTGTCTGGAACCGTAAAACACTCCAGCAGTTAACAATAAAACAACAGTTTTTCCCCCTTCTTACACAAATGCAAATATATTCAAAAATGTAAATTCTTTCTCTCATTGTTTCATTTTAAGTTTGAAACTTCTTTCAATTTGAGTTTTTAATGTGCTCTTTAGATTGGCTGCTTTGAAATCACTCATATTTACAGTCTTGGAAATGGCTAAATATGTATGTATTTGCATAGAAACAAAATCACAGGCTTATTTCAGTTTATTTCAACTTACTGCAGGTTTTATTTTTATCATTTCTGCTTGATGTTCTGCACAGTTAACACTATACTCATAAATATAACAGCTGACACCTGACAATGAAGCACCATGGTGGCAAGTATGATAAGGTAGGATTATGAGCAGTCAGATGATCAGACAGACTGTACACAAGCCAATAGTTTAACCAGATTATTTATCTGGAAACACTCTCTGTCCATGCACAACTTTGACTGGTTAGGTAGCCTAAAGTTGAAAAGTCGGTCTTTAATCTATAACTGCTGTTTAAAAAAATGTGGGTATTCATTTACCATTTGCTTTACTGTTTGCCTTGAAACATTTTGCAGGTATGTTTGACTAACCTGGCAGCACTGCAAAATTTGTCTGATTGTCTGACTACTGTGTTTCTTACTCTGTTACTTATTTTTAGTGATGTCACCATGCTGGAGTTCAAACATCAAGGTTTCAAGAATCTGTGGATGTGTGGGAGCTCTTGGTGAATGAGTGCTACAACCAATATTATCACCTTAATTTGCATATAAACACTGGAACAAATATCACAATTAGAGCATAAAGATCAATGTAATGATGTAGCAAGCAGAATATTAATGCAAAAGATAAAAGCAATGTGCATGAGACAGATATGCAAGCAGCTATGTACAGCTTTAACATATCCTAAATCAGTCATCATTGCATGTTTTAATGCTTGCAACAACTGCCACAAATAAAAGCCTCAGAAATCCCCAATAATCTGCTAAGTGATCATTTAGATCAAAATTTCCAGCCAACACAATGAAAAATCTTTTTGTTAGTGGATTTAAACTAACCCTTTATGGACATTTACATAAGTTATGGTTATACTGTACATTTACGGACTACTATAAACAAAAATGAAGGCTGGATTTTGTATTTCACATCCATTGTTTCCAAAAAGACAAGGCCAATGTAACTCTTCTGCCAACTACTAATGACTCACAATCTTTTTTTTTTCCAATATCTTGAGTGATCCAGTGTTATATTCCCAAATATTGTTGTGGTTTCGTATTCTTCTCCATGGGCTAAGATAGCAATGAGACTAAGCCCCAACAACACACTACAAAAGGTTAACATTCTGTCTATTGGTTATTTGGCATCATACAAAAAGAGGATGTGGCACAAACACAATAGGGTTGACTCCAGTTTTAATTAAAAAAAACTTAAGAATGTTAGTTTCATGCTAACTGACTGAAGTTGTAGAGATAATAGAAGTACAACTCGTTAATTTGTCAACATGAATCTTGATGTCCATCAAAACTAATCAAAATCTGACAGAGTGGATGTGTCATTATCCCAGAGGGCACACATATAGGTGAGCAGTTGCCACCAATACAGATGAAATTCTCCCTCTCAAAACAGCAGCAGTCCATAGGCTAGTGTGAAGGTGAATTGTCAGACTTTCTCCAAACTGTCTAGACTTCCCATCCTTTCAGACCAGCATGGGTTCCCTGATAGCAGAAATCTATTCTGCAAAATGCTCAGAACCACTAATGAAGAAATGAAGCATGGAGGAACCATGACAGACCACGGCCAGAGGGAATCATACAGTTGGAAAGAGGAATGCCAACAGAGTGAGCTGGTTAGAATGAAGTTGGCATGGCAGGAAGAAATGAAAAAAAGAAAAAGCAAGAAGGAGGGAGAAAAGAAATAAAACAAAATAAAAATGAAATAAATGCCTAAAGACAGAAAAGGCGAACTGAAAATACATGTTTACTGTGACATTTTAATTCTTTGAATCATAAATTCAAAATCTGTCTACTCATTTCAGACATATGGGTAGATGTTTGGTGAGATTTGCTAAAGATAATGAGACTTAAACTGTATTATTCATCATTTTTGAGGATAACTGCAACTGTAGGGATTTAGTTTCTAATTGTTTTTGTTGTGTGGCTCATTTATGGTATGGTTGAGAATAAAAAGATTGTCAATATTTGTCATTAAATCTGAAAAGACAATTTTACGATCAGTGTGTCTTTTAGCTTATCTTGATAGTTTTCTGCTCCTTAGTGACCAGAAATGCAGCAAAGCAACAAAAAAGTGGACCTCTGTAGGCATGCTACTTTGTTTGCAGTGTTTTTAGTCTTCTCTACTCACTACCGCTTTTACCCTCCCTTTGGCACAAATTTGCCAGGCAGCCTCATTGTCTCAGATGAAACCAAGCAGAAGACATGGTTGCCTCAAACCCTCTGAGCCCCACCTTCCCACACACAAACAACACACCCCCACCTCATCACCGCTACCTAACTAAGCCCCACTCCAGGGATTCCAGTTACAGTTAACAGTCTGCTGAGGGACTTTTGGGATCACATCAAATATGACTCTTGTGCCTCCCTTCCTGCTACCATCAACAATCATGAGGTAGGGGCCACACCCTTGCTCAGCACGGCTCCACTTTCAGCACAAATCAGTCCGTGTGACATATTATTTATGACTTTTCCTCCATGATTAATTAATTTGAATTATACTTCAGACACGGTCCAGACACTATCACATCTGTCATGTCTCTGGAGTCCAGCAGGTCTTATAGGAGTCAGGCCCACCCATTCCATCAACACCCCCACCTCCCTCCATTACTGTTTTTCCAATTATCTAATTGTGTTTTGTTTATGGCTTCTGTGATCACCGGCGACAGCATGATCAGTGCAGTTGCCACCCAAAGTGTAATTGGCAAGAAACTTGTCTATTTATCTGCTGCCTGCTTCACTTTTACTAATCACACTGTCGTCTAGCAAACAATGTTTTCATTTAGGAAATGTAAGCATCTATTGATATTATAATGTCTGTATTGTGCTGATGCAATATCAAAGCCACTTCATTTCCACTTTCATTGTTCATGACTATTAATTCCTGTAACCAACAATAATATAAGCCTGGGATGTTAGGTGTGTCTGCTGTTAGTTTTCTTTTGAGCGGTTCAGTGGGCTGAGTAGTCAAGGATTAGAGTTACAGATACAAAGGCCATTTTTAAGGCTGCATTAATCAATATTTTTATGGATCAAATGACTTAAGGGGTTACTCATCATAACCCCACTGATTGTTTGGCCAGCACCAGACAAAGATATAATCTAGCTGCTGAACATAGTGGAGCACCTAACCACTAAAGAGAAACATGTTTTCAGGAGGTAAAAAATGAAAAACCCAGAGTTAAAATTACAATAAATAAACTTCTTACATTTATTAGGTGGCCAGAAATAAAATTCTATATTAAGTGCTAATGTTACTCCATGTCTGCTAGATGTATAAAGAGGTGGCTGTGACGCAGTAGGTAGGGCAGTTGGCTGTAGTCTAGTAGTCTGTAGTCAAACTGCAGGGTTGGTGGTTTGCTTCCCGGTTAACCCCTAATTCCAGGCCACATGTCAAAGCATCCTTGGCAAGACGATGAACCCCATACCCTTGGCGCCTCAAAGAGGCAGCCTGTCCACAAACAATTTCCCCAAGGGGATTAATAAAGTATCAATTATTATTATTACAAACAGGCACTATTGCAACTTCTATAACAACTTGTGAACAAAAGCCAAAACAATTTCACAGATTTACTGTAACCTACACAGTGTTGGAGGAAAAGTCGACCCAATTCCATACAACTGTTCTCACACATCCCTACACTGGTATCTGCACAAAGTGTCCTACTGCTGACATTTTCAATGGAAAAAAAAAAAAAGATTGTTGTTCATTGACTTTGCCCACCAAGATTTTCCCCAACTGTTCATTCAGCCTCAAACCCCAAAGCAATCACTCTTGACATCAAAAAGGATCTCTTGGAACAAACACAACCCCTGTGTCAAAGATATTGCAGGTGAAAGTGCTGGATCCTTGCTGGTAGTTAATCTAATACTCAGCTCTCTTGATGAAACTGGTGACAAGCAGCGTGTGGCTTATCTCAAGAGTGAAGAGAAATCCAGCCTCAAATCCCAAAGTCTTCAGCCTAGCTAGAGTTGAAGGGTCCCAAGGCCCATTGTTAATTTGTTCCCCTTGGTCAACTGTACCTCAAAGTTGTCTTTTTTTTTTATTACTTTAGTGACGTGCAAAGACGAGTATTATCTGGGTTACAGACACATATTAATCTGTACTGCTGAAAGTACAGTGGTTTTATATCTAGCCCTTAACAAGAGACAAAATATCTGAAACTAGGAAGCCACACCATGAATTAAACTTTTAAAAAATTCTTAAACAGAACTATAAAATAAACAAAAATGTTTATTATGGCATTTTCTGTTCAAAGAGTGTAACCAAAGTTCTTCAGCACTATTGCAATGCAATTATTAATTTCAAAATTTATTCTATATACATAAAGCCAACTGCTCATAATGACAGATCAATAATGAGCCAATTTCTGAAATTGGTGCAACTTCACAATTGGCCATATAAATACAACGACATAGACAATCAACTGAAAATACAGCATAATAAAAATTGACAGTCTCACATCTGCAAAATATCATCAGTATAATAATAGACACAACCACTACCAACCACTCTTATGAGCTGATTAAACTGCCAATGATCATGAGTGGTATGCACCGGTTAAAACACAAGGGCCTTGACACTACATTTCATTACAAAATATTGAAACATTCAGTCTTTCCTGAGGCCATTGTTTGTGCTAAAGATCAACAAAGCATCTGTCTTAGTGATGCTTCTGTTCATAGCTACACTAAATACTCTGAAGGCTAAAAACGAAGCACAATGAAGCAAAGCTGAGACATTTGGTAAAAAAAATTCCTACAACAGTTTCTGTATCTGTCATTAAATTAATCTCTCTCAAAAAGACATGTAAAATGATAATGACATCTGTTTCCACTCCCAGTCCCTTTGATTATGATGACTTATGCTCCAGAAATGACTGGCTGAGAAACTTGTCAGGATGAAGAGGGAAAAATGAAAACAAATCTCTCCCACCCTGAAACGACAGTCTAAGCAGCTCTGATCAGACAATACTGAAACAGACAGCAGCATGTAGTATTCAGAAAAAAAGTCATTTAGGAAAGATGAGACCCACTTCTGCAAACTCATGTAGGTCAATGACATCTTAATTTAGACTTTGAGATTTTATACAGTAGGAGTAAAGTACAGCCAAAAACTACACTAATGTCAGGCAGCACATTTTGTTATTCAGCCATCTTTCCTGGACACCAACTGGGATGCAAGCTACAGCATCTGAGCACTGCATCAAATCCAACACACCAAGCTCAGAACACAGACAAAGGACCCCATCCACCCGTGGTGAGCGAGAGGACAGTGATTAATGAGGCCACACCAGTAGAGAGCGGCTGTTATACTCCACCTCCACTCGTCTCTGCTTCAGCAGTAAAACTGTCAACAAGTAACTAATGGCTGCCAAGTTGTCTTCTGTTATACATTTCCTAAAAACATCACACTCCTTATCACCTCTAACACTGCACTGACATGCTGCTGATAACTGTACATAATGGAAGACAAAGAACATGTTAATTATTTTCATTAGCAGACTGACATTAAACTTGTAAAAGTAGGTTGGATTTCCCTACCTATAACCGAGACCCTGAACCAAGAGTCTGTTATTTTATGACATTTGAGACCCAAACCCAGACATAAAGTCGAGGGTTTATTATAATAACCAAAAACTGTTTTGAACATAGATCCCATGCACTGAAATGAAAAAAGTTTACCTGACTTAGTAGAGTTTGCTGTTTTACAAACATTTCATGTAATGTTGGTCTATGGGCAAAGTGCATTGTAAAGTACAGAAATCACATGAGACCAAACTCTTCAGTACTGTAAAACTTCACTTAGTCATTTTGTTAGTATTTAATTACAGCCTTCTTAAATAACGATTTTTGGGATAGTAGTCATTTGGCAAATAACATAAAATCTATCACAACATAATTCCAAAAGTCCAATTTTGCATAAATCGGAAAATTGAATTTGCAGCAAATGTGTTGCTCTCTTTATTGTTTCCTCATCTAAAGTAAGAAAGATTAATCTGATCTTCTTCCTCTGTTGCTACACTTTGAAGTAAAAGATACAAATGATGCACTACATATAAAATCAGTTTTCCAATTATGAATTTTTATTGAAATTAACTCGTGGACGACCAACTGATTGGTCGGCCGATTAATATGGCCAATCTTTGGCATTTGTAATTAATTGGCATCAGCCGATGACTGCGCTCATGCTGTCTAATTAGTAAAAAACGTCTGCAGACACATCTGCAGCCTACACTGGTTGAATTTCACATGTACATGCACCTGTGTATGAATGCGCAAAATTATTTGGGTGCACCAGAGCAAGTGACTCGCAAGGATGCATTTCATTAGCATTTGAAAAGAGCAGTGAGTGAGACTAACAAATCTGTAAATACAGTTATGCGGTTTTTGCTGCAGCCTCTCCTTTCTGTGTCTGTGCCTCTGTGACTGAGGCTCCACCACACAGAGCAGGCAACAGGTAAGAGAACAGGTGAGATGAGACTTTACAAGTTTACAACTGTACGTTGTTAGACTTGATTTGTTACAATATACAAAAGCGAGCAAAAAGCCAAATAGTTGAGCAAAATACCTGTTAAAGAAGCAGACTCTTTGAATAAAAAACATACCACTTCTCTCGAAAATTACAGAATTCTCGTGCATTTTAATAGCAGCTTCCTGATGCCTGTAAATTATATAAAGTCTCCCAGATATCAGATATTTCCTCTCCTCATTTTTGGACCTACCGCACAGCATGACCCTTCTCCACAGCAGTAGCATCAGTGATGCTTTCAGGGACAGTACAGAATGTAGGTCATCCAGGTTTCAGACAGTTTTTTTTTATTTTGAAACACTTTAAAACACTGTCAATGCTCAGTTAAGTTCAGCATTTTTTATTTCTAATTTGAAACTGTTAAATTGTTGACGCAAAATAAGAAAAAAAAAAAGAACATTGGCCTTACAAATTGCCCATCAGCCTCACTTCTCTAAAGATCGGCATCGGCCATAAAAAACCCATATCAGTCAACCACTAAAACGAACTACTGACAAAGAAAAATCTGACTTTTCTCGTATGACTGCAACTTTCATTTTTAAGAACTGTCATGCCAACCACTTTGCACTTAACTCAAGTCTCATGATGACATGCAACATTGTTTTCTTTTTTAGACTCGAGTGTGAACTCAACATAAAACTGTCATCCACTCAGACTCTCCAGTCCGCTGTTGTGTCGGACAATATTTTAAGGAGCATCTCCTCCTCCTTAAAGAAACCCACTGCAGCAACCTTATGAAGTTTTTTCCTTTCATTTTGTTGGTTGGTGTGCCCCTCTAGCCACTGATCAAACTGCAATCTCCCAGTTCAAACACAGCTGCATCAATGGGCTTTAATCACACTGCACCCCCCTGGATACAAAGATATGCACAGCTGCTGCTCTGTTGCCCAGAAACTGAATGTCATTTCAGGAATACCCCCATTCCAAAACAGGATAGTGTTACAGGAAGCACTGCAAACAGCTAAAGCCTCCAAACTTGATTTCCTATTTCAATCTGAGCACTATATACTGTTCCAATGCACTTTCTGGAGCCCATTCTTCTAATGAGAGTTCAGATGTCATTGAAATTGTGAAGACAGGATGCAAGGAATTACATAATTGCACCTTTCCCATAGGCTGACCTAGTTATTATTGAGTTTTCAGTATCATCTTCCCCATCACTGGAGACTGACCTAAACCTCTGTTCAATCAATGTATACCGAGTTATGAGCTCTGTAATATAAAAATCACATTATTGGATGCAGCTCATTTAGTTTGAAAACCTCATGTAGAAACCTGCTAACAGATCATTTCTGTCAATCTGAAGCCAAAAAGCACTCCAGTAAATGCATTTTCAGGTTGTTTACTTCAAAATGACTTTCTTGTTCCTTTCAGACTCTCAATTTAGAAAAAGAAATCCAATTCCTCCAGGATTAGATGGCTGTTAACATTACATATTCTAAATCTTGAATAAACAAGAACATGAATATTTATGTTCAATTTAAGAAACAATGTAAGCAATATATGATTTTATTAGTGGAAAAACATTAAAGGCATGCCATGTGAAATGGCCTAAGGAAAATATAGCTTCTGTTTGGTAATACTGACTTTATATGAGCCTTCATTAAACTAAACAGCCTTCCTAGAGCTGATGCTCACTTTTTCAACCCCGCACGCCAACAATTCTCCCTTTATGCAATTTAGCCTTGTTTTGTACATATCAAGACTGGAAGACAAGGCAATAATGACAGATTGGACTATGAGGCCATTTGTGAATTGTTATTTCCCTCTTTATTTTGCCTCTACAGTGTTGGACACTGCTACTGTTAGTCCTTCAAAGCAGATACAAATGTTGTAAATAAATGCAGGAGGATTGCTGGGGTTTGCTCCCTTATTAACCTGACAGGTATTTTATATTCTGTACAGTCTGAGGTTTTCTGCAAGAGGGAGTTGGCATTTAAGGCCCTCCAGAGACACTAAAGCCATTGGGCTAGTAAGAAGAGCCATATCCGTGAATGAACTAATTAAGCTCCTCAATGTCCTCAGCAAAATGGTGCCCTGAGATTGTTCTCTGCAATAGCAGTAATGAGAAAGAGAGAGGAGGAAGGGTAAAAACATGGAAGAAAAAAAACAGCAGGGGAGGGGGCAGACCTCATCCTCAAATGCATAAGGAGCGTGTACTGCTCAGAAAAGAAAGATTAGAGAGGAGACAGTGGGGGCAGGATTTGAAGCACTTTCTGTTCTTGTCCTGGACAAGTGGACATGATGCATTTTTGAATGCAAGGTCCTAATTTCGTGTCTTTGTTTTTCTACCCTTGGTTGCGGCAAGGCTCATTAAAGCCTATAAACAATGTGCGATGTGCTCCCTAATGAGCAAATGTTTTTTGTAAAAGGGCTCTGTCCTTGGGAAGCTGGCCATGTCATGTAATACTGTATCCAGACCCAGTCTCATGAATCTGAGGACTAACAACTGAACCATTCTCACCAGGCTCGTTTGTCTCCTCAGTCTCCTCATATTCATTGTTCCCTCATGTTCTGTATTCTACTTCCCATGAAATTTTGCATCCATTTTACCTAGTGAAAGGGAGGCAGAGTCATTTCATTTATACTTTGCTCGGTGAAAATCTGACACAGTGATTAATGAAGACTTCCTTCTCTACTCTTCTCTTTTAGGGTTGCAAATAAGGAAGTGGGAGTCGACAAAGTCCCAGGAGATTTCTATGGCCAAGGATAGCTAACTAAGTGATCTGCTTGTCCAGCTAAAGAGCACAGTGGAGCTGAATGAAACAGCACAGTCAAAAACAACAGAGGGCTTTCACTGTGACCATAACAAAGTGTGCTTTCTTTGAGATAGAGAGAAAAACATTTCACTGAAACAAACAGTGGAAGATGGGAACATGAGGCGGCAATTTGAGTTGCTCTTTCAAGCTGACAGTGGGTCAGACAGCGATAAGTGATCTACTTATGCCCCACTGGTCACAGTGATACTGAATTATGATAGCAATAACAATGAGGCAAATCTTTACAGTCCAGATATAAAATAATATCATATTCCTCAAATGAGTGTACAGGTAGGCTGTATAAGAAACAACAACATCCTAATCAAAGATGGATCATATGAAATCATATCAGATTATGATACGAAACAAATTAGTGGTCGATCATTAGGAAAATGTCTGCAGACACATCTGCAGCCTTCACTGTGAGCAGTTCACACCATAGCAAAATGAAAATTATAGCATATCAATGTGAAAAATCATTTGGATGCACCAGTGTGAGTGACTGACCAGGGTGTGTTTTATGGTGTGTTTGCTGCAGCCACTTCTCCCTGTATCTGGGTCTCTGTGACCTGGGGCGAAGCTCAGCTCCTCCACACAGAGCGGCCAGCAGGCAGAAGAACAGAGGGAGCCCCGATGAGGTGAGACCTTACAAGTTTACAATTGTACACCATTACACTTGACTTGTGACTGTACGTGCAATAAAAGCAAGTAAAAAGTCAATTAAAATAGTTTATCAAAATACAAGCAAACAAACATCTCACATCTCCCAAAAATTACTGGGGTGTCCCGCATTTTAATAGGAGCTCCTTGACTCCCACAAATATATAAATATACAATATTTAAGATCTCCTGGATATTATATTTCCTCTCTTTATGTCATAAGTGGGTCTACTGTGCACAGGAGTACACCATGTAGTATTCCTCACAGCAGTTGATGCTCCCTAAAGATCAGCATCGGCCATTCAGAAATGCATATTGGTCAACCACTAAGACAAACAAAGAGTGCAAGTTTACAGCCCTGCTACAAGCCTATGGTGGTTCAGATCCATATTATCTTTATAGCTTTATCTAGCTACACTCAATCTCCTGAAGCCTAACTTTCATGTTTTTGTTTGTTTGTTGAGCTGATGCAGTTGCTTAAAAAAAGCTAACAAATGAAAAAAAAACATAACTGTAAGTTGTCCCAACAAAAAATTATTATTACTTACTATTATTATAAGTCTGTGGTTTAGTTGTGAAAAAATTGAGCTTCTCATAACAATAAATCCAACACAGCTTTTTACAGGCGCTGTGTTTAGTAAAGAACGATGGGTGTGTACAGTCATGTAGGCGTACCATTTACAGAGAATCCCTGATTGTCACTTCACACACATTTTGTCTGAGCTCCTGCCTGTGTTGTTGGAATAAATCACAGTATAATGAACCATCACAACTTATTCTGCTACACATTTTACTTGGGAGATTTTGCAACAAACATCTGCCTGCCAAAACCCCACAGCACTGGATATCAGTCCGCTTCAGCGTGTTGGCGGAAGCTCACGCTCACGTTAACTAGCAGTAATGAAAAATCTAAACACAACACGGACAGTTCGGAGGCAATTAGGAATAATTTAGAAGCAATTAATAAGGAGACAGTGTTTTTTAGGGTGACATAACGTTAGCAGATGTGTCCTTTCTTGATGAAAGAGCTACCATGACTGGTTATGAATGTGGGTTTCTGGGAGCAGGCAGCTTCTCTCCCCTCTTTCCAATATTGCGTACCGCCACTGAATCTTATATCTTCAGTGGTACGCAGGTTAAGACCATACCGGCCTTATGATTTATGTAAATTCCCCAAATACCATAAACAGGTGAGGCAGAAATGTGAAAGAAAATCTTTGAAAAACATGTGTGTCACCCATTTGTATGTTTTAACAATTAAAAAAGATCAGGTCAGATTCTCTGAAGCCTCTGTTGGCTAAAGTAAAAAAAGGGCCAGGTCCTCGACCCTTATGTGGAATCATCTGAGCTCAGCCCATCTGGCTGCCTGCTGCAAGCTAGTATCAATCAAATGCAGCATGGCATAGTCTCTTTGTCCCTGAAATGTAAACATACAGGTATTTTAATCCCTCTGGTGTTCAGACAGTACATTGGTCTTCATTTGACATTTGCCACCCAGTTGGACATAAATGATAATAATAATAATAATAATAATAATAATAATGCTAAATTAAAGTCTGAATGTCTCCCATATATGAAGGCATTAAACATTCTAGGTGAGATTTTCACAAATATGTGATGGTATAAAAGCTTAAAAACACTGTCCCATTCTAGCCGTCATCTATACACTGGTCATGTTCTAGGCGAGGGGTGAAAGTAAATGCTGCTGGCATTAGATTAAAAACTTAGACTTCAGAGAGCATAGTTGGGAGTTTATTGATTGGTTAAAGCTTTTCAAGAAATGCATAATTGGCCAAAATGGAATGATACTATAAGGCAATGATTGAAGGCTGAAAATCTGCAGTATTTCTAATTCACTGCTTCATATGCCAGGGATTTACATTTAAATTTTGAGAATTTACTGTAAGTCATGCAGCACAAACACAGCAAGCTGCCAAATATTATGTAGGAGAAACCACAAAACATCTGCGCCAAGACAAGACTGCCAAGAAAGTGTTTCTTTATCAGCTGTCAACATTCACGTATCATCAACAAAACTAATTCTGTCTTCCAACAAGGGCAAAAAGTCTTTTCGTATCCATTTTCATGTGGAGGCATAATTTTTGAACTGTCAATAGAGCAAAATAATTACAGAACCTTGCAGTTATAGTGGTTATTAAAGCAAGCAACACATTATGCAGAAAAGCTTACAGATAAAATGAGACAGCTGTCAGTCAGGACAGAAACTTTTTCCCAGACATAATCATATAATAATCATAATATAACATTATCATAACATTATTTTGCTAAAGAATAAACAAGAAAAAAGTGCAACATAGGTATGAATGAGGCAGACCGCTCTCTTTTGATGGTGTCTGAAGTGAAAAGATCTAAGAAATGAGATTCTAACCATTGTCCAACGATGCACAGCAAGAAAACTCAATATTGCTAAAGTCATGTTTATCAACAGCAGCGTTTTAAATTAGAATCAAGAAATGAAGATCTAAACTAAAAACATCTAAACATGTCTGATAACATTACTGCTCCCAGCAAGATTTATTACATAAACAACAATCTCCAGCAACAGAAAGGGAAACAATGAATCCAGAAGTTGAAGCATCCTGCCGACCCACTGCTCCTCCTAGATGGCAATTTGCATTGTGTCCCTCCTCCCTCTCATCCTCCATCCCTCCTCCCGCCTTCCACCCTCCACCTTTGTGTGTCTGACCGGCTCACAGTGAGCCCCTCCTGGAGCTATTCTTCGGGAGCACCTCTCTTCGACAATGCTGTTAGTGTGAAAGCCTAATAAATTACAGACCTCTCCTGATCTCATCAAATGCAGAAGCCTGGCCATAAACACACAATGAAAAAGACCCTCTTAGAGGGGTTTGTTTCGGGTCAAATGAAGGTCTAATACCTAATCGGTGAATGTCTTCAATATTTTAAGTGAAACCAGGTTATGGCCTCTTCATTTTTTTTTTAAATAAGCATTTAAAATAAATATGTCAAATCATGTGTATCTGTCAGTTGTGTCATGTGTTTGTGTCTCTCAAAATAGAAAACTTTAGAAAATCAGCACACAGTAATACAACAGATTTCACTGGGGTCATATATAGATTTAAAATAGTATGAACACAAAGTGATACCCATTGCACACTGTTTCTCTTACTGCTGAAAGACAAGTTATACATTTTACATCTGAGTGGTTGATGGTAACTACAGGAGAGGAATTAAGTTAAATTATTCTCTTTGGCTTTGTCTTTATTTATCTGTGCTTGTATTCAGTAGGTATAAATACCAAATGCTATTATTCTAATTATTCTGAGGGTCAGAGTTCCATATTGTCTCATCAATTTATGGGTGCAAATTAATACGCAGACACAAAGTAGTAAATGAATCATTACTTTATAAAAACACAGTGTCAAAACTGTTCACTTTTTTTCTGAAACCCAAGAGGCTCTGTATATACTCTTATATACAGAGCTTATACTAGTGCATATTTTAATGCCAGAGTGTTAAATTCTGAATCACTTAATGCACAACTGGTTCCAGTTTTTACAACAGAAAAAAGGTGATATATTTTTCCCAGAGATGTTTTTTTTTCTGTAATTTAATACCAAACACCCGTCATTCGATGCAACAGACACAAAGGTTCATAGTCAAAAACTAAAGTCTGATACCCAGTCCTACAGATGTTAAATGTATCCAAGATCCTTTTATATCTGTTGTGGCAACAGCCCCTCCCTTCAGCATCTCGATGATGTTGCAACCACCTGCTACCAACGCAACACAAAAACACCATTTATTTTGATCGGTATGATCTCATTAATATTCGCATGTGATTTCTATATGGACAGCAGCAGCAGGGGTCTGGTTATATTCTGCCCCTCTGAATATTGTGGGCATTATTTTACTGGTTAATTAAGTGATATTTGACACATCAGTCTGAGCAAATGGTCCACAGAGTCTGTGCTGCATCCACTGTCAAATCAGTAGCTCCTACATGTGTCTATGTTTCATCTTGTTTCCATAGCATTACCTCACAGCAGATCTCACTGCAATATACTAGTACACAGAGAAATGAATACAGCATGTTACACTGATACAGTATATATGTTAGAATTGCTAAGACTGTACTGTTTGTGCAGCAAGAAAACAAAAATGCATCCTGCCTTCAAAATGGCTTAACCATTTTTCAATTTCAGAAATGAACAACTCCACCTCTTAAGATCACTGCTTGAAAAGACAAACCCAACATTTTATCCACAAATAAAATAAATGTAATGAAGTTACCATTTAATGTTTTCATCTTTCCAGCTGAATTCCATTTCTGCACATAGCCATTTGAATGCACAGCAAGGCTGCTTAAACAGAACTGCACAAGTCATGAACAAGAATTATAAACTCAACTTCCATATTACTTATAGTGATCACATTTTCTTTAAGATTAGACAAAACCTACAGACAAAATATAAAACATCTCAGACCTTGAAGCTTGGGAAAACAGAGTTTGTGCCACCAGGGCTTGTGACACAGTACACAGTCAAATAAGTCATTCTGGACATTTGCTGGCATAGTCTGAAAACCCACAGAGGATGCTTGCCTCAAGAATGTGCTCACTGACAATTGTGCCAATTTAGAAAGTAAACAAGTCCACAGAATACTGCACATGCTGCACATTTCGCCTTGTTCCCATCTCCCAGAAGACACTTTTCTTTATTTGTTCTTCACACAAAGGCTAAGGCAAGTTGGCACCTGAGGAAACCAGCCAATCAGAGTTTCTGGGATGAGCCAGCTGCCATTGCTAAGCATTACATCATGATGATGAGTCACTCCCTGGGATTAATAGAAAGTAGATCACATGCTCAAATACAGTGCTGTGAAAATGTATTGCCCTCTTCCTTATTTTGTTTTGCATATTCGACACACTTGAATGAATCAGATCAAACAAATTTTAATATTACACAAAGATAACCTGAAAACTTAAGTGATTTCTTGATTCAACAAGTCTAGCAGTAATCAGGTCTGGGTGTGGCAAGTGAAACTGAATTCAGTTTCCCAAAAGATGTGGTTAATCACAGTTCATTTTGTATTTACTCGTGTTATCCTTGTGTAATATTAAAATTAGTTTGATTACCTGAATCATTTAACTGTGACAAATAAAAAAAGAAAAGAAAGAAAAATCAGGAATGGAGCAAATACTTTTTCACAGCACTGTACATTTTAGCTTGCCTATGATAACTCAGCTAAGGTAACACAATACAACAGAAGTGTATAAAAACATAGTAAGCCTGGTTCTCTTTGTGCTTTCATGTTCATAAGGGAATTGTTACTATACATTTTAAGATGTCACTTTTGACAAAGGTGTTAGATTTGCCAGTGTGGTTACACATTTGTGTAGACTGGAGTAAATGTTTAAAACAAATGTGAATCACCCTCGCTAATTCATGACAATGTGAATGCTTGTACTGCTTCCTAGACAGACACTAAGAGCTAATAGCCCCAGCCAGGTAACGAAGCAACAGCTGCAAGTGGTAAATATCAAAATTTATGTGATCCAGTGATCATTATTCATGATCACTAAAAGCTATTATGCTCTGAATTGCAAGCTGCAAATTCAAACCAAAGGTTAATATGGACATAAAGCATTTTCTCTTTTAAAAAAAAAGATAGTTGTTAGACAAGACTATTGATGATAATGGTATGATTGAACAGGAAGAGCCCCCACAGAAAAATTAAGTATATCAAGCAAAACTAAAGAGACATTCAGTGAGAAAAGAAGAAAATATTTTAAAACCTAAGAGACAATCACAATAAATTGTGTGGAAAAACATTACTGCATTCATTTTAAATGAGTAACAATTATCCCTGTAGACACCAGGTGTACAATAAAATGAGCTGCCTCTCCAGGTGGTTTGCAAAGCAGGATTTCGGAGATAAAACTGAAATCCTTGAAGATAAATACAGCAGGTGTGATATGAGCTAGGCTGCTGAAATCCTGAAACAAGCTACTGTATCTTACACTTTTACTTCAACCGAGTCCCTAAACTGCAGCACTAGTGAAGTAGCCAAAAAAATAACTGCAGATCTGGCTCTCTCCATCTCACTTAAGAACTGCAAACACCATGAAAGAAGTGGGATGATGATTATGTTACCCAGCAAGTCAGTTGAACCAATTCACTGAAAACAGACAGTGAAGCTCAAACAAAATTGTACTTTCCTTAACTGAGAGCAACTACAACTGCACTTCATTCCCACTCGAGAAATGGCTTTTTACCATCTAAGGAACTGGGAGAAAAGGGGAAAAAATATGTTATTTCTAAAGTCATACACTTTTTACAGTGTCTACCCTTTTTAAAAATTAATAAAATATAAAACTGAAACTTAACTAATGTAAAATAATAAAATGTTCAATAAGGAGCTTGCATACCTTTAAGTGTATGTTGACGTTCAGGATGTAACTGTGACAATGTCGCTGTAGCACTACAGGAAGTCATGAGATCACAAGAATCACTGACTTTTCACATATTAGCACAACAGATTTATGGCATGTCTGGCACACACCAGCCAGTATGTGTTGCCTTATTACAGTACTGTATTCTGTGTTTCCTGTAAATTTCAACAATCTCTTGAAAACGGTCAATACTTGACATTTTTAGATTATTGGCCATTTAGCTTTTGCCGGAGTTAATACCAGCACCGTATGCCACATAGAAGACCTTTTGGTCTTATCAAAACTTGAAGACTTTGCTGAAAAAAGTGAAAAGAAATACCTCATACCCTACTCTGTGGAGGTACTACTACTTGTGACTCATGAAAGAAAGATTATGTCACAGCCTGGCTCAAAGCTGGACAAAGGAGACCACACGAGTTATAACAAAAATTATGTTTGTTTTACATAACTAAATAGACAAACTAACACAAAGACCAACCAAACAACAAAACAAATCAGAGTGGAAGTAAGAGGGGAGAGAGAAAAGGTGGCTGACTGCCACCAGCTTTTATACTGCAGCCAGACCGGGTGAGCTGAATTTCACTGACCATCCAACTCCGGCAACCAGGCTCCTACAAAGAGAAAAGCCTGCAAATGCAAAGGGTCGTCACACCTCCCTCATAAAAAATTAAATAAATAATGCACACATAACATTTTACAGTTAAAACTGGCATTCCACGTCCCCAACTACACCTTGAAACTCAACACAGAAACCCTGCCGTAAGTTCTTCCAGCTTGTCCACCCTCAAACCCTAACCCTATCAACCTTGGTACCATAGGAAGCGTCTTTAAGACTAGAGAGGGAGACATTGTTAGAAGCAGAAGGCAGAGTACAGTGATGTGGGACTTAAAACAATTGTGTGTTTTTGTCAAGGCAAACACTCTACAACAATCGAAAATACAAAATGCATCAGGTCAGTGTCTATGTCAAGGCCCAATCCCTGACAACATGACACCAGCAAACGGGAAGGCAACCACCGCCCCACAAAACCAACCAATACAAAAACTCAAATGCTAAAACCATTGTGCATTAACAAAAACAAAAAACCTACACAAACAAACTGGAGTCTCCCCGAAGCTAATGTACAACAGACTCATTACTTAATATACAACCAACCCTAGTCTTCAGGCAGCTACTGATGAGGGGTACTTACTCACTAGAAATGAGTAGTTCCAGAACGTCCCTGCTATGCAGTTACCCCCAGAAAGCCATGGACGTGATCCCAAGCACATAGCTGTACCCACTTTCACTTACACTTTTGAACAAAATTAAACTGAAACAATCCCTATTAAACAGTCCCAACAAAATCCAAATGGCAGAAGACTACAGTAACCACTTACATGTTTAACCAAATCATAAACGAAAGGACCAAATACCAATAATATTGCTCTCCCCAAAAGGGAAATGCTGAAGTCATGCATGATGCTCCCCAAATTTGCAATTAATCAAGTGGCGCAATCTACAATTTTGAAAACATACCAAAACACCATAGCCTACAAACTAGATAAACTTCCACTGGAAGAGGAGTTAGCAACACAACAAACCAAATGGGTCAAATTACCACTCAAACAATTGTCACTTTACCAAAGTGGTTAATTTGACAATTCCCCCAATTGTCACAACCTGGCTCAAAGCTGGACAAAGGAGGGGAGACCACACATGAGTTATAACTAAAACTATGTTAATTTTACATAAATAAGACAAAATAACACAAAGACCAACAAAGCCAAACAGAGTGGAACCAGAGGGGAGAGAGGGAAGCTGGCTAACACCAGCTTTTATACTGCAGACAGACCTGGTGAGCTGAATCTCACTGACCACCCAACTCCGCCCACCAGGCTCATGCAAAAAGAAAAGCCTGCAAATAAAAAGGGTCATCACATCTATCAAAAATACAAATCATGCACATCAGCATGTGTTCTCCATCAAACTATGTCTGATTTTTAAATGGATTTGTGTGAGGTTGAAAAAGGCAAACTCTTAAGTAAAGAAATGCAAAAACATCACTTTTTTCCAGTTGAGAATTAACACACGAAAACTTAGACGTGTCTTTGACTTTCACAGAGTGAAATGCCATCTGTTCACCAGTGCCAGTCCGGGGGGAATTAAGTTAAAACAGGGACAGACTATAAATAGCTTTGGGCCCCATGCTGGTGGTAAAGAAAACTGAACATCAGTGCAAACAGTATCTATTCCAAGAAGTAAAAGTGATGCTTGTACTTCCCTGGGCAGTTCAAGGAGGAGAGGGACATTATTCTGGGATTTTGTTACATAGTAATACAGTCCACCATCACCTGACTTAGCAGCCTCTCTTAAACCAAGCTCAGAAAAACAATGCTATGTGCTGAAGAAGCACAGATGATCAGTGTTAATGTAGAGAGTCTTGTGAGGTTGGACTGAAGTAGACTGCTGAAGATACTGAACATCATAGTAAACTACATGCTATCCATTATCACCTTCCACATTATCCATGAGAGGTGTGGCTGTTAGCCTCAAGGCACCACCAGCTTCAAAGGATATTTTCCAATCAGAAAGTGGGTACAGCACATTCAGCGTGGTTTATATGAATTCATTAGAGGCTGACACCAATTCATCCAGCTGAGATGTTCAAGTCAGCTTTAAAGAGACCTGGAGCTGTACTTAGCAAATATTCAATGGGTGGGACGTGACCAGTGGCCATGGTCCGAGACAAGCTTTTAGCAATTTCTACAAGGTTTGTAAATCTAAACAGACAGACCAACCGAGAATGTAAAGACTGAGAATCCATTAATGTACACTTTACAAGACTGAACACTCAAATCACTTGATCACTCCATATTACCGAAAGTTAATTAAATCCAGGTCAAATGTACATCCATATACAGTCCCCTCTGAAAGTATCTGAACCCATCAAACAACATAAAACCTATTATTTGGTTGTAAATCCCTTGTTTGCAGTAACTGGCAACAAGCCTGTGACTCACTGACATCACCAAATTGTTGGTTCTTCTTTTGATATACCTTTTCATGCTTTTACTGCAGCACATTTCTGTGTATTCACCATTCCCTTCAATCTCCTCTTCAACAGATGAAATGTATGTTCAGTTGGGTTAAGGTCTGGTGATAGACTTGGCCAGTCTAAAACCTTACTCTTACTCCTTCTGATGAAGTTCAATGTTGAGTTGGTAGTGTTTTGTATCACTGTCATTAACAGAGCCTTTCCTCTTTCACACTTTGGCCTTTTTATCCCATTGGTCGAGGTTCATCTTGGTCTCAGCAGTGCATAAAACTTTGTTCCAGAATTTTTGTGGCTCATCCCTGTTCTTTTTTTTTTTGTTGAAAATTCCAACCTGGTTTTCCAAGTCTTACTGCTGATGAAGGGTTTGCATCTTGTGGTATGGCCTTTGTATTTCTGCTCATTACGTCTTCTTCAAATGGTGGATTTTGGTACCTTCACGTCTGCTCTGTGCATGTTGCTCGTGATTTCACTGACTTTTGGCCTTTTCTCCACAGCTCTTACAATGCTTGTCATCAGCTACTGTTGTTTTCCTTGGCCAACCCATTCTGTGTATGTTGCTCAGGACACCAGTGGTTCCTTTCTTTTTCCAGGACATCCAAATGGTCTTTGACCCCTTTTCAAGGATTCAAATTGGCTTACTTTACTACTGTAAACAACTCTCTGGTTTTCGTGTAGATTTATCCCATTTAACAACAAATGGAGTCTTCACAGGTAAAGCCAAAGGCTAAACCAAGAGTAGTCATTCACAGTTATTTAAGCAATCATTGTTTAAGCAATCAGTCTCACAGGACACCTGGGTAACAAGAATTACTATAACAATAATTATAACATTAGACAGTCACATCCTCCAATATCTGTTTAAGATTTGGGCAATCTGATCTATGTTCTTTAACTTTCCAGGTGTAAATACCCTCAAATAAAAGCTGAAATTCTGAACTTTCATTTCATATCCATCCTTTAATCTTAAACCCAATTGTCTTCAGTGTACAACAATAATAAATTAAGTAGTCTTGCTATTCCAATACTTTTGGAGCGAACTGTATTTTTAAAAATGAAGTTAAAGTTAAGTTTTATCATTTTATAGCAAAATCATGATTTAGTATATAAGCATATTAAACTGCAAATTTAAGTATTTGTTTGCACTGGAGGAACCCTGTTGACAAATCATTGCAGTTTTTACATGTGACTTCACACTGGAAATTATGCAGTTGATGATACAGTCCATTTTACTTTAATCTTCAAAGAGGATAATGCTGACCATTAAAGAGTGTCTTTACAAATTGTGGCACTATATACAAAGAGAATCTACTGAATTGAGTTTTGCAATGTAATGAAACATGTTAGTGGCTGAGGGTTGGGGCAGGCCCATTCTGTATAACAAGCCCATCTCCTTTTTTCCCCTCATTTTTTCTTAGATTTATTTCTGTATAGAATGCCTTCAGAGCTCACACAATGGAAATCACTCATGATTCCTTTTCATGCGCTGATTAATATGCAAAGACAGCCCATCCTCATCTAGCAGTCAGCAGAGAAGAAATGTAACAGCCAGCCAAGTTGTTTTGAACTTATCTGTTTGGAAGTATCTGTACTTGTAAATTCAGTATGTAGCACTCTGAGATTGTCTTAAATTATGGATGATGTATGAATCCACTGCTTTACAGTACGGTGTCTTGATAAAACATGTTATATTTTAAAACTAATACTTTTACTTTTACTATTTTTAAAAGATGTTTTAGCCACAGATGTGTAAACAGTTATTAAGGAATAGTCTATAATTATTACTCTGTGGGTATTTTTTATTTTTGTTTAGTTAAAATGTAAGTTTAAAATTGTTATCAATTTAGGGATTACAATTAAACATTTATGAAATGCCATACAATTACTTTACGATTGGTGGTGCGATAGTACATTTTGGCATATCTGTAATTGCACTCTTGATAAAATGTTTTGTCAGGGCACTTCTTTGCTGTTACAGTAGTATCTTTCCTAAATGTATGCTGCTCTGCATTTCAGGGGTTGATCCTCTTTGTACACATTTAACATGAGTGGATTTCATTCGTATTTCAACAATGTATCTTGTGCAATCAGCGATTTATTTCATTAATCTCCAATTTAAAATACTTTTGCTTTCCACTATTTTTCAATAAACCAATTCTTTAATGATACCCACACTTATTTGAATCATTTCATTAATTACTGTATTTCAGTTCACCAGTTTTGTCTTTGCAGGAGTAAGTCTGGGGCATGCTTTGTTAAGTAATGATAATATGTACAAGTTGTAAAGAAATTCCCTTCAGTATTGAATGATGCTTATGTAAAATTCTGCAGCAGCATTGTACTCACATCTGGCAAATCAGCATTACGACTCAATGACAATTTTCTAGTACTGTCCTTAGCTTCCTATAGTGGCAGCAGTATACAGTATATAGCTGGATATGAACTGAATCTAAAGGAGGGTACAGCTGTGATCTGAGGAACTCCTGTATTGGTGAGAATTTGATCAACAAGCTGTAATATACTGTTACAAATGTGTACATATCACTTTGAATGCAGCACAGATCTAGCTGCAACTAAAGTTGTAGTAGTAGTTTTATTCAGAGAGCAGACTACAAACGCCTTATAATTTTCTCTTGTTTGACTGCTTTTTCCAGTTTCCCCAAGTCAAAAATAGCCAGTATTATTTTCATAGTGGCTTTGAACTCACCACAGCAGTTAAAGTCCCATATGTTAGTCATTTAGGAATTGTGTATTTTCTCTCCCCCAAAATGTTGAGTTGAACATTTTCTTCTGTTTGTGGAGTTGAGTTCTAGCCTGCTATATGAAAACATTGTTTTAGATCTAAAGGAACACATAATGACCTGCAGTGTTTGAATTTGTATTGCTCATCCCTTGTCTGAAGATTCAAAAACATATGGTTATGATTTGCTTTTGCTCAGTGCCTCTTATTTCATACCGTAACAATAATGCATTCATGGAATGGCAGGTGCACAGCAAGAACTGGGCATTCAGACCAAAAGCAGCATTTGAAAACACAAGGAGCTGCACTGGTGGGAGCTTGTTATTTTAGGTACTGATAATATTAAGGAATACCAGTGTGAGTAATGGATGCATGAGTCTGAAAGTCCATCTAACACAAAACACTACATGATTTAAAATACCACGAGGATTTATAAATTTATCATAGGGATAATTTTATCCTCCATCTCCATGATATCACTTATTTTGGTCATGTTACAAACCAATTCCTCTAGCAGTCGACAGTGTGTTGCTGGATGGCACTCCATTACAATGCAGCAAAAGTTAAGTGAGGTTCAACTTTTTTTTTTGGCAGACCATTTCTTTTTTTTTCCTGCAGCTAACAGCACAGGACAGGAAACAGAAAAGCCTGAACAACCTCTCACTGCCTATAGAAACAGTAGATCAAACTAAGCAAGGATAACAACTAAAACCAAACTCATTCAGGTTGAAGACTGATGGATATGCTAGATCACTCCAATAACAGAAGGTCAGAATTGGTGATACACACTAGACTCGATCCATCTGGCTGCAGACAGACCAAGACAAGAAAGGCCACTGTTTATACCCACTTAAATCATTTCTATTTAATATGCCTATTATTCAGCCATTTCTTGAAAGCTGATGTGGCTCCACACCCTAATGTTTGTTACTAGCCTTGAAATTTAATTATCATTGAACTGGAACAGGAACTGGAAATCAATAAATGTAATTACATTGCTCAGCCTTCAAACCATGTGATACTGTCATTACCCTTTTAATATACCCTGGGCCTATCAAATAATGTGATCAATTTCTTTGGATATCTTTCTCTATTGCAACAGGGCAGAGCTCAGGCACGGTTGTCTAATTATCTCCCTCTTGGTTCCTTCCGCTTATGAGGTGCAGTGAATTGTGGGGGAGTCAGAATATTTTGGCAGGATCATAAATTATATAGGAAAAAACATACATACACAACATACCAAGTGTTCTTGGTACACTACCGCCTTCTATACTACAAAAAGTGACAGAGTGACATAGATATATCAACCAACAATATATTTACTTTAGTCCACCAATGAGCACTGATAAGTGTCGAGTTCAGTAATATCTTCTTAAGAACCCTGAAAACTGACCTCAAATTTCCACCATTGGTCAGAAAGGTTTTAGTTAACCACTGAAAGCAAGCAGGACTGTTATGGAGATAGAGAATCTGAAATCTGAAACTACAGCTCTGTAGAATATGGAGGAAGAACTGTAAAATCAAAACCTGAGGTTAAAATAATCATTATTATGCACTAATTGGGATAATTTCTACTAAATAAACTTACTGAATCAAACTATTCTTCCTTCTTTAAGGACCTTTGGGGGGGGTCCTCAAGTCCACTTGGAGCACACAGTTGCAGTGTATAGAAGGAAGAGGGAGAGAAGGAGGATGTGGGAGGTGCAAGACGTGGGGGTTTAGAGAGAAAATGGGTTCCCTCCCGCCCTATATAACCAGGCAAGCTCTGGGATTGGTTCCTTTTGTATACATTGAATGACTATTCAGTCTTCCTCGATAGATGACGAATTTAATCGCAGCCAACAAAATTAAAAAACTTCGAATCAGTCTGTCCCGTTATGCAAACACGCTTTTGCGCCTGAACCCGAGCCGCACTGTTAAGTTGCAAACTGCAACAGAAACTGATGTTATAACGTCAAGAATGTCAAAGGACGTTAACCTATATCATCATAGCTACTGATGACAGACTCTAGAAAGCGCACATTGATAAACACTATTTGTGTGTCAAATCCAAAAATGGCCAGAGTCGGAATGGTGACTGCATCTAATCCAGACAACGGGAAGAGTTAAAGGGTATGTTACCGAAAGCAAAAATCTGATTTCATCTTAATAAATTGTGAATTCATGTGTTTTAGTGGACTGAAACAAACCATCCACGAGAATAGCGACCGACGCTCTGCTCGCTCCATCCTCGGTGCGTCACAGTTTACCCAGCACAACTGAGACATCCGAGGTGGACTTCATGCTCAGCGCGTATGCAGTTTACTTTTGCTGGGTATTTTTTATTTTTTTTATATTCGAAACTAAAATCTGTGACTTGCACCAGCGCCCGTAGACAGTAAAACCATCAGCTGCAATGAGCGTATAACAAACCGTCCCTCTGCATCACCAGGTTCAATCTCCACCCGCCTCTATCCCCGCAAGCCTTCACCCAAACAAATCAACTCACAGGCGTAAGTCGAAAAACACACACACAGGACTTGTAGAGAATTTCGCTAAATTGACACATCTACAGTAGTGCAGACCTAAACGCAGGATGCAAGCATAAAATAACCGCACAACCGAGACAGTGGCATGCTTCTGTGTGTTGTGCGGAGATATTCTAAAATGCACCGAGGAGAGATGATCCTATTTTGAAAACTATGAATATAACACCCCGAAACTGAATAAAAGGCGTCCCGGACGGTATTTCACAGTTTACTGTACACACGAAGAGGAAAAACTCTAAGTTCATAGAGAAACTTTTGGTTTGCTTTAACCGTGCTGAATGTTGCAGAGCACCAGCTCTGACTTGCCGCCACTGTCCGGAGTCAGCGACAGGGATGCCGCTGGTGGGACCAGAGGATGCTACTCCAAAAAAAATAAAAAATAAATAAAAATAAACACAGCTCGGCCTGCTTTCTAACGGATTTGTTTTGGCCACAGCCTTGGGTTCAATCGCCGCATAACCTCATATTAGAATAGTAAATAACACAATGTCTTACCTGCACAGCCGATGAACAGCAATCCCCAGATGAGGTCCCTTATTTGAAGCATTGTAATTGTAAAAGAGCAGACGCACTTTAAACAAGCGATGATCTTGTACCGGTTGGAGGGAAACAGATAGCTTTTTTTCCAGGGATAACTGCTACCGGACGGATTTTTGGTCCTTGTCGCTATCCGTGTTCGCGGCACAATGAGTGACAGGCAGCAGCCGTAGCACGCACTCGCACACATGCACTGAATAGATACCAGCACGAATTACTCCGCCCGGTATGGATACACACACACACAGAGACAGAAACACACGAAGAGGGCGGGCTGAGGTGAATGCAGTAACAAAGTAGTGCACGGAGCCGCCACAGTAGACAGCAGATGGTCAGCAGGGGCTCTAATTAGGATTACTGACCTGACAAACTAGATAACTGTGAATTAGAAACCCATAGTGCAACATGCTTACTCTAAAACTGATGACTAATTGGTGTGATTCAGATAATCATTCAATTCAAAAATAACAATAACAAACAATTTAAATTGTAAATCCTTAATGCGGTGTTATTGTCATTAATTCGAGACACCAAACAAACACAGGCTACCATATGTGCACAATTTTTTGGAACATATTTGGGGAAATCTGCATAACATTTTAGTTTAATGGTACTTTATTTTCTAATAATTTGTGAGCATTTGCTTAAAATATTTATTTATAAGATGCTGTTGACTTCCAGTGGAATTTTCTTGATGAAAAAAAGCAGCAAAATCAGCTACACATAGATTTAAAACATCTCACCACATGATAATTTGTAGAACAAAATTGTGCTTTCAAAATCAGAAGGAAATTTAAAGAATGACAATTAAAATGCAACATTATGACAATAGACCATGTTTGATTTTGTGTTGTAGAAATTTAGAAAACCCACCATGCAGCATTTGACAATCCATGTTCACTGTTCCAAACACTCATAGAGCTGTTAAATATAACTACAATAAATACACTTGTTAGCATGAATACACCCACCTTCTGCTCTTCCAAAGTGGTGTAGTCTCTGTTGTCGTGTCCTTTTTATCAAATTGTGTTTTTATGCAGCACACACGAAGCAACATTAGTGTTCATCTGGGGTCAGGTTTCCACCTGACAAATGTAAGTTGATTATTCACTTGCCTAGTAGATCTACAGAAAAAAAATCACCCTTTTGCAAAAACATTGAAGGTTATCTCAAAAAAACGGTTTTTAATGGCAACTGGACTTGTTTTCAAG
>JAUMHL010000006.1:13745695-13763317 GCA_032362345.1 Sandelia bainsii | reverse complement strand
TAGTGCATTTTAGGTTCATCCTGAAATTTCACCCGAAAGCTGAATATCCCTAACTTTTTGTGAGTAGTGTATATATAGGCCACATACTCACAAGTACAAAAGAGGAAAGCAAAATAATGACGTAATCACTGGGGCAACGTTAGACTGTTGACAGAAAACAAGTTAAAGATATATTTCCTCATTATATTTTTATGTCTTTGATAATTGTGATGATTTTGCAGATGTTTATGGCCATTTTGTGTCTATTATCGTGTGTCCCTTTTTTGGTCATTTTTCAAATGTTTGAGGGTATTTTGTGTGTATTTCTGATTGTCACATGTCTCTTTCTGTAATTTTTCATTTGTTTGTGGTCACTTTCGGTCAATTTATCGTACTTATGTGTCTCTTTATGGTAATTTCTCAATCATTTGTGGTTATTTCTGTCTCTTTTGTGTCTTTTAACTGAGCTCTGTATTTTTCAAACATGAAATATACACTCCCTATACACTATGCCATACTCCGACCCCTAACCTGTTGGGCTTCTGGACCTGGTCCATTCGGTAATCCATCTATGGTCATACTGTTGTAAGATTTTACATAAGAGATCGAGCATCCAGTGAAGCTTTCCGTGGGAGAAAACAATAACCAATACATTTCCTATACAGTAGAATGTGGTAATCAAAGGATTAAAACAAGGTTGTGTTTTAAATAGGTTAGCAAAATCATGTCAAAAACTTGAACCCATCAATACCACATGAGGCTGTTTTTACTTTGAGAGTGTTGTAAGTTGTTCTACTTTAAATTATTAAAGCTTAAACAACCACAAATAATAATGATTATTTTGTAGAATCATGCCTTTTAACATTGCTCCACATTGAGTAACTAAAACTAAACAGTTTTACATCTAGTATTCTTATATAAGGGAGCTTTAAACAAAAGTCATTGATTTCAATCTGCAGCATAAACCAGAGCAGTAACTGGAGGAAATCAGTGTCAGTAAATGGGTATGAAGAAATGCAGTCTAATTAGTGCACACTCTCTGAAAATAGGACACCGTCTGCAGCGTGATACCAAACTATCCTTGAACTAAAAAATGCATAGTTGATCTCTACTTTAAAATTCCCCCAAAGCAATCTAGAAACAGCTACATATTATTTCATATCTTGATTTGCCTTACGTCTTTAATATATAAAATACTACAGGATGTAACAATTAAAATGTTTAAAACCTACAATTAAATGTAACAGGATAATGCACCTGAGCCAACACATGATAAGACTTGTAATAAAATGTAAAGTTATCTAAGTATAGGTTTGTTGTGGCATATTCTTTTTATAGCTCACATTTAAACACCTTGGGATAGCAGTCTAAAAGTCTGGAGAAGGTCTAGAGTCTGAACTGTTTAAATTGACAATATATTAGTTGAATCTTGCTCTCTAATCAGCTTTCAGTTTCTTCCTGCAGCTGTTATTAAAACTAAACTTGAACAATACAATTTTATTTTAGTCTGGAATTTATCTTTGTCATCTGAAACATAACATAACTCAATTTTAATGGGACTTTGTAGAAGTGTGTTACATTTAAGTTAAATACTTGACACATATTTCCAGACATATTAGAATTATTACTTCACAGAGCAAGAAGAAGTATGAAAACCATATGGAATAACCTAATATTCTGCATCAATTAGTCTTTAAATCTGATCTTCATTGTGAGACATTGAACACAAAGTAGATACAGCTCTAACAAAATGATTTGGGTCTTTGGGGCATTGGGTTAGAGAAGACAAGTAGACCTAAAAGCAGTAGCAGGATCAGGTCATCTCACTGATTTAGGATCAGTTCTCAGAGGCATTGAGTCAGACATTTGCTGAATGTGCCTGACTGAGGAGTCAGTAGTGCATAGCTTCCATCTGTGGGATTATGGCCAACTAATTGTTGTAATGTACAGTCATGGTCTGGCATACAAATGTTTATTTTTGTAGCTTATTCGTCATTATATGGCATTTTACCATCCTCCCTCTTTATCTCCCAGATGTAAACACACAAACTGCACATGCTGAACAAGTGTTGATGAGTTGAGTTGTTTGTGGCAGGGAAGATACAACTGACTGAAACCACCACTCATGTCATACTGAATAGGTCCAATCTGAAAATAAATGTTTTCCTCCCTGTAGTATTATTTGACCCACACTAAGTCAAGAAACGGAGCTTTCCAAACCCCTCTTCAGTCAGGTCAAATGCTGACACAATGAATCAACAGCTGTACATTACAATAGAGTCTATTAATGCCAAAGGCAACCGAGTTATTAGTCTTTTTATTTAACCATAAAGTTTCCAACTTGTACCATAGAAAAAGTTATATCCATACAGAAAATTTGACAATTTCACATGTTTACAGAGCATATTCATAATGCTCAGAGGATAAACCAACTCATATTATCGGCATATTATGGTCAATGAGCTTTCCCATAGTGCCACCCTCAGGACAAAAGGTGAAATTTGCACACAAGATGCTTTTTGCAAACTTCCATGAAGCTTGTGCTTCTCACAAAGTGAGAAAGACCCACTGTCTTTGCTGTAGCACAGAACAGACATTTTTTGGCAGCTTGGTTCAATCTCTGGCTTTCTCAACAAAGACCTTCTTTGACACAGTGTTTATGTGTTAAAAAGTTTTATAATTTCTTACATGTGTTGGCAGACATACATACCCTGTTTTTTTTTTAGGATCAGAAAGCTACTTAAACTATTGTACCAAGCTCACCAGCAGATTTTGAAAACTCTTTCCATGTGGTGCTTCTCTCAGCCTTTCCCAGCATTTCTGAAGAAATGCCCTTTAAAAGTGTATTTTAGTATTTCTTTTTTATCAAACAGGTCTCTGCAGAAAGGGAGATAACATCAAGAACAGGAAATGCAACAAGCAATAAAGGTTCTAGTCCCATGGCCCCTGCCCCTACCACTGCCTGTACATAAAAATGACTCTACCAGCACCTCAGTTCCAGCCTTTATACAGTATCTCATACAGGTAGACCCCAAATGATGACATTAACCTAAGGAATGGACAGAAGGGAACAACGTATGTGATTGTTTTTTTGCATGTCCTGCAAAATGGGAACTAATCTAAAAAAAAATTTATAGTCACAACTGTCATATCGTTAATAAAATCAAAAAAGACTATGATGTTATAGTCATAATATTAATAGCAACAGATAACTATATTATTGACTGACACAGACATAAGAGACTAATCCACAGAAGGTGAGGGGAAAATGTTTCTTTCAAGCAGCCTGATTCAATGTGAGACAATGAATACATGCAAAAAATGAAGATGGATGAAGAGAATGTAAAGCACAATAACAGGCAAAGCTGGAACAGACAAGACCAAATCAAGTCATGACATGTTAGAACTGCTACACTGCTATAAACTGCTAGTTTATATAGTACATTAATGAATTCTGGACCACTAGTTTTAGCAGTTCAAGTACTGTACACTGTACCTATTATGCAGAAAATGACAGCGAGTCATTTGACAAACTGTTCCCGCTGTTTATATGGAGAAAATAAAGATACTTTAGAATGTGATGGTACTCTCAGATGAAGAAGCGGGATGTTTGCTCATATTTATACAGCAGCTAAATACATAGTCAATATGTATGAGGTGCATTATTGACTTGTCTGATGTTGTTTAAACTTTAAAGTTTGCCAAAACAAGTGATCATATGTTTCAGGCTGATTGTCATCACAAAACTAGCACTCAAACTGGAATTTGTCTGACAGAGTGTGTCTTGTTTACTATGAAAGGGCTCATTTCACAGTAATGACTGCCATTGCATTATTGCACTTATGTGGGTACTTACCCAAGGGAAAAAGGAAAGAAAAGTACGCTACATCGTTTCATCATATTTTTGTTAGTTTATTTAAAAATAACAATTTGAAACCTTCAGTAAGAATTTGTGTTTCATTGTAATGTTAGTGACCTCTGCACCTGTGTCTCCTTTGTAATAATAGTCTGACTTATTTCTCTCATTTGTGTCTTTTATTTGGGGTGTTTTGGACATTGTGTTTTCAAAGACACTATCATGTATGATGGAAACATGCTTATGTCTCTATTTAGTCTCTAGCTGTGTTCTGAAGACAGGGTGAGGAGATTCATTGTTACCTGCATCTTTATTATTTTTAAAGGCAAACACCCAAATAGCTTTAAAAATAGATTTAAACTTTCTTGTTTAGCTAAATAATATGCTTGTATTAGTTACTTTAATTCCTAGTGCTACTGTGTAAATTGTCCAGTGTAGTTTGCACAGAACAATATGTGCATTAAATGTCCACATAGTAACTCTGTTTTATCCTCATCCATCCAGCACACTGGGGCTCTGTATTATCATTCAGCTCCTGAAGTGGGACTTGGCATGTGAGTGTTTCTGTTTCTGACCCAGCTATATTTTACTTGTTCACCAGGTGCCCTAACTGTGTTCCCCTACCATGCACATCAGGTTCAGTTAGTGATAGCTAAAATCAGTATGAAACAATTCAAAATGCTTTAGTTTAGAAGCATTGGATAGAGTCATAAATAGTGTACATGTCCAATGATTTCTAGGGGTCAGTGATTTGAGGCCTAACTCTTCTTGGCCATATTTGTGCCCTGGACAAGACACTAAACCCCTATGCTATCCAAAATACCCCAGCCACTGAGGTTGCACAAGCCAGTGCACTCTGGGTGCTGGTCCCAAGTTCCGGTGTAAATTGGGAAGAGTTGCGGTAGGAAAGGCAGGTGACATAAAACCTGTGTCAAATAAATATGTGGACCATGATCCGTTGTGGCGAACCCCATGTGATACAGCCCAAAGAATGAAGAACAAGAAGAAGAAGGAAACCGTGATAAATGTTGATATCTGCTGGCCAAATCATTGATACTGCACTTGCACTGTCAGGGTGAAGTATTATGGGGCTGCACCTTGTTGATATGAGTGAAACATCTTGCTGCAGTACCACTAGGTGCAGTACACAAAATTAACTTGCAATCATTAAAAAACTGTTGAAACAGGTGAGTTGTGTAGTACACTGTAAAAAAAGAATGTTTTTTTACAGAAATTTGCAGAAAAAATTAGGATCTTTTTTTGTTTTGCAAGCATATACCATTAAAATACAGTAAATCTGTTTTTTTAAATAGACGTTCTGTAACATTAAAGTAAAAATGTGTAATTTTACATTATAAGAATCTACTGTTTTTCTACACGGTTGTGCTGTTTTGAAATGGTTCTGAGAGTTAAATTACTATACAGTTACCATTAAATTACGGTAAATTAATTTATTTGTTATTTTACAGTGAGTTTCCGTAAAAACGTCTCTAAAATGTAAAACAAAGCAATAAAATTATTCAAAATAAAACTGTAAGTTCCCATTAGGGAGATCCAGTAGGTAAACAGTGCAGTAACACTTCACATTGCGTCTTGGTTATTTATGCAGTCATTAGATGCAGACATTTTACACCATAAGTGTAGGTGGTTGCACCATTAGTGGTGTTCTTCCTTGATCAAAATAAGATTTTTAATTGTGGGGTGATTTTTTGCTTATACAGTAACTAACATGTTGCAAGGAAAAGAAAACAGTTTTAATGACTTTCTTTACAAGTCAACTGTATGTGCCACAATACGCAGAAATATAGATAGTCCAATTATGACCAATAACAAGAGCTTACCACTACATAAGCAAGTGCACTATAACTTAAAGAAAACATACCTTAAAATAATATAAGTCCAACTTTATTTTTAAGTGTTTTCTTGCTTTTTTATGTTTTGGAAATGTTTTTATTATGGTGCACAACTGTAATTCTACTAGTGATGGGCAGATGAGACTTTCTTGAAGCAATGAAGCTTTTCATCGAATTGATTCACTTTGGACGAAGCCTTGTGTGAAGCTTCATTTGCTCTACTTAGTACTGATGGCCAGGTGAAGCTTCTTGAAGCCTCGAAGCATTGAAGCCTTTCTAGCCAGTTGGTTTCAAAGAAGGGTTAATTTCTCGAGACTTCATGCTCACACAAACCCCCCTGTTGGTCAAAGACTGTAAGACTGTCTCCCCTTATTCACGTGCATGTTCTTGTCTGTAAATAGTGTGTGCATAAGACATGGGTGTCCAAACTTTTTAAAAGGGGGGCAGATTCCCAGGAGCCAATGGTCCCTTCAGATATTTTTTTAACGGTAAATGCACTGTTTTAAAACAATTTTATTTTCATTGTGACAATTATCATTTTTAAATGTCAATGAAGTCACACAGTGATGATCACATGAAAATAAAAACAAAATTTGGACTTGGTTAAGACAGGTTGCAAACCTAGAACTCTGACGTGACAGTACATTTCTCTACCAGTTCAGCTAACAAGGACAACACATTAAGCCTGGACATGCCGGTTAATAAAGTTAATACGCTGCTGCAGCTGCTTATCAAAGACATTTCCCAACGGTTTAAAAAAGTTTCTTTCAATGCCTGGCATAAAAACTTATTGGCTGATATATTGTAATTGATGTGCTGTGGTAGTAGCACAAATACCAAAGTAAATCTCTTCCTTTGCATCAATGAAAAAGTCATAGAATAATGACAGGGGGCAATTATGTTTTCAAACTGTGGCAGTGTTAACAAGGAAGAGAAAAGTGAATGTGCCCACGAGATCTTAAAGCTCCAACACTACCCACAAATCGAGAGGAGATTCTTTGGGCTGCATATGTGTCAATACATCGCTCCACAGTTCGAACCACTTTCTGAACCGCTACACGTAGCGAGGCTTAAAACGTCATTGATGACGTCACTCACCGTAAATGATACAAGCCTCGATACACGCTTCACTAAACACTTCCTGGATTTCTCGATACACGCTTCGACGCATCGACACAGTACGACCCATAACTAAATTCTACCAACGATAGACTGTAAAAGTGAGACGGAAAAAAACTGTAATTTTCAATGGAAACTTACTGTAAAATAACATTTGGTAATATACCGTAATTTAATGGTAACTGTTTGGCAACTGCTGCCAGACTTTTTACAGTTTTTTTAGGATTTTATTTTTTACAGTGTAACGTTTAAATACACTGACTGATACCATTTTAAAACTACTTCATGTAACTGGTGTAATGGAAAAAGTATTTTGAACTTAGTATTTATTGTTCTTAGGTTGTAATTTGAGTTGACTATCACGTGATCCCTCTCACATCACAAGTTGTGATTACTGCAACAATGCTCATTCTCTAAATCTTGCTGCAAAGCCATTCTTTGTAGTTAGTCCTGCACTGAGTATTCTTTGGCCATCATCATTCCATATACGGATGATGCGAAGGCCCTACAGCCAGAACCATGTCATGTCATAACTGAATGGGCTTTTGGCATTTTCAAGTTATGTTAGAGGTGCCTTGAGGTCTGAACAACTTTCTTGCTCCTTTAATCTCAACCTGTCCTGTGATGTTTAACATCTGCCTCACAGTGGGAGACATCTTTGAGCCCCTAAAGGATGTTAGGGATATTGATGTGTTTCCACCATGTCCACTGGGGAAAAAGTTGACCAAGTGACAGGGGATGGATGCTTCATGTGTGCATCCACTGGAATTAAAAAAACATGATTATTTGTAATCCTTCATGATATAGTATTAGACGCATTAAAACTGACACAGAGAGATGGAAAAGGAGAAATGTACATTCAAGATTAGGAAGTTGAAAGAGAGTGATTCATATTGGAAATTTGTCACTAATAAAAGTGTATGTGTAAAAAGAGTCAAATGTTAAGTAAAGCTCATTAGGTTGAATAGGTTGGTTTATTATTTTTATATATTTGAAAATACATCAAACATATGTCTTTCTAAACTTTGGATGTTCTTCTCACACTAATTACACTAACATGACATACCTGCTGTGTTTTTATTTAGAATTCTAAGACTTGCCAATAAATTTGTCATATGTCCTGTTTGTGCTTATTTCTTTTGAGAAGAATTAATGGAATAGAAATGCCCATAATGATGAGTGATCTGATCTTACTTATGATTCACATGATGACAGAGGAGTGAGAAGCAATCAGATTATTGGATCACATCTGGCACCTGCAGAAAAAAACCCTCACACTCCCCACATACACAGTGATGTTGTGAATGGTATACTCAGGATACCACCTGCTAACACCAGAACCTGGATGAGTGAAGTTGATATTTTACTTCTTCTTTGAATGGCTGAGGCCTGTTTCACTTAAAAAAGGAAAGGTAAAGCTTGTGAGACATAACTAATATTGTAGCATTCTTAGTTTTGGTTCTCTCAGAAGTCAGTAAAGTCTGTTTGTTGTTTGGCAATGACACAAGTTTGCACGTCGTGGTTCATCACATTTTCGCTCAATCTAAAATCACCATTAAATTTTTCTTTGGCTCTGTGCAAAAATGCACTGAAATTTCAGTACAAACAGTCTAAATGCTAGATGCATGTAGCTTCTGTTAACATAAACATATTTACTTTGCAGTTGGTAAAGAATCTATTCAGAACATGTTACAACAAATGCCAAATAACAGATTAAACAGGGTAATTGCAAAATGAGCTTTGAGATGAATATATTGGAAAAACAACCAAACAAGCATCATGGCAGGCAAGGAAGTGATGAAATTCAAAGTGTTGTTGATTCCATCCATTCTCAGCTTCCTGAGAGCAGCGGGGGAATGTTGGCCCGCAGCTGCAGCTTGTCAACAGGCTGTCATGGAGGCTGAATGCGAGTCAGTAACTCACTCTGCCCACACTATAAAATAGCCCCTTTCCTTCACTCCACCTCTGCCTCCTCCTCTTTTAGTTCCACTTCACCGAATGGCTGGCAGTCCCCTGGTCTGACGTGCCCTCTATTATGTAGGCATTGGGCCAAGATCCAGGCACATTGTGAGACGTCCCTCAAGGTACTGATCTGAGTCAACCGACAAGGGCGTCAAGGTTATTTACAAGAAAAGATATTGCTATTCAGTTTCCTGATGTCAATCTCCATGGGGTATTTTTAAGTTACTTGATTGTGTTTACTTTTTCCTTAGGAGTTGATGGCAGCCCAGAGAGAATGTTAAAGTATTTGCTTCTGTCTGCATGTCACTGTGTCTTTAGTGGTTAACCTGTGGCCTTACAGTCAGAAAGCTGCACATTAGATTCCCAGGCATGTCTTCTTTTGACACCTTGCAGGTTCATCTTTAGCTCGTTCCCCATAGTCAAAGAAACTGAACTTAACTAACTTTGCCATAGGTAGCACCAGACATGTGACTATTTGCATGCTCATTAACTGAATCAACTGGAGACATGTCCAACTTCCCTCTCTAGTTCCAGCCTGAGCATTTTGTCATGAGCTTATAGAATAATATCCCTTTGTTACAATTTGATTCTCTTTTTAGCTTTTGTCATCATTCCTACATTAATAACTGAGATCTCAGTAACATCAAAAGAAGTGCGATGACGCAAGAAACATCAGCAGTCAGATGATCACACAAGCTATAAACAAACCTTCGGATTAGTAAAATTACTATTCAACCTTGTTGTAAACAAGGGACAAACTTCCTGGTTCAGTTTTCAACTACATGATATAACAACTTACCATGGTTGCATGTGTGCAGGGAGGATTATCACCAATATATGACTTAATGGGAATATTCTACACGAATAATGCAGTATGTGCATAACAAAACAAAACAAGAAAAGAAAAGAAAATTCCACATACACATACATGTACATCCATACAAATAAAAAATACAAATATCATAAACTAAATGATAATATGATGACTACATTCCACACTTGTCCACCATGATATCTAAGGGAGTATTGGCAATAAATAGTTCTATGTGAAAATGAAGATGCACGCATCCTGTCCAGTGTTATAAAAATAAATCTGAGAATTAGCTAAAAAATAAAAATCTGAAAAATGTTTATGTTATATACTGAAAGAATTTTAAGTTTCTGAAAAGTGGTGCAGAACATTTATTTAACTTTTGAAATAGACCAATTATTCATATTTGATCTGTTTAATTAAAATATATAGCATTTTTACAAGATAAAATGCTTAATTACTTAATTTATGCACATGATTTAAATGATGCACCACAGTTTGCTACACTGCCAAGTTTTTTAAAGGACGTTTCTCAAATCAGGGCGTAATGACAGCATTCCCCAGGGACTGCTCTCTGGTGCCCTATGAATGGCGGTGGTCAAAGTCATCATTAAAGTATTTAATGACAGTCCTCAGGAAACCATTATCATTTGGGGAGTGATTCATTAAAAATTAATCTCTTCCCTCAACCCCTTATTATCACCACCAAGGTTCATTATGGTGTTGGGTAGCACTGGGAGTTGGCCCAAACCTCAGCCACCACTGGAAGAAAAAAGGGCTGACCTGAAAAACATTGAGGAGAAGCTGAGGTCAAGTCTTAACATTTTTTGGAAACAGTATTGATCCTTTCTAATTTAGATGCTTGAGACTGAACCTAAGAGTGGACCAAGGATGGCCAACAATGTACAAGAATTTATGTGTCATAACAGAAAGTTGTTTAAAATCTAAAATGTTCTTTTTCTGTTCTCTTTATTGTTCTCATGTCCACTAACTCACCAGGGATTCTAAGTACAACACTGAGCATTTTGATAACCTTTAGCTTTGGCGTACTGATCAAAGCTAGAACAATAAATGCCACTTGCAAGGAAACAAAAAGAACAAGATTAATTTTATCATTATTGTGATAACAGGCATACAAAAGCAAAACAGAACAAAGATTATAGTCAAGATCAAAACAGTTTGTTATCTTGAGTTCAGAGGCCTTCAAACACTGCAAGTTACCACACCTTTTCTTGACTGCAAGAACTAATTAGAAAATGTCTATCTGGTCAGTTATCAAATATCATCTGCAAATGTTCTGATATAGGGAAGTTGTGATTTGAAATCTTTGGAACCCCTATACTCTTGAACAGATGTTTTTTCACACATCCATAACAAGACATATTTTTCATCAGTTATTGTTACAAAATCTACAACATATGCACTTTAATATTGTCACATCTTTGTGCAGCTGGGAGATTCTTTCAGTCACTGTGTTTACAGTATCCCAGTAAAATACAGGATGGAAGTAGAAAGCAGAGTTTTGTGATTGTGGGAGAGAAATTGAAATGATGGCTTGCGTGAGTATGGTACAATTTAGCTCTCAACATAAAGCAAAAATTAATAAGCAATGGCATCCAAATTATAAAACACAAAACCATCAACTCTCACCTGTCATCTATGACTAAATGAATAAGACGACAACTGTATCAGACTAATGAGTTCTATAATCAGTGATGTAATTAGGTTGAAGTGATTACAATTGGATGCTCATCTTTGACTCTTGTGTGACAAATTACATGAGTTCCATCAATTTAATTTAGATAAGTAAGTTGTACTTTTGTCTCCACTTGAACAGTATTTTACTCACTCAAATCAGGCCAGGAATGAAAGGATATTATGGAGTGATTACACATCTTTAAAATAGCTGATAGACATACCCTTCAACCATAGAAGTCCTTTACACTCTATATTTATTTAGGGCAGCATGATAGCTCAGTGAGTAGAGCAGTCGTCCTCAGTGGTTCAATTCCTAGTCCTGGCAAGCTACATATCGAGGTGTCCTTGGACAAGACACCTATACCCTGAACCCTGGTGCTTCAAAGGGGCTGCCTGTCCACAAAGAATTTCCCTGGGGGAACAAAGTGTCAATGATTATTATTATCATTGATTCCATCATCATGGAAATCATCTGTAACAGGCCATTTGTCCCAAACTTATCTGTTTCTGAACACAGTGATGGTCATGATATGAAACTAAATAAGTCTAAAATTTAAGTAAATAAAGTAGATAAATGTACAATTTATGTATGAAGTAAGATGATGAAAATAAAAAATGCCTACAGTCTGATTAAAAACCACTGAGGAGTGCAGTTACCTTCAGATTCTTGCCAGAAGTCAGAACATGCTATTTATCATCACAATAAAGCTTTTTTAGTTACAAACCAGATTCCAGCCTTTAGTTAATTGCACTTAATGATTAATATTAAATTAGTTTCCTATAAAAACTTGCCCAGCATGATCTGAAAAGCTCCAAGATGTTTATATACAAAATAGACAGTTTTATGTTCTTTATTAAAGAATTCAACTTTTCATATGTGGTGTGAAGGACATCATTCATTCAGATTCAGAGTCAATATGATAATGTTGCATATATGTCTAATATCCCAACATTGAAAAAATATTTCCTCTAAATATGCAGTCTGTCGTGGAAATTAACAGAATTTCTGTCAAGATGGTCTTTTAAGAGGTTTATTACAAATAAATAAAGCATAAAAGGAAAAAGCTCAAAAAGGAAAAAGCTACTGAGTTATACAGCACAATACTCTCAACTCCACTCCCTTTCCCACCAAACTATGCTATCTTCATGGTCACCGTCAGTGGCACCTGGCTTCTGCATAGTCTGCCTTCCATGGTCGTCTCCATCCTATCTGCCCTACCAGACACTAAGTAAACAACGACAGTCTCAGAATATCTAAAGATATTAGGAAGTCATGAACTTTAGCACAGTAGTAATAGTAAAACTAACAATTTCTATAACACAGTCAAGAAAGAAATGACAATCACCTATCGCCTTGGTGCAATAAGCTAAAATTCACCTAGTTCAAACTAAATCCACCTGAGTGCAGTGTAAGGAAACAGACAAACAGCTCACAGGATGTATAGCAGCATCAAACTTGGAGGTATTCTTTACAGGCTTCAGTAGTCAAATAGCCTCTCTCTCAATAACCCTTTGACTCAATCACTTCTTATTCACCGTTTTGCACAGACCCTACCACAGCAACATAAACTGAAAGAGTGTTTCCACATAACAATGGTACCACAAAAATTAGAAAGCCATTAGAAACCACAACAAATTAAGTGGTGGCTGCAATACAGAAAACCCGTCCTCGAAAACCTCCAGAACTTCACTGGCTCGGAGGGAGACTCCCTAAAAATTGTGCTAGAAATTAAGGAAAGTAGGAAATGTACTGCCCAAACTCTTGCAGTTACCTTTGGATAAGAGTTTCATTGCATTAATCTGGACAACTTCAACAGGAATTCCTATCCCAAAGAAAACAAGCTCTAGGGACATGAATGCCTTCAACCCATTACTCTCACTCCCATTCTCAACAAATCCATGGAGAGGGTTATTTGTAGTCATTCAACGTCCTCAGCTTGACCCACCACAGTTTGCTTAGAAATCCAGCAAAGGACTAGAGGGTGGCAGTCTGACTCTCACACAGTCAGTGACTCAGCACTGCAAAGGCCAAGAGCCTCAGTGTGGATTTAATTCAGGAACGTCTGGTTTGCACACTGCTGATAAAGATATTTTAGTATTATGTTGAGTTCACAAATTGAGTTGGCCATTGTTCCTGGGATAAAGGAGTGTCTATGCAATCGACCCTAGACTCAAAGTAGATGGTTTTATGTCTGGCAGTCTAACAAAGCAGTCCCTCAAGGTTGCAATCTTATTCTCAATTTACACAAATTATATAAAAATGAAAATCTTGAATTTATAAAGTTTGCAGACGACATGGCCTTAGTGTCATGTTTAACTGATGCACAGTCTTTGAGTGTCTACACTGACTATGTGACAGAAGTATCAATGTTTTTTGACAGCTTCTTTTGTCATCTTTTGTTAAGTACAGAAATGTGAATACTCAACAATAAGAATAAGCTGCCAAACCTTTTTTCATTACTGTGATAGTTTCGCAAAGACTCTTTCTACTGTGCAAAGATAAAGTGTTATATATATTGTAGTATATACCTGTAGCGTCATATATAGTGTTTTTAAATTCAAAAGTGTGCCCTGATTGGAGTACCTCACTAAACAGGAAACTGCCACAGAAAATCAAGTAGGCCTAAAGGACAGACATAAACAATAAACATAAAACCAATTCATGAGTCCAAATTCTGCTCATCATTGTCATTATGACCACTAGGGCTCTATGATTTGATGAAAACGCGGATGGAATCGTGGAATTCAACAAATAAAATGGAATCCGTTGTTAAACACGGAATGTCGTATAAATCGGTGTGTGGGCAAAGCAAAGCAATAGTTTCTAATGAATTTCGGCAGCCCCGTGTGCGTGTTACCTGTTTAGATGGGACTCAGCTTGCACAGACATAGAGGAAAAAAAGTCAGCGGTCAGCTGTGGCAAAGAAGCTCACTGAAACACCGGAGTCCTCAAAAAAAATTAAAAATTAAAGTTTTTTGTTGTTTACAGGTAAGTGTTGAAATGCTTTACCAAAGCAGTAAATGTTCTGCTGAACCCCAGCCCTGTGTTGAAGTTGAATAACTGATTTTTTCCTATTGCATTGTTCTTTTTTCCCATCCACTCCATAATTAGACACTTTTTAGGTGAATAAATATGATTATAAGGTAAAACACGGAATTCAGAAGAATAAAAATGGAAAAAACGGAATTTAGGAAAAAACAAAACGGATTTCATAGGGCCCTAGACCACAGTGAAGCATTAAAAGCATCAAATACAAATTCAAACTTATACAGATATGATTTTTTCAACCAATTCTATTATATAGCCAATTTTATTTTCTGTAAATTGAAGAAAAATGGAAAGAAGAAGAAAATATATCAAATTTATAAAGCACAGACAATGAACTTGGAGTTTGGGTTAAAAAAAGAAAGAGCAGAATGGTTATAGTCATGTGCCATATTAATAAAATAATGATTTCAGACTCAACAGATTTTTCTGTATCTTAATCAAAGGCTATTTATTGGAACTTTAATCACCCCATAAATGCATTTAATACTGTTGGAGCTAAAAATTCCACACTATTCCTGCGATTTATTAAAATTTCCTCTAGGTGGTGGTGCAGATTAAGCATTTGGCGATCATGATTCTGCATGTCTGTCTGTATGTATGAAGTATAAATTTAGACAGGTTTTCAAAGTAACCCCTTGAAAACTACTTGGTGATGCTGTGATTACATAGAAAGCACCGACCTATGCAGAACTAAAATTAAAAAAAAGAAGGCTGATGTGAATAGAAACAAGGGAAACTGAGGATTTATTGTAACATTTCGCTCCACAATGTCTTGCTCCAGGGAAATCAATTTTTCAAAATATGGTGTTAATATTCTACATCTGTTGGTTGTAACAGGCACATAGTCCACAAAAAAATCAATTATTCTTTCAAAAAGCCAAGAGAAAAATATTACATTCTACCCCACATTCCCGCTTGCAGTTGTCACAGAAATGTGACATTTTCAACTAAAAGTCTAGTGCTTGTTGAACATGTCATTCTGAAACTTTAGGCATTAATCTGCTGCTGTAACAGCCTCCAATCTTCTGGAAAAGCTTTGCACAAGACTGACTGCAGAGATTTTCGGCCATTCGGCCATTCAGAGTATTAATGAGGCCAGCCACTGATGGGTGATAAGGCCTGTGGCACAGTCCACATTCCAGTACATCTGAAAAGTGCTGAACGGGGTTCAGGTCAAGGCTCTATGCAGTCAAATTCTTTCACACCAAACTCTGAAAGCTGTTTCTTTGAGGACAACAACAAACACATGAAAAAAAAAAAGCAGCACAAACAAGCTCACATCAAGGTTCACTTACTAGTTTTTTGTCTTCTTTTAGAGAGCCTTTAACTGTATCACACAGTCTTCAGAAGTGGATGGAGTTTGCCCAATAAGTACATATTATTCAGAGCACATGTTATTCTTTCAATTGCTTGCTTAGCACCTTGAGATGTTTTGATGATCAAATGGTCAAGAAAGAAGTTTCAAGCCCAATTGTGGACTGGACTATATAAATGCAGTTTATTTGGAAACAAGTTAGTGGATCTTGAGTTGAGAATGTATCATCAAAGTAATAATTTATGGTTTTATTATCATAACATACAATTTAACCTACTCTAAAATAAATTTTTGGCAGCAATATAGTCTGTGCTAGGCATAAACATAGCAAAAGTATAAGATTACTAAATGCAAAAATCATCATGATTTACAGCATTGTTTATTCATTGCCATAACCTTGGTTTCACACTAGGGGGAGCTGCAGTATAACTCTCTATTTTATAATGAAAATAATAATGACAGCTTCAAGGTAATTACAGTAGCTACTAAATTAAACAAATGTCAGCTGTGCAACAATTAGTCTTTTAAAAAACACAGAGAAGGGGTGGGTGGTGTGTGTTAATTTTCCAGTTAATGAGTCAGTTATGTTTGCTGTAGATAAATGTTCCATCATCAGACTTAAAATATGTACTGTCTATTGATATATTGTGGATGATGCAGAATGTGAAGCAGTGATTGCTGAAAAAGACACACATTGTGGTGGAGAGGAGTATGGATGAGGGTCTAAATTGTATTTCCAGTTGTATTAGTTTTGGTCATCCATTATGTTATGTATTTAAACTGGATTTACTGTAGATTTCAGGGCCTTTATTAAAAATCTATAAACTCCAAACTCTCACTAAAAGGAAGACAGGGGGAGCTAGAAACAGACCAGTCTGAAATTTAGTTAACTAAGCTGTTGTTCATACCTATCAATCATGTAGAGAACAAATGATAACAAGCTCCATGTTTACAGATCAATTCTTTGGTTCAGCTTAGAGCTACTGTACAGCACTTAGTATCAGCTTATATGCATAAATAAACCAGAAATACTTTTAAAGCATAGGCTAAATTACACATTATGCACAACATCTTATGGTGGAAAAAAAACAAAATACAGTCCACAAAACACAAACGCAATCATGCCAATGAGAAGTGCATGGCTACAACATCAATACAGCACAAGACAGACTGGAAGCCAGGATAAAAAGTTTGTTCAAGATGAGCTGGGCCTGTGCAGAATCAATCATTTCTTCATAAACCATACTAATTTGACGTACTGACATGAGCAGTGACAACCTCATGACTGAAGGCAGCTGCACTTTTCAGAGCCACATGTCCCAGTTGTTGTCCAAGTTAAATGCATAATGAGTCTGATGAGGACAGAACTTGGTGACTTAGAACTGTGACAGTTCTGTAATTCCTATGTCTCTGTCTACAAAACATTGTCTGCTTGCATATATGTGTCAAACATAATCACTGTACTTGTTTCATGCTAAATATTTGGTCTATTTTTGCTATTTGTTACCGATACAGTCAATCATTTGTCACTCAGCTGTAGAGTATTAAGATACTACTTATTCAAGAATGATGACTGATGTGTTTAAAGTTGCAAATAAGCATTTGGATGATCTATTATAAGATGTGTTTCTGAAACATTACACTATCTAGTCAGAGTGAGAGGAAGTCAGAATGTGAGTAAACCAGAAAAGTGTTATTTAATTATGAGTAGACAAGAGTAGCTTATGCCTTTAAAGAAATTAAATATAGTACAGTACTCTTCACTTCACCACCCAATAAAAGATGTTAGTCACGCCGAGACACACCCTTTTTTCAACCCTGTCTCCTAAAAATTACGCTCGTATAGGACGAAACTGCATTCCCGATTACGTTTTGTTACAGGACGTATTTGCCACCCGATTAAGTTTTTGTAGAACGTAATTGTCACGTTGTATTGAAACGTATTTTTGTGAATGAACGAATGACGTGCTACATTTATTA